>CAKAOJ020000199.1:600000-994344 GCA_916701645.2 Sebastolobus alascanus | reverse complement strand
AAAATTTCGACATATTTTAGTATGAAATATCGACATACTATAGTATGACTTTTTTTCGCAAAAAATTTCGGCATACTATAGGATGACTTTTTTTTGCAAAAAATTTCGACATACTATAGTATGACTTTTTTTCGCAAAAAATTTCGACATACAATAGTATTACTTTATTTTACAAAGAATTTCGACGTACTATAGTATGACTTTTTTTTGCAAAGAATTTCGACATATACTATGACTTTTTTTTGCAAAAAATTTCGACATATTTTAGTATGAAATTTCGACATACTATAGTATGACTTTTTTTGGCAAAAAAATTCGACATACTATGGTATGACTTTTTTTCGCAAAAAATGTCGACATACTATACTATTACTTTTTTTCGCAAAAAAATTTCGACATACTATACTATGACTTGTTTCGCAAAAAAAATTTCGACAAACTATAGTATGACTTTTTTTTTGCAAAAAATGTCGACATACTATATCATGACTTTTTTTCGCCAAAAATTTCGACATACTATAGATTGAAATTTCGACATACTATAGTATGACTTTTTTTCGCAAAAAAATTTCGACATACTATACTATGACTTTTTTTTGCAAAAAATGTCGACATACTATACTATTACTTTTTTTCGCAAAAATTTCGACATACTATAGTATGACTTTTTTTTGCAAAAAAAATCGGAATGCTATAGTATGACTTTTTTTTGCAAAAAAATTCGGAATGCTATAGTATGACTTTTTTGCAAAAAAATTCCACATTATTATAGTATGACTTTTTTTTGCAAAGAATTTCGACTTACTATACTATGACTAAATTTCAGGAATATTTCGACATACTATAGTATGACTTTTTTTTGCCAAAAATTTCGATATACTATAAGAATGACTTTTATTCGCAAAAAAATTTTGACATACTATACTATCACTTTTTTTGGCAAAAAATGTCGACATACTATACTATTTCTTTTTTTTGCAAAAAATTTCAACATACTATACTATGACTTTTTTCGCCAAAAATTTCGACATACTATAGTTTGACTTCTTTTTGCCAAAAATGTCGACATTATATAGTATGACTTTTTTTTGCAAAAAATTTCGACTTACTATAGTATGACTTTTTTTCGCCAAAAATTTCGACATACAATAGTATTACTTTCTTTTACAAAGAATTTCGACGTACTATAGTATGACTTTTTTTTGCAAAAAATTTCGACGTACTATACTATGACTTTTTTTTCGGAAAAATGTTGACATACTATACTATAACTTTTTTTTCGGGAATATTTCGACATACTATAGTATGACTTTTTTTTGCCAAAAAATTCGATATACTATAGTATGACTTTTTTTTGCAAAGAATTTCGACATACTATACTATGACTTTTTTTTGCAAAAAATTTCGACATATTTTAGTATGAAATTTCGACATACTAGTGTGACTTTTTTGGCAAAAAAATTCGACACACTATAGTATGACTTTTTGCAAAAAAATTTCAACATACTATACTATTACTTGTTTCGCAAAAAAATTTCGACAATCTATAGTATGACTTTTTTTCGCAAAAAAATTTCGACATACTATACTATGACTTTTTTTTGCAAAAAATGTCGACATACTATATCATGACTTTCGTAAAAAATTTCGACATACTATAGTATGAAATTTCGACATACTATAGTATGACTTTTTTTCGCGAAAAATTTCGACATACTATAGTATGACTTTTTTCGCAAAAAATTTCGACATACTATACTATTACTTTTTTTTCAAAATATGTCGACATACTATACTATTAGTTTTTTTTGCAAAATATGTCGACATACTATACTATTACTTTTTTTCGCAAAAAAATTTCGACATACTATACTATTACTTTTTTGCAAAAAATGTCGACATACTATATCATGACTTTTTTTCGCAAAAAATTTCGACATACTATAGTATGAAATTTCGACATACTATACTATTACTTTTTTTTTCAAAAAATTTCAACATACTATACTATGACTTTTTTTTGCAAAATATGTCGACATACTATAGTATGACTTTTTTTTGCAAAAAAATTAGACATACTATAGTATGACTTTTTTTTGCCAAAAATTTCGACATATTTTAATATGAAATTTCGACATACTATAGTATTACTTTTTTTTGCAAAGAATTTCGTCATACTATACTACGACTATTTTTTCAGGAATATTTCGACATACTATAGTATGACTTTTTTTTGCAAAAAATTTCAACATACTATAGTATGACTTTTTTTCGCAAAAAAATTTCGACATACTATAGTATGACTTTCTTTTGCAAAAAATTTCGACATATTTTAGTATGAAATATCGACATACTATAGTATGACTTTTTTTCGCAAAAAATTTCGGCATACTATAGGATGACTTTTTTTTTGCAAAAAATTTCGACATACTATAGTATGACTTTTTTTCGCAAAAAATTTCGACATACAATAGTATTACTTTATTTTACAAAGAATTTCGACGTACTATAGTATGACTTTTTTTTGCAAAGAATTTCGACATATACTATGACTTTTTTTTGCAAAAAATTTCGACATATTTTAGTATGAAATTTCGACATACTATAGTATGACTTTTTTTGGCAAAAAAATTCGACATACTATGGTATGACTTTTTTTCGCAAAAAATGTCGACATACTATACTATTACTTTTTTTCGCAAAAAAATTTCGACATACTATACTATGACTTGTTTCGCAAAAAAATTTCGACAAACTATAGTATGACCTTTTTTTTGCAAAAAATGTCGACATACTATATCATGACTTTTTTTCGCCAAAAATTTCGACATACTATACTATGACTTTTTTTTGCAAAAAATATCGACATACTATACTATCACTTTTTTTGGCAAAATATGTCGACATACTATAGTATGACTTTTTTTTGCAAAAAAATTAGACATACTATAGTATGACTTTTTTTTGCCAAAAATTTCGACATATTTTAATATGAAATTTCGACATACTATAGTATTACTTTTTTTTGCAAAGAATTTCGTCATACTATACTACGACTATTTTTTCAGGAATATTTCGACATACTATAGTATGACTTTTTTTTGCAAAAAATTTCAACATACTATAGTATGACTTTTTTTCGCAAAAAAATTTCGACATACTATAGTATGACTTTCTTTTGCAAAAAATTTCGACATATTTTAGTATGAAATATCGACATACTATAGTATGACTTTTTTTCGCAAAAAATTTCGGCATACTATAGGATGACTTTTTTTTGCAAAAAATTTCGACATACTATAGTATGACTTTTTTTCGCAAAAAATTTCGACATACAATAGTATTACTTTATTTTACAAAGAATTTCGACGTACTATAGTATGACGTTTTTTTGCAAAGAATTTCGACATATACTATGACTTTTTTTTGCAAAAAATTTCGACATACTATAGTATGACTTTTTTTGGCAAAAAAATTCGACATACTATGGTATGACTTTTTTTCGCAAAAAATGTCGACATACTATACTATTACTTTTTTTCGCAAAAAAATTTCGACATACTATACTATGACTTGTTTCGCAAAAAAATTTCGACAAACTATAGTATGACTTTTTTTTTGCAAAAAATGTCGACATACTATATCATGACTTTTTTTCGCCAAAAATTTCGACATACTATACTATGACTTTTTTTTGCAAAAAATATCGACATACTATACTATCACTTTTTTTGGCAAAAAATGTCGACATACTATACTATGACTTTTTTCGCCAAAAATTTCGACATACTATAGTTTGACTTCTTTTTGCCAAAAATGTCGACATACTATAGTATGACTTTTTTAGGAAAAAATTTCGACATACTATAGTATGACTTTTTTGCAAAACATTTCGACATACTACAGTATGACTTCTTTTCGCCAAAAATTTCAACATACTATAGTATGACTTTTTTTCGCCAAAAATTTCGACATACAATAGTATTACTTTCTTTTACAAAGAATTTCGACGTACTATAGTATGACTTTTTTTTGCAAAAAATTTCGACGTACTATACTATGACTTTTTTTTCGGAAAAATGTTGACATACTATACTATAACTTTTCTTTCGGGAATATTTCGACATACTATAGTATGACTTTTTTTTGCCAAAAAATTCGACATACTATAGTATGACTTTTTTTTGCAAAGAATTTCGACATACTATACTATGACTTTTTTTTGCAAAAAATTTCGACATATTTTAGTATGAAATTTCGACATACTAGTGTGACTTTTTTTGGCAAAAAAATTCGACACACTATAGTATGACTTTTTTTCGCAAAAACATTTCGACATACTATACTATTACTTGTTTCGCAAAAAAATTTCGACAAACTATAGTATGACTTTTTTTCGCAAAAAAATTTCGACATACTATACTATGACTTTTTTGCAAAAAATGTCGACATACTATATCATGACTTTTTTTTGCCAAAAATTTCGACATATTTTAATATGAAATTTCGACATACTATAGTATTACTTTTTTTTGCAAAGAATTTCGTCATACTATACTACGACTATTTTTTCAGGAATATTTCGACATACTATAGTATGACTTTTTTTTGCAAAAAATTTCAACATACTATAGTATGACTTTTTCGCAAAAAAATTTCGACATACTATAGTATGACTTTCTTTTGCAAAAAATTTCGACATATTTTAGTATGAAATATCGACATACTATAGTATGACTTTTTTTCGCAAAAAATTTCGGCATACTATAGGATGACTTTTTTTTGCAAAAATTTCGACATACTATAGTATGACTTTTTTTCGCAAAAAATTTCGACATACAATAGTATTACTTTATTTTACAAAGAATTTCGACGTACTATAGTATGACTTTTTTTTGCAAATAATTTCGACATATACTATGACTTTTTTGCAAAAAATTTCGACATATTTTAGTATGAAATTTCGACATACTCTAGTATGACTTTTTTTGGCAAAAAAATTCGACATACTATGGTATGACTTTTTTTCGCAAAAAATGTCGACATACTATACTATTACTTTTTTTCGCAAAAAAATTTCGACATACTATACTATGACTTGTTTCGCAAAAAAATTTCGACAAACTATAGTATGACCTTTTTTTTGCAAAAAATGTCGACATACTATATCATGTATGACTTTTTTGCAAAACATTTCGACATACTACAGTATGACTTCTTTTCGCCAAAAATTTCAACATACTATAGTATGACTTTTTTTCGCCAAAAATTTCGACATACAATAGTATTACTTTCTTTTACAAAGAATTTCGACGTACTATAGTATGACTTTTTTTTGCAAAAATTTCGACGTACTATACTATGACTTTTTTTTCGGAAAAATGTTGACATACTATACTATAACTTTTCTTTCGGGAATATTTCGACATACTATAGTATGACTTTTTTTTGCCAAAAAATTCGATATACTATAGTATGACTTTTTTTTGCAAAGAATTTCGACATACTATACTATGACTTTTTTTTGCAAAAAATTTCGACATATTTTAGTATGAAATTTCGACATACTAGTGTGACTTTTTTTGGCAAAAAAATTCGACACACTATAGTATGACTTTTTTTCGCAAAAACATTTCGACATACTATACTATTACTTGTTTCGCAAAAAAATTTCGACAAACTATAGTATGACTTTTTTTCGCAAAAAAATTTCGACATACTATACTATGACTTTTTTGCAAAAAATGTCGACATACTATATCATGACTTTTTTTTGCCAAAAATTTCGACATATTTTAATATGAAATTTCGACATACTATAGTATTACTTTTTTTTGCAAAGAATTTCGTCATACTATACTACGACTATTTTTTCAGGAATATTTCGACATACTATAGTATGACTTTTTTTTGCAAAAAATTTCGACATACTATAGTATGACTTTCTTTTGCAAAAAATTTCGACATATTTTAGTATGAAATATCGACATACTATAGTATGACTTTTTTTCGCAAAAAATTTCGGCATACTATAGGATGACTTTTTTTTGCAAAAAATTTCGACATACTATAGTATGACTTTTTTTCGCAAAAAATTTCGACATACAATAGTATTACTTTATTTTACAAAGAATTTCGACGTACTATAGTATGACTTTTTTTTGCAAAGAATTTCGACATATACTATGACTTTTTTGCAAAAAATTTCGACATATTTTAGTATGAAATTTCGACATACTCTAGTATGACTTTTTTTGGCAAAAAAATTCGACATACTATGGTATGACTTTTTTTCGCAAAAAATGTCGACATACTATACTATTACTTTTTTTCGCAAAAAAATTTCGACATACTATACTATGACTTGTTTCGCAAAAAAATTTCGACAAACTATATTATGACCTTTTTTTTGCAAAAAATGTCGACATACTATATCATGACTTTTTTTCGCCAAAAATTTCGACATACTATACTATGACTTTTTTTTGCAAAAAATATCGACATACTATACTATCACTTTTTTTGGCAAAAAATGTCGACATACTATACTATGACTTTTTTTGCCAAAAATTTCGACATACTATAGTTTGACTTCTTTTTGCCAAAAATGTCGACATACTATAGTATGACTTTTTTAGGAAAAAATTTCGACATACTATAGTATGACTTTTTTGCAAAACATTTCGACATACTACAGTATGACTTCTTTTCGCCAAAAATTTCAACATACTATAGTATGACTTTTTTTCGCCAAAAATTTCGACATACAATAGTATTACTTTCTTTTACAAAGAATTTCGACGTACTATAGTATGACTTTTTTTTGCAAAAAATTTCGACGTACTATACTATGACTTTTTTTTCGGAAAAATGTTGACATAATATACTATAACTTTTCTTTCGGGAATATTTCGACATACTATAGTATGACTTTTTTTTGCCAAAAAATTCGATATACTATAGTATGACTTTTTTTTGCAAAGAATTTCGACATACTATACTATACTATGACTTTTTTTTGCAAAAAATTTCGACATATTTTAGTATGAAATTTCGACATACTAGTGTGACTTTTTTTGGCAAAAAAATTCGACACACTATAGTATGACTTTTTTTCGCAAAAACATTTCGACATACTATACTATTACTTGTTTCGCAAAAAAATTTCGACAAACTATAGTATGACTTTTTTTCGCAAAAACATTTCGACATACTATACTATGACTTTTTTGCAAAAAATGTCGACATACTATATCATGACTTTTTTTCGCAAAAAATTTCGACATACTATAGTATGAAATTTCGACATACTATAGTATGACTTTTTTTCGCGAAAAATTTCGAAATAATATAGTATGACTTTTTTCGCAAAAAATTTCGACATACTATACTATTACTTTTTTTTCAAAATATGTCGACATACTATACTATTACTTTTTTTTGCAAAATATGTCGACATACTATACTATTACTTTTTTTCGCAAAAAAATTTCGACATACTATACTATTACTTGTTTCGCAAAAAAATTTCGACAAACTATAGTATGACTTTTTTTCGCAAAAAAATTTCAACATACTATACTATGACTTTTTTGCAAAAAATGTCGACATACTATATCATGACTTTTTTTCGCAAAAAATTTCGACATACTATAGTATGAAATTTCGACATACTATACTATGACTTTTTTTCACAAAAAATTCGACATACTATATTATGACTTTTTTTCGCAAAAAAATTTCGACATACTATACTATGACTTTTTTTTGCAAAATATGTCAACATACTATACTATTACTTTTTTTTGCAAAAAATTTCAACATACTATACTATGACTTTTTTTTGCAAAATATGTCGACATACTATAGTATGACTTTTTTTTGCAAAAAAATTAGACATACTATAGTATGACTTTTTTTTGCCAAAAATTTCGACATATTTTAGTATGAAATTTCGACATACTATAGTACGACTTTTTTTCGCCAAAAATTTCGACATACTATAGTATGACTTTTTTTCGCAAAAAAAATTCGACATACTATACTATGACTTTTTTTTGCAAAAAATGTCGACATACTATTCTATTACTTTTTTTCGCAAAAATTTCGACATACTATAGTATTACTTTTTTTTGCAAAAAAATTCCACATTATTATAGTATGACTTTTTTTGCAAAGAATTTCGACTTACTATACTATGACTAAATTTCAGGAATATTTCGGCATACTATAGTATGACTTTTTTTGCAAATAACTTCAACAAACTATAGTATGACTTTTTTTTGCAAAAAATGTCGACATACTACACTGACTTTTTTTCGCAAAAATTTCGACATACTGTAGTATGACTTTTTTGCAAAAAAATTCGACATACTATAGTATGACTTTTTTTTGCAAAGAATTTCGAGATACTATACTATGACTATTTTTTCAGGAAAATTTCGAGATACTATAGTATGACTTTTTTTCGCAAAAAATTCCGACATACTATAGTATGACTTTTTTTTGCAAAAAATGTCGACATACTATACTATGACTTTTTTTTGCAAAAAATTTCGACATACTATGCTATTACTTTTTTTCGCCAAAATTTCGACAGACTATAGTATGACTTTTTTTTGCAAAAAAATTCGGAATGCTATAGTGTGACTTCTTTGCAAAAAAATTCGGAATGCTATAGTATGACTTTTTTGCAAAAAAATTCCACATTATTATAGTATGACTTTTTTTTGCAAAGAATTTCGACATACTATACTATGACTATTTTTTCAGGAATATTTCGACATACTATAGTATGACTTTTTTTCGCAAAAAAATTTCGACATGCTATACTATGACTTTTTTTTGCAAAATATGTCGACATACTATACTATTACTTTTTTTTGCAAAAAATTTCATCATACTATACTATGACTTTTTTTCGCAAAAATTTCGACATACTATAGTATGACTTTTTTGCAAAAAAACTCGACATACTATACTATGACTATTTTTTCAGGAATATTTCGACATACTATAGTATGACTTTTTTTGCAAAAAATTTCAACATACTATAGTATGACTCGCAAAAAAATTTCGACATGCTATACTATGACTTTTTTTTTGCAAAATATGTCGACATACTATACTATTACTTTTTTTTGCAAAAAATTTCAACATACTATACTATGACTTTTTCGCAAAAATTTCGACATACTATAGTATGACTTTTTTGCAAAAAAATTCGATATACTATAGTTTGACTTTTTTTTGCAAGAAATTTCAACATACTATAGTATGACTTTTTTCGCCAAAAATTTCGAGATACTATAGTATGACTTTTTTTTGCAAAAAATTCCGACATACTAGTGTGAATATTTTTTGCAAAAAATTTCGACATATTATACTATTACTTTTTTTCGCAAAAAATTTCGACATACTATAGTATGACTTTTTTTTTTTTCAAAAAATTTCGACATACTATACTATGACTTTTTTACTGCAAGAAATTTTGACATACTATAGTATGACTTTTTTCGCCAAAAATTTCGACATACTTTAGTATGACTTTTTTCGCCAAAAATTTCGAGATACTATAGTATGACTTTTTTTCGCAAAAAATGTCGACATACTATACTATTACTTTTTTTTGCAAAAAATTTCAACATACTACATTGACTTTTTTTCGCAAAAATTCCAACATACTATAGTATTTTTTTTTTTTTTTTCAAAAAATTTCGACATACTATAGTATGACTTTTTTTTGCAAAAAATGTCGACATACTATACTATTACTTTTTTCTGCAAAAAATTTCAACATACTACACTGACTTTTTTTCGCAAAAATTTCGACATACTATAGTATGACTTTTTTTTGCAAAAAATGTCGACATACTATACTATTACTTTTTTTTGCAAAAAATTTCAACATACTACATTGACTTTTTTTCGCAAAAATTCCAACATACTATAGTATGACTTTTTCACCAAATATTTCGACATACTTTAGTATGACTTTTTTCGCAAAAAATTTCGACATACTATACTATGACTTTTTTACTAAAAGAAATTTCGACATACTATACTATGACTATTTTTTCAGGAATATTTCGACATACTATAGTATGACTTTTTTTGCAAAAAATTTCAACATACTATAGTATGACTTTTTTTCGCAAAAAAATTTCGACATGCTATACTATGACTTTTTTTTTGCAAAATATGTCGACATACTATACTATTACTTTTTTTTGCAAAAAATGTCAACATACTATACTATGACTTTTTCGCAAAAATTTCGACATACTATAGTATGACTTTTTTGCAAAAAAATTCGACATACTATAGTTTGACTTTTTTTTGCAAGAAATTTCAACATACTATAGTATGACTTTTTTCGCCAAAAATTTCGACATACTTTAGTATGACTTTTTTCGCAAAAAATTCCGCATTACTATAGTATGACTTTTTTTTGCAAAAAATGTCGACATACTATACTATGACTTTTTTTTGCAAAAAATTTCGACATACTATGCTATTACTTTTTTTCGCCAAAATTTCGACAGACTATAGTATGACTTTTTTTTGCAAAAAAATTCGGAATGCTATAGTGTGACTTTTTTTTGCAAAAAAATTCGGAATGCTATAGTATGACTTTTTTGCAAAAAAATTCCACATTATTATAGTATGACTTTTTTTGCAAAGAATTTCGACTTACTATACTATGACTAAATTTCAGGAATATTTCGACATACTATAGCATGACTTTTTTTTGCCAAAAATTTCGACATACTATAAGAATGACTTTTTTTCGCAAAAAAATTTCGACATACTATACTATGACTTTTTTTTGCAAAAAATGTCGACATACTATACTATTACTTTTCTCGCAAAAAAATTTCGACATACTATACTATTACTTTTTTCTGCAAAAAATTTCAACATACTACACTGACTTTTTTTCGCAAAAATTTCGACATACTATAGTATGACTTTTTTTTGCAAAAAATGTCGACATACTATACTATTACTTTTTTCGCAAAAAAATTTCGACATACTATACTATTACTTTTTTCTGCAAAAAATTTCAACATACTACACTGACTTTTTTTCGCAAAAATTTCGACATACTATAGTATGACTTTTTTTTGCAAAAAATGTCGACATACTATACTATTACTTTTTTCTGCAAAAAATTTCAACATACTACACTGACTTTTTTTCGCAAAAATTTCGACATACTATAGTATGACTTTTTCACCAAATATTTCGACATACTTTAGTATGACTTTTTTCGCAAAAAATTTCGACATACTATACTATGACTTTTTTACTAAAAGAAATTTCGACATACTATACTATGACTATTTTTTCAGGAATATTTCGACATACTATAGTATGACTTTTTTTTGCAAAAAATTCCGACATACTATAGTGTGAATATTTTTTGCAAAAAATATCGACATATTATACTATTACTTTTTTTTGCCAAAAATTTCAACATATTACAGACTTTTTTTCTTAAAAATTTCGACATATTAAAGTATGACTTTTTTTTTTTTCAAAAAATTTCGACATACTATAGTATGACTTTTTTTCGCAAAAAATTTCGACATACTATAGTATGACTTTTTTTTTTTTCAAAAAATTTCGACATACTATACTATGACTTTTTTACTGCAAGAAATTTCGACATACTATAGTATGACTTTTTTCGCCAAAAATTTCGACATACTTTAGTATGACTTTTTTCGCCAAAAATTTCGAGATACTATAGTATGACTTTTTTTCGCAAAAAATTCCGACATACTATACTATGACTTTTTTTCGCAAAAAATTCCGACATACTATACTATGACTTTTTTTCGCAAAAAATTTCGACATACTATAGTATGAAATTTCGACATACTATAGTATGACTTTTTTCGCAAAAAATGTCGACATACTATACTATTACTTTTTTTTGTAAAAAATTTCAACATACTACACTGACTTTTTTTCGCAAAAATTTCGACATACTATAGTATGACTTTTTTTGCAAAAAATGTCGACATACTATACTATTACTTTTTTTTGCAAAAAATTTCAACATACTACACTTACTTTTTTTTGAAAAGAATTTCGTCATACTATACTACGACTATTTTTTCAGGAATATTTCGACATACTATAGTATGACTTTTTTTTGCAAAAAAATTCAGCATACTATAGTATGACTTTTTTTCGCAAAAAAATTTCGACATACTATAGTATGACTTTCTTTTGCAAAAAATTTCGACATACTATAGTATGACTTTTTCGCAAAAAATTTCGGCATACTAGAGGATGACTTTTTTGCAAAAAATTTCGACATACTATAGTATGACTTTTTCGCAAAAAATTTCGACATACAATAGTATTACTTTATTTTACAAAGAATTTCGACGTACTATAGTATGACTTTTTTTTGCAAAGAATTTCGACATATATGACTTTTTTTCGCCAAAAATTTCGACATACTATAGATTGAAATTTCAACATACTATAGTATGACTTTTTTTCGCGAAAAATTTCGACATACTATAGTATGACTTTTTTTCGCAAAAATATTCCGACATACTATACTATGACTTTTTTACTGCAAGAAATTTTGACATACTATAGTATGACTTTTTTCGCCAAAAATTTCGACATACTTTAGTATGACTTTTTTCGCCAAAAATTTCGAGATACTATAGTATGACTTTTTTTCGCAAAAAATGTCGACATACTATACTATTACTTTTTTTTGCAAAAAATTTCAACATACTACATTGACTTTTTTTCGCAAAAATTCCAACATACTATAGTATTTTTTTTTTTTTTTTCAAAAAATTTCGACATACTATAGTATGACTTTTTTTTGCAAAAAATGTCGACATACTATACTATTACTTTTTTCTGCAAAAAATTTCAACATAATAAAATGACTTTTTTTCGCAAAAATTTCGACATACTATAGTATGACTTTTTTTTGCAAAAAATGTCGACATACTATACTATTACTTTTTTTTGCAAAAAATTTCAACATACTACATTGACTTTTTTTCGCAAAAATTCCAACATACTATAGTATGACTTTTTCACCAAATATTTCGACATACTTTAGTATGACTTTTTTCGCAAAAAATTTCGACATACTATACTATGACTTTTTTACTAAAAGAAATTTCGACATACTATACTATGACTATTTTTTCAGGAATATTTCGACATACTATAGTATGACTTTTTTTGCAAAAAATTTCAACATACTATAGTATGACTTTTTTTCGCAAAAAAATTTCGACATGCTATACTATGACTTTTTTTTTGCAAAATATGTCGACATACTATACTATTACTTTTTTTTGCAAAAAATGTCAACATACTATACTATGACTTTTTCGCAAAAATTTCGACATACTATAGTATGACTTTTTTGCAAAAAAATTCGACATACTATAGTTTGACTTTTTTTTGCAAGAAATTTCAACATACTATAGTATGACTTTTTTCGCCAAAAATTTCGACATACTTTAGTATGACTTTTTTCGCAAAAAATTCCGCATTACTATAGTATGACTTTTTTTTGCAAAAAATGTCGACATACTATACTATGACTTTTTTTTGCAAAAAATTTCGACATACTATGCTATTACTTTTTTTCGCCAAAATTTCGACAGACTATAGTAAGACTTTTTTTTGCAAAAAAATTCGGAATGCTATAGTGTGACTTTTTTTTGCAAAAAAATTCGGAATGCTATAGTATGACTTTTTTGCAAAAAAATTCCACATTATTATAGTATGACTTTTTTTGCAAAGAATTTCGACTTACTATACTATGACTAAATTTCAGGAATATTTCGACATACTATAGCATGACTTTTTTTTGCCAAAAATTTCGACATACTATAAGAATGACTTTTTTTCGCAAAAAAATTTCGACATACTATACTATGACTTTTTTTTGCAAAAAATGTCGACATACTATACTATTACTTTTCTCGCAAAAAAATTTCGACATACTATACTATTACTTTTTTCTGCAAAAAATTTCAACATACTACACTGACTTTTTTTCGCAAAAATTTCGACATACTATAGTATGACTTTTTTTTGCAAAAAATGTCGACATACTATACTATTACTTTTTTCGCAAAAAAATTTCGACATACTATACTATGACTTTTTTCTGCAAAAAATTTCAACATACTACACTGACTTTTTTTCGCAAAAATTTCGACATACTATAGTATGACTTTTTTTTGCAAAAAATGTCGACATACTATACTATTACTTTTTTTTGCAAAAAATTTCAACATACTACATTGACTTTTTTTCGCAAAAATTCCAACATACTATAGTATGACTTTTTCACCAAATATTTCGACATACTTTAGTATGACTTTTTTCGCAAAAAATTTCGACATACTATACTATGACTTTTTTACTAAAAGAAATTTCGACATACTATACTATGACTATTTTTTCAGGAAAATTTCGACATACTATAGTATGACTTTTTTTTGCAAAAAATTCCGACATACTATAGTGTGAATATTTTTTGCAAAAAATATCGACATATTATAATATTACTTTTTTTTGCCAAAAATTTCAACATATTACAGACTTTTTTTCTTAAAAATTTCGACATATTAAAGTATGACTTTTTTTATTTTCAAAAAATTTCGACATACTATAGTATGACTTTTTTTTGCAAAAAATTTCGACATACTATAGTATGACTATTTTTTTTTTCAAAAAATTTCGACATACTATAGTATGACTTTTTTACTGCAAGAAATTTCGACATACTATAGTATGACTTTTTTCGCCAAAAATTTCGACATACTTTAGTATGACTTTTTTCGCCAAAAATTTCGAGATACTATAGTATGACTTTTTTTCGCAAAAAATTCCGACATACTATACTATGACTTTTTTTCGCAAAAAATTCCGACATACTATACTATGACTTTTTTTCGCAAAAAATTTCGACATACTATAGTATGAAATTTCGACATACTATAGTATGACTTTTTTCGCAAAAAATGTCGACATACTATACTATTACTTTTTTTTGTAAAAAATTTCAACATACTACACTGACTTTTTTTCGCAAAAATTTCGACATACTATAGTATGACTTTTTTTGCAAAAAATGTCGACATACTATACTATTACTTTTTTTTGCAAAAAATTTCAACATACTACACTTACTTTTTTTTGAAAAGAATTTCGTCATACTATACTACGACTATTTTTTCAGGAATATTTCGACATACTATAGTATGACTTTTTTTTGCAAAAAAATTCAGCATACTATAGTATGACTTTTTTTCGCAAAAAAATTTCGACATACTATAGTATGACTTTCTTTTGCAAAAAATTTCGACATACTATAGTATGACTTTTTCGCAAAAAATTTCGGCATACTAGAGGATGACTTTTTTGCAAAAAATTTCGACATACTATAGTATGACTTTTTCGCAAAAAATTTCGACATACAATAGTATTACTTTATTTTACAAAGAATTTCGACGTACTATAGTATGACTTTTTTTTGCAAAGAATTTCGACATATATGACTTTTTTTCGCCAAAAATTTCGACATACTATAGATTGAAATTTCAACATACTATAGTATGACTTTTTTTCGCGAAAAATTTCGACATACTATAGTATGACTTTTTTTCGCAAAAATATTTCGACATACTATACTATGACTTTTTTTTGCAAAAAATGTCGACATACTATACTATTACTTTTTTTCGCAAAAATTTCGACATACTATAGTATGACCTTTTTTTTGCAAAAAAAATCGGAATGCTATAGTATGACTTTTTTTTGCAAAAAAATTCGGAATGCTATAGTATGACTTTTTTTTGCAAAAAAATTCCACATTATTATAGTATGACTTTTTTTTGCAAAGAATTTCGACTTACTATACTTTGACTAAATTTCAGGAATATTTCGACATACTATAGTATGACTTTTTTTTGCCAAAAATTTCGATATACTATAAGAATGACTTTTATTCGCAAAAAAATGTTGACATACTATACTATCACTTTTTTTGGCAAAAAATGGCGACATACTATACTATTTCTTTTTTTTGCAAAAAATTTCAACATACTATACTATGACTTTTTTCGCCAAAAATTTCGACATACTATAGTTTGACTTCTTTTTGCCAAAAATGTCGACATACTAGTTTGACATCTTTTTGCCAAAAATGTCGACATACTATAGTATGACTTTTTTAGGAAAACATTTCGACATACTATGATATGACTTTTTTTTGCAAAAAAATTTCGACATACTATACTGTTACTTTTTTTGCAAATAATTTCGATAAACTATAGTATGACTTTTTTTTGCAAAACATTTCGACATACTACAGTATGACTTCTTTTCGCCAAAAATTTCAACATACTATAGTATGACTTTTTTTCGCCAAAAATTTCGGCATACTATAGGATGACTTTTTTTTGCAAAAAATTTCGACTTACTATAGCATGACTTTTTTTCGCCAAAAATTTCGACATACAATAGTATTACTTTCTTTTACAAAGAATTTCGACGTACTATAGTATGACTTTTTTTTGCAAAAAATTTCGACGTACTATACTATGACTTTTTTTTCGGAAAAATGTTGACATACTATACTATAACTTTTTTTTCGGGAATATTTCGACATACTATAGTATGACTTTTTTTTGCCAAAAAATTCGATATACTATAGTATGACTTTTTTTTGCAAAGAATTTCGACATACTATACTATGACTTTTTTTTGAAAAAAAGTTCGACATATTTTAGTATGAAATTTCGACATACTAGTGTGACTTTTTTTGGCAAAAAAATTCGACACACTATAGTATGACTTTTTTTCGCAAAAAAATTTCGACATACTATACTATACTTGTTTCGCAAAAAAATTTCGACAAACTATAGTATGACTTTTTTTCGCAAAAAAATTTCGACATACTATACTATGACTTTTTTTTGCAAAAAATGTCGACATACTATATCATGACTTTTTTTCGCAAAAAATTTCGACATACTATAGTATGAAATTTCGACATACTATAGTATGACTTTTTTTCGCGAAAAATTTCGACATACTATAGTATGACTTTTTTCGCAAAAAATTTCGACATACTATACTATTACTTTTTTTTCAAAATATGTCGACATACTATACTATTACTTTTTTTTGCAAAATATGTCGACATACTATACTATTACTTTTTTTCGCAAAAAAATTTCGACATACTATACTATTACTTGTTTCGCAAAAAAATTTCGACAAACTATAGTACGACTTTTTTTCGCAAAAAAATTTCAACATACTATACTATGACTTTTTTGCAAAAAATGTCGACATACTATATCATAATTTTTTTCGCAAAAAATTTCGACATACTATAGTATGAAATTTCGACATACTATACTATGACTTTTTTTCACAAAAAATTCGACATACTATACTATGACTTTTTTTCGCAAAAAAATTTCGACATACTATACTATGACTTTTTTTTGCAAAATATGTCAACATACTATACTATTACTTTTTTTTGCAAAAAATTTCAACATACTATACTATGACTTTTTTTTGCAAAATATGTCGACATACTATAGTATGACTTTTTTTTGCAAAAAAATTAGACATACTATAGTATGACTTTTTTTTGCCAAAAATTTCGACATATTTTAGTATGAAATTTCGACATACTATAGTATTACTTTTTTTTGCAAAGAATTTCGTCATACTATACTACGACTATTTTTTCAAGAATATTTCGACATACTATACTATTTCTTTTTTTTGCAAAAAATTTCAACATACTATACTATGACTTTTTTCGCCAAAAATTTCGACATACTATAGTTTGACTTCTTTTTGCCAAAAATGTCGACATACTAGTTTGACATCTTTTTGCCAAAAATGTCGACATACTATAGTATGACTTTTTTAGGAAAACATTTCGACATACTATGATATGACTTTTTTTTGCAAAAAAATTTCGACATACTATACTGTTACTTTTTTTGCAAATAATTTCGATAAACTATAGTATGACTTTTTTTTGCAAAACATTTCGACATACTACAGTATGACTTCTTTTCGCCAAAAATTTCAACATACTATAGTATGACTTTTTTTCGCCAAAAATTTCGGCATACTATAGGATGACTTTTTTTTGCAAAAAATTTCGACTTACTATAGCATGACTTTTTTTCGCCAAAAATTTCGACATACAATAGTATTACTTTCTTTTACAAAGAATTTCGACGTACTATAGTATGACTTTTTTTTGCAAAAAATTTCGACGTACTATACTATGACTTTTTTTTCGGAAAAATGTTGACATACTATACTATAACTTTTTTTTCGGGAATATTTCGACATACTATAGTATGACTTTTTTTTGCCAAAAAATTCGATATACTATAGTATGACTTTTTTTTGCAAAGAATTTCGACATACTATACTATGACTTTTTTTTGAAAAAAAGTTCGACATATTTTAGTATGAAATTTCGACATACTAGTGTGACTTTTTTTGGCAAAAAAATTCGACACACTATAGTATGACTTTTTTTCGCAAAAAAATTTCGACATACTATACTATTACTTGTTTCGCAAAAAAATTTCGACAAACTATAGTATGACTTTTTTTCGCAAAAAAATTTCGACATACTATACTATGACTTTTTTTTGCAAAAAATGTCGACATACTATATCATGACTTTCGTAAAAAATTTCGACATACTATAGTATGAAATTTCGACATACTATAGTATGACTTTTTTTCGCGAAAAATTTCGACATACTATAGTATGACTTTTTTCGCAAAACATTTCGACATACTATACTATTACTTTTTTTTCAAAATATGTCGACATACTATACTATTAGTTTTTTTTGCAAAATATGTCGACATACTATACTATTACTTTTTTTCGCAAAAAAATTTCGACATACTATACTATTACTTTTTTGCAAAAAATGTCGACATACTATATCATGACTTTTTTTCGCAAAAAATTTCGACATACTATAGTATGAAATTTCGACATACTATACTATTACTTTTTTTTTCAAAAAATTTCAACATACTATACTATGACTTTTTTTTGCAAAATATGTCGACATACTATAGTATGACTTTTTTTTGCAAAAAAATTAGACATACTATAGTATGACTTTTTTTTGCCAAAAATTTCGACATATTTTAATATGAAATTTCGACATACTATAGTATTACTTTTTTTTGCAAAGAATTTCGTCATACTATACTACGACTATTTTTTCAGGAATATTTCGACATACTATAGTATGACTTTTTTTTGCAAAAAATTTCAACATACTATAGTATGACTTTTTTTCGCAAAAAAATTTCGACATACTATAGTATGACTTTCTTTTGCAAAAAATTTCGACATATTTTAGTATGAAATATCGACATACTATAGTATGACTTTTTTTCGCAAAAAATTTCGGCATACTATAGGATGACTTTTTTTTGCAAAAAATTTCGACATACTATAGTATGACTTTTTTTCGCAAAAAATTTCGACATACAATAGTATTACTTTATTTTACAAAGAATTTCGACGTACTATAGTATGACTTTTTTTTGCAAAGAATTTCGACATATACTATGACTTTTTTTTTGCAAAAAATTTCGACATATTTTAGTATGAAATTTCGACATACTATAGTATGACTTTTTTTGGCAAAAAAATTCGACATACTATGGTATGACTTTTTTTCGCAAAAAATGTCGACATACTATACTATTACTTTTTTTCGCAAAAAAATTTCGACATACTATACTATGACTTGTTTCGCAAAAAAATTTCGACAAACTATAGTATGACCTTTTTTTTGCAAAAAATGTCGACATACTATATCATGACTTTTTTTCGCCAAAAATTTCGACATACTATACTATGACTTTTTTTTGCAAAAAATATCGACATACTATACTATCACTTTTTTTGGCAAAAAATGTCGACATACTATACTATGACTTTTTTCGCCAAAAATTTCGACATACTATAGTTTGACTTCTTTTTGCCAAAAATGTCGACATACTATAGTATGACTTTTTTAGGAAAAAATTTCGACATACTATAGTATGACTTTTTTGCAAAACATTTCGACATACTACAGTATGACTTCTTTTCGCCAAAAATTTCAACATACTATAGTATGACTTTTTTTCGCCAAAAATTTCGACATACAATAGTATTACTTTCTTTTACAAAGAATTTCGACGTACTATAGTATGACTTTTTTTTGCAAAAAATTTCGACGTACTATACTATGACTTTTTTTTCGGAAAAATGTTGACGTACTATACTATAACTTTTCTTTCGGGAATATTTCGACATACTATAGTATGACTTTTTTTTGCCAAAAAATTCGATATACTATAGTATGACTTTTTTTTGCAAAGAATTTCGACATACTATACTATGACTTTTTTTTGCAAAAAATTTCGACATATTTTAGTATGAAATTTCGACATACTAGTGTGACTTTTTTTGGCAAAAAAATTCGACACTATAGTATGACTTTTTTTCGCAAAAACATTTCGACATACTATACTATTACTTGTTTCGCAAAAAAATTTCGACAAACTATAGTATGACTTTTTTTCGCAAAAAAATTTCGACATACTATACTATGACTTTTTTGCAAAAAATGTCGACATACTATATCATGACTTTTTTTTGCCAAAAATTTCGACATATTTTAATATGAAATTTCGACATACTATAGTATTACTTTTTTTTGCAAAGAATTTCGTCATACTATACTACGACTATTTTTTCAGGAATATTTCGACATACTATAGTATGACTTTTTTTTGCAAAAAATTTCAACATACTATAGTATGACTTTTTCGCAAAAAAATTTCGACATACTATAGTATGACTTTCTTTTGCAAAAAATTTCGACATATTTTAGTATGAAATATCGACATACTATAGTATGACTTTTTTTCGCAAAAAATTTCGGCATACTATAGGATGACTTTTTTTTGCAAAAAATTTCGACATACTATAGTATGACTTTTTTTCGCAAAAAATTTCGACATACAATAGTATTACTTTATTTTACAAAGAATTTCGACGTACTATAGTATGACTTTTTTTTGCAAAGAATTTCGACATATACTATGACTTTTTTTTGCAAAAAATTTCGACATATTTTAGTATGAAATTTCGACATACTCTAGTATGACTTTTTTTGGCAAAAAAATTCGACATACTATGGTATGACTTTTTTTCGCAAAAAATGTCGACATACTATACTATTACTTTTTTTCGCAAAAAAATTTCGACATACTATACTATGACTTGTTTCGCAAAAAAATTTCGACAAACTATAGTATGACCTTTTTTTTGCAAAAAATGTCGACATACTATATCATGACTTTTTTTCGCCAAAAATTTCGACATACTATACTATGACTTTTTTTTGCAAAAAATATCGACATACTATACTATCACTTTTTTTGGCAAAAAATGTCGACATACTATACTATGACTTTTTTCGCCAAAAATTTCGACATACTATAGTTTGACTTCTTTTTGCCAAAAATGTCGACATACTATAGTATGACTTTTTTTTGAAAAAATTTCGACATACTATAGTATGACTTTTTTGCAAAACATTTCGACATACTACAGTATGACTTCTTTTCGCCAAAAATTTCAACATACTATAGTATGACTTTTTTTCGCCAAAAATTTCGACATACAATAGTATTACTTTCTTTTACAAAGACTTTCGACGTACTATAGTATGACTTTTTTTTGCAAAAAATTTCGACGTACTATACTATGACTTTTTTTTCGGAAAAATGTTGACATACTATACTATAACTTTTCTTTCGGGAATATTTCGACATACTATAGTATGACTTTTTTTTGCCAAAAAATTCGATATACTATAGTATGACTTTTTTTTGCAAAGAATTTCGACATACTATACTATACTATGACTTTTTTTTGCAAAAAATTTCGACATATTTTAGTATGAAATTTCGACATACTAGTGTGACTTTTTTTGGCAAAAAAATTCGACACACTATAGTATGACTTTTTTTCGCAAAAACATTTCGACATACTATACTATTACTTGTTTCGCAAAAAAATTTCGACAAACTATAGTATGACTTTTTTTCGCAAAAAAATTTCGACATACTATACTATGACTTTTTTGCAAAAAATGTCGACATACTATATCATGACTTTTTTTCGCAAAAAATTTCGACATACTATAGTATGAAATTTCGACATACTATAGTATGACTTTTTTTCGCGAAAAATTTCGAAATAATATAGTATGACTTTTTTCGCAAAAAATTTCGACATACTATACTATTACTTTTTTTTCAAAATATGTCGACATACTATACTATTACTTTTTTTTGCAAAATATGTCGACATACTATACTATTACTTTTTTTCGCAAAAAAATTTCGACATACTATACTATTACTTGTTTCGCAAAAAAATTTCGACAAACTATAGTATGACTTTTTTTCGCAAAAAAATTTCAACATACTATACTATGACTTTTTTGCAAAAAATGTCGACATACTATATCATGACTTTTTTTCGCAAAAAATTTCGACATACTATAGTATGAAATTTCGACATACTATACTATGACTTTTTTTCACAAAAAATTCGACATACTATATTATGACTTTTTTTCGCAAAAAAATTTCGACATACTATACTATGACTTTTTTTTGCAAAATATGTCAACATACTATACTATTACTTTTTTTTGCAAAAAATTTCAACATACTATACTATGACTTTTTTTTGCAAAATATGTCGACATACTATAGTATGACTTTTTTTTGCAAAAAAATTAGACATACTATAGTATGACTTTTTTTTGCCAAAAATTTCGACATATTTTAGTATGAAATTTCGACATACTATAGTATGACTTTTTTTCGCAAAAAATTTCGACATACAATAGTATTACTTTTTTTCGCAAAAAAAATTCGACATACTATACTATGACTTTTTTTTGCAAAAAATGTCGACATACTATTCTATTACTTTTTTTCGCAAAAATTTCGACATACTATAGTATTACTTTTTTTTGCAAAAAAATTCCACATTATTATAGTATGACTTTTTTTGCAAAGAATTTCGACTTACTATACTATGACTAAATTTCAGGAATATTTCGGCATACTATAGTATGACTTTTTTTGCAAATAACTTCAACAAACTATAGTATGACTTTTTTTTGCAAAAAATGTCGACATACTACACTGACTTTTTTTCGCAAAAATTTCGACATACTGTAGTATGACTTTTTTGCAAAAAAATTCGACATACTATAGTATGACTTTTTTTTGCAAAGAATTTCGAGATACTATACTATGACTATTTTTTCAGGAATATTTCGACATACTATAGTATGACTTTTTTTTGCAAAAAATTTCAACATACTATAGTATGACTTTTTTTCGCAAAAAAATTTCGACGTACTATACTATGACTTTTTTTTGCAAAATGTCGACATACTATACTATTACTTTTTTTTGCCAAAAATTTCAACATACCATACTATGACTTTTTTTCGCAAAAATTTCGACATACTATAGTATGACTTTTTTTTGCAAAAAAACTCGTCATACTATAGTATGACTTTTTTTTGCAAAGAATTTCGACATACTATACTATACTATCTATCGTGATGTGGAGAGGAGGACGTGTTGCTCTGGCTCTATCGATCTGGCGTGGAGAGGAGGTTGTGTTGCTCAGGTTCTACCTGTATGGCGTTGAGAGGAGGTTACGTAGCTAAGGCTCTATCTGATTGATGTGGAGTGGAGGTCGTGCTGCTCTGGCTCTACCGGTTTTGACGTCAAGAGGAGGTCGTGTTGCTCTGGCTCTATCTGTTTGGCGTCGCCTGAAGCTGCTTGACATCCTCCTGGATCCACCTTCTCACATATATTCACATTATATGTATTCATTTTTGTCATGAATTGTCTATGTTGTGTTTTCATTATGTTGTTACTCTGTACACACGACATCTATTACACGTCTGTCCATCCTGGAAGGGGGATCCCTCTTCTGCCGTTCTTCCTGAGGTTTCTTCCGTTTTTCCTCCCTGTTAAAAGGGTTTTTTTGTGGTTAAGTTTTTCCTTAGCCGATGTGAGGGTTGCATTGTCAAGGACAGAGGGTGTTGTATCCTGTACAGATTGTAAAGCCCCCCGAGGCAAATTTGTGATTTGTGATTTTGGGCTATACAAATAAAATTGATTTGATTTGATACTATGACTATATTTTCAGGAATATTTCGACATACTATAGTATGACTTTTTTTTGCAAAAAATTTCGACATACTATAGTATGACTTTTTTTCGAAAAAAAATTTCGACATACTATACTATGACTTTTTTTTGCAAAATATGTCGACATACTATACTATTACTTTTTTTCGCAAAAATTTCGACATACTATATAATGAATTTGTTTCGCAAAAAAATTTCGACATACTATACTATGACTTTTTTTTGCAAAATATGTCGACATACTATCTTATTACTTTTTTTGCAAAAAATTTCAACATACTATACTATGACTTTTCTTTGCAAAAATTTCGACATACTATAGTATGACTTTTTTTTTTTTTTAAATTTCGACATACTATACTATGACTTTTTTTCTGCAAGAAATTTCAAGATACTATAGTATGACTTTTTTCGCCAAAAATTTCGAGATACTATAGTATGACTTTTTTTTGCAAAAAATTTAGAAATACTATTGTATGACTTTTTTTTGCAAAACATTTCGACATACTATAGTATGACTTCTTTTCGCCCAAAATTTCAACATACTGTAGTATGACTTTTTTTCGCCAAAAATTTCGGCATACTATAGGATTACTTTTTTTTGCAAAAAATTTCGACATACTATAGTATGACTTTTTTTCGCCAAAAATTTCGACAAACAATAGTATTACTTTCTTTTACAAAGAATTTCGACGTACTATAGTATGACTTTTTTTTGCAAAAAATTTCGACATACTATACTATGACTTTTTTCGGAAAAATGTTGACATACTATACTATAACTTTTTTTTCGTGAATATTTCGACATACTATAGTATGACTTTTTTTCGCAAAAAATGTCGACATACTATACTATTACTTTTTTTCGCAAAAAAATTTCGACATACTATACTATGACTTGTTTCGCAAAAAAATTTCGACAAACTATAGTATGACTTTTTTTTTGCAAAAAATGTCGACACTATATCATGACTTTTTTTCGCCAAAAAGTTCGACATACTATAGATTGAAATTTCAACATACTATAGTATGACTTTTTTTTGCAAAAAATGTCGACATACTATACTATTACTTTTTTTCGCAAAAATTTCGACATACTATAGTATGACTTTTTTTTGCAAAAAAAATCGGAATGCTATAGTATGACTTTTTTTTGCAAAGAATTTCGACATACTATACTATACTATCTATCGTGATGTGGAGAGGAGGACGTGTTGCTCTGGCTCTATCGATCTGGCGTGGAGAGGAGGTTGTGTTGCTCAGGTTCTACCTGTATGGCGTTGAGAGGAGGTTACGTAGCTAAGGCTCTATCTGATTGATGTGGAGTGGAGGTCGTGCTGCTCTGGCTCTACCGGTTTTGACGTCAAGAGGAGGTCGTGTTGCTCTGGCTCTATCTGTTTGGCGTCGCCTGAAGCTGCTTGACATCCTCCTGGATCCACCTTCTCACATATATTCACATTATATGTATTCATTTTTGTCATGAATTGTCTATGTTGTGTTTTCATTATGTTGTTACTCTGTACACACGACATCTATTACACGTCTGTCCATCCTGGAAGGGGGATCCCTCTTCTGCCGTTCTTCCTGAGGTTTCTTCCGTTTTTCCTCCCTGTTAAAAGGGTTTTTTTGTGGTTAAGTTTTTCCTTAGCCGATGTGAGGGTTGCATTGTCAAGGACAGAGGGTGTTGTATCCTGTACAGATTGTAAAGTCCCCCGAGGCAAATTTGTGATTTGTGATTTTGGGCTATACAAATAAAATTGATTTGATTTGATACTATGACTATATTTTCAGGAATATTTCGACATACTATAGTATGACTTTTTTTTGCAAAAAATTTCGACATACTATAGTATGACTTTTTTTCGAAAAAAAATTTCGACATACTATACTATGACTTTTTTTTGCAAAATATGTCGACATACTATACTATTACTTTTTTTCGCAAAAATTTCGACATACTATATAATGAATTTGTTTCGCAAAAAAATTTCGACATACTATACTATGACTTTTTTTTGCAAAATATGTCGACATACTATCTTATTACTTTTTTTGCAAAAAATTTCAACATACTATACTATGACTTTTCTTTGCAAAAATTTCGACATACTATAGTATGACTTTTTTTTTTTTTTAAATTTCGACATACTATACTATGACTTTTTTTCTGCAAGAAATTTCAAGATACTATAGTATGACTTTTTTCGCCAAAAATTTCGAGATACTATAGTATGACTTTTTTTTGCAAAAAATTTAGAAATACTATTGTATGACTTCTTTTCGCCCAAAATTTCAACATACTGTAGTATGACTTTTTTTCGCCAAAAATTTCGGCATACTATAGGATTACTTTTTTTTGCAAAAAATTTCGACATACTATAGTATGACTTTTTTTCGCCAAAAATTTCGACAAACAATAGTATTACTTTCTTTTACAAAGAATTTCGACGTACTATAGTATGACTTTTTTTTGCAAAAAATTTCGACATACTATACTATGACTTTTTTCGGAAAAATGTTGACATACTATACTATAACTTTTTTTTCGTGAATATTTCGACATACTATAGTATGACTTTTTTTCGCAAAAAATGTCGACATACTATACTATTACTTTTTTTCGCAAAAAAATTTCGACATACTATACTATGACTTGTTTCGCAAAAAAATTTCGACAAACTATAGTATGACTTTTTTTTTGCAAAAAATGTCGACATACTATATCATGACTTTTTTTCGCCAAAAAGTTCGACATACTATAGATTGAAATTTCAACATACTATAGTATGACTTTTTTTTGCAAAAAATGTCGACATACTATACTATTACTTTTTTTCGCAAAAATTTCGACATACTATAGTATGACTTTTTTTTGCAAAAAAAATCGGAATGCTATAGTATGACTTTTTTTTGCAAAAAAATTCGGAATGCTATATTATGACTTTTGCAAAAAAATTCCACATTATTATAGTATGACTTTTTTTTGCAAAGAATTTCGACTTACTATACTATGACTAAATTTCAGGAATATTTCGACATACTATAGTATGACTTTTTTTTGCCAAAAATTTCGATATACTATAAGAATGACTTATTCGCAAAAAAATTGACATACTATACTATCACTTTTTTTGGCAAAAAATGTCGACATACTATACTATTACTTTTTTTTCAAAATGTCGACATACTATACTATTACTTTTTTCTGCAAAATATGTCGACATACTATACTATTACTTTTTTTCGCAAAAAAATTTCGACATACTATACTATTACTTGTTTCGCAAAAAAATTTCGACAAACTATAGTGTGACTTTTTTTCGCAAAAAAATTTCAACATACTATACTATGACTTTTTTGCAAAAAATGTCGACATACTATATCATGACTTTTTTTCGCAAAAAATTTCGACATACTATAGTATGAAATTTCGACATACTATACTATGACTTTTTTTCACAAAAAATTCGACATACTATATTATGACTTTTTTTCGCAAAAAAATTTCGACATACTATACTATGACTTTTTTTTGCAAAATATGTCAACATACTATACTATTACTTTTTTTTGCAAAAAATTTCAACATACTATAGTATGACTTTTTTTCGCAAAAAATTTCGACATACTATAGTATGACTTTTTTTCGCAAAAAAATTTCGACATACTATACTATGACTTTTTTTTGCAAAAAATGTCGACATACTATACTATTACTTTTTTTCGCAAAAATTTCGACATACTATAGTATTACTTTTTTTTGCAAAAAAATTCCACATTATTATAGTATGACTTTTTTTGCAAAGAATTTCGACTTACTATACTATGACTAAATTTCAGGAATATTTCGGCATACTATAGTATGACTTTTTTTGCAAATAACTTCAACAAACTATAGTATGACTTTTTTTTGCAAAAAATTTAGAAATACTATTGTATGACTTTTTTTTGCAAAACATTTCGACATACTATAGTATGACTTCTTTTCGCCCAAAATTTCAACATACTGTAGTATGACTTTTTTTCGCCAAAAATTTCGGCATACTATAGGATTACTTTTTTTTGCAAAAAATTTCGACATACTATAGTATGACTTTTTTTCGCCAAAAATTTCGACAAACAATAGTATTACTTTCTTTTACAAAGAATTTCGACGTACTATAGTATGACTTTTTTTTGCAAAAAATTTCGACATACTATACTATGACTTTTTTCGGAAAAATGTTGACATACTATACTATAACTTTTTTTTCGTGAATATTTCGACATACTATAGTATGACTTTTTTTCGCAAAAAATGTCGACATACTATACTATTACTTTTTTTCGCAAAAAAATTTCGACATACTATACTATGACTTGTTTCGCAAAAAAATTTCGACAAACTATAGTATGACTTTTTTTTTGCAAAAAATGTCGACATACTATATCATGACTTTTTTTCGCCAAAAAGTTCGACATACTATAGATTGAAATTTCAACATACTATAGTATGACTTTTTTTTGCAAAAAATGTCGACATACTATACTATTACTTTTTTTCGCAAAAATTTCGACATACTATAGTATGACTTTTTTTTGCAAAAAAAATCGGAATGCTATAGTATGACTTTTTTTTGCAAAAAAATTCGGAATGCTATATTATGACTTGCAAAAAAATTCCACATTATTATAGTATGACTTTTTTTTGCAAAGAATTTCGACTTACTATACTATGACTAAATTTCAGGAATATTTCGACATACTATAGTATGACTTTTTTTTGCCAAAAATTTCGATATACTATAAGAATGACTTATTCGCAAAAAAATTGACATACTATACTATCACTTTTTTTGGCAAAAAATGTCGACATACTATACTATTTCTTTTTTTTGCAAAAAATTTCAACATACTATACTATGACTTTTTTCGCCAAAAATTTCGACATACTAGTTTGACATCTTTTTGCCAAAAATGTCGACATACTATAGTATGACTTTTTTAGGAAAACATTTCGACATACTATGATATGACTTTTTTTTGCAAAAAAATTTCGACATACTATACTGTTACTTTTTTTGCAAATAATTTCGATAAACTATAGTATGACTTTTTTTTGCAAAACATTTCGACATACTACAGTATGACTTCTTTTCGCCAAAAATTTCAACATACTATAGTATGACTTTTTTTCGCCAAAAATTTCGGCATACTATAGGATGACTTTTTTTTGCAAACAATTTCGACTTACTATAGTATGACTTTTTTTCGCCAAAAATTTCGACATACAATAGTTTTACTTTCTTTTACAAAGAATTTCGACGTACTATAGTATGACTTTTTTTTGCAAAAAATTTCGACGTACTATACTATGACTTTTTTTTCGGAAAAATGTTGACATACTATACTATAACTTTTTTTTCGGGAATATTTCGACATACTATAGTATGACTTTTTTTTGCCAAAAAATTCGATATACTATAGTATGACTTTTTTTTGCAAAGAATTTCGACATACTATACTATGACTTTTTTTTGCAAAAAATTTCGACATATTTTAGTATGAAATTTCGACATACTAGTGTGACTTTTTTTGGCAAAAAAATTCGACACACTATAGTATGACTTTTTTTCGCAAAAAAATTTCGACATACTATACTATTACTTGTTTCGCAAAAAAATTTCGACAAACTATAGTATGACTTTTTCGCAAAAAAATTTCGACATACTATACTATGACTTTTTTTTGCAAAAAATGTCGACATACTATATCATGACTTTTTTTCGCAAAAAATTTCGACATACTATAGTATGAAATTTCAACATACTATAGTATGACTTTTTTTTGCAAAAAATGTCGACATACTATACTATTACTTTTTTTCGCAAAAATTTCGACATACTATAGTATGACTTTTTTTCGCAAAAAAATTTCGACATACTATACTATGACTTTTTTTTGCAAAAAATGTCGACATACTATACTATTACTTGTTTCGCAAAAAAATTTCGACAAACTATAGTATGACTTTTTTTCGAAAAAAAATTTCGACATACTATACTATGACTTTTTTTTGCAAAATATGTCGACATACTATACTATTACTTTTTTTCGCAAAAATTTCGACATACTATATAATGAATTTGTTTCGCAAAAAAATTTCGACATACTATACTATGACTTTTTTTTGCAAAATATGTCGACATACTATCTTATTACTTTTTTTGCAAAAAATTTCAACATACTATACTATGACTTTTCTTTGCAAAAATTTCGACATACTATAGTATGACTTTTTTTTTTTTTTAAATTTCGACATACTATACTATGACTTTTTTTCTGCAAGAAATTTCAAGATACTATAGTATGACTTTTTTCGCCAAAAATTTCGAGATACTATAGTATGACTTTTTTTTGCAAAAAATTTAGAAATACTATTGTATGACTTCTTTTCGCCCAAAATTTCAACATACTGTAGTATGACTTTTTTTCGCCAAAAATTTCGGCATACTATAGGATTACTTTTTTTTGCAAAAAATTTCGACATACTATAGTATGACTTTTTTTCGCCAAAAATTTCGACAAACAATAGTATTACTTTCTTTTACAAAGAATTTCGACGTACTATAGTATGACTTTTTTTTGCAAAAAATTTCGACATACTATACTATGACTTTTTTCGGAAAAATGTTGACATACTATACTATAACTTTTTTTTCGTGAATATTTCGACATACTATAGTATGACTTTTTTTCGCAAAAAATGTCGACATACTATACTATTACTTTTTTTCGCAAAAAAATTTCGACATACTATACTATGACTTGTTTCGCAAAAAAATTTCGACAAACTATAGTATGACTTTTTTTTTGCAAAAAATGTCGACATACTATATCATGACTTTTTTTCGCCAAAAAGTTCGACATACTATAGATTGAAATTTCAACATACTATAGTATGACTTTTTTTTGCAAAAAATGTCGACATACTATACTATTACTTTTTTTCGCAAAAATTTCGACATACTATAGTATGACTTTTTTTTGCAAAAAAAATCGGAATGCTATAGTATGACTTTTTTTTGCAAAAAAATTCGGAATGCTATATTATGACTTTTGCAAAAAAATTCCACATTATTATAGTATGACTTTTTTTTGCAAAGAATTTCGACTTACTATACTATGACTAAATTTCAGGAATATTTCGACATACTATAGTATGACTTTTTTTTGCCAAAAATTTCGATATACTATAAGAATGACTTATTCGCAAAAAAATTGACATACTATACTATCACTTTTTTTGGCAAAAAATGTCGACATACTATACTATTACTTTTTTTTCAAAATGTCGACATACTATACTATTACTTTTTTCTGCAAAATATGTCGACATACTATACTATTACTTTTTTTCGCAAAAAAATTTCGACATACTATACTATTACTTGTTTCGCAAAAAAATTTCGACAAACTATAGTGTGACTTTTTTTCGCAAAAAAATTTCAACATACTATACTATGACTTTTTTGCAAAAAATGTCGACATACTATATCATGACTTTTTTTCGCAAAAAATTTCGACATACTATAGTATGAAATTTCGACATACTATACTATGACTTTTTTTCACAAAAAATTCGACATACTATATTATGACTTTTTTTCGCAAAAAAATTTCGACATACTATACTATGACTTTTTTTTGCAAAATATGTCAACATACTATACTATTACTTTTTTTTGCAAAAAATTTCAACATACTATAGTATGACTTTTTTTCGCAAAAAATTTCGACATACTATAGTATGACTTTTTTTCGCAAAAAAATTTCGACATACTATACTATGACTTTTTTTTGCAAAAAATGTCGACATACTATACTATTACTTTTTTTCGCAAAAATTTCGACATACTATAGTATTACTTTTTTTTGCAAAAAAATTCCACATTATTATAGTATGACTTTTTTTGCAAAGAATTTCGACTTACTATACTATGACTAAATTTCAGGAATATTTCGGCATACTATAGTATGACTTTTTTTGCAAATAACTTCAACAAACTATAGTATGACTTTTTTTTGCAAAAAATTTAGAAATACTATTGTATGACTTTTTTTTGCAAAACATTTCGACATACTATAGTATGACTTCTTTTCGCCCAAAATTTCAACATACTGTAGTATGACTTTTTTTCGCCAAAAATTTCGGCATACTATAGGATTACTTTTTTTTGCAAAAAATTTCGACATACTATAGTATGACTTTTTTTCGCCAAAAATTTCGACAAACAATAGTATTACTTTCTTTTACAAAGAATTTCGACGTACTATAGTATGACTTTTTTTTGCAAAAAATTTCGACATACTATACTATGACTTTTTTCGGAAAAATGTTGACATACTATACTATAACTTTTTTTTCGTGAATATTTCGACATACTATAGTATGACTTTTTTTCGCAAAAAATGTCGACATACTATACTATTACTTTTTTTCGCAAAAAAATTTCGACATACTATACTATGACTTGTTTCGCAAAAAAATTTCGACAAACTATAGTATGACTTTTTTTTTGCAAAAAATGTCGACATACTATATCATGACTTTTTTTCGCCAAAAAGTTCGACATACTATAGATTGAAATTTCAACATACTATAGTATGACTTTTTTTTGCAAAAAATGTCGACATACTATACTATTACTTTTTTTCGCAAAAATTTCGACATACTATAGTATGACTTTTATTTGCAAAAAAAATCGGAATGCTATAGTATGACTTTTTTTTGCAAAAAAATTCGGAATGCTATATTATGACTTTTGCAAAAAAATTCCACATTATTATAGTATGACTTTTTTTTGCAAAGAATTTCGACTTACTATACTATGACTAAATTTCAGGAATATTTCGACATACTATAGTATGACTTTTTTTTGCCAAAAATTTCGATATACTATAAGAATGACTTATTCGCAAAAAAATTGACATACTATACTATCACTTTTTTTGGCAAAAAATGTCGACATACTATACTATTTCTTTTTTTTGCAAAAAATTTCAACATACTATACTATGACTTTTTTCGCCAAAAATTTCGACATACTAGTTTGACATCTTTTTGCCAAAAATGTCGACATACTATAGTATGACTTTTTTAGGAAAACATTTCGACATACTATGATATGACTTTTTTTTGCAAAAAAATTTCGACATACTATACTGTTACTTTTTTTGCAAATAATTTCGATAAACTATAGTATGACTTTTTTTTGCAAAACATTTCGACATACTACAGTATGACTTCTTTTCGCCAAAAATTTCAACATACTATAGTATGACTTTTTTTCGCCAAAAATTTCGGCATACTATAGGATGACTTTTTTTTGCAAACAATTTCGACTTACTATAGTATGACTTTTTTTCGCCAAAAATTTCGACATACAATAGTTTTACTTTCTTTTACAAAGAATTTCGACGTACTATAGTATGACTTTTTTTTGCAAAAAATTTCGACGTACTATACTATGACTTTTTTTTCGGAAAAATGTTGACATACTATACTATAACTTTTTTTTCGGGAATATTTCGACATACTATAGTATGACTTTTTTTTGCCAAAAAATTCGATATACTATAGTATGACTTTTTTTTGCAAAGAATTTCGACATACTATACTATGACTTTTTTTTGCAAAAAATTTCAACATATTTTCGTATGAAATTTCGACATACTAGTGTGACTTTTTTTGGCAAAAAAATTCGACACACTATAGTATGACTTTTTTTCGCAAAAAAATTTCGACATACTATACTATTACTTGTTTCGCAAAAAAATTTCGACAAACTATAGTATGACTTTTTCGCAAAAAAATTTCGACATACTATACTATGACTTTTTTTTGCAAAAAATGTCGACATACTATATCATGACTTTTTTTCGCAAAAAATTTCGACATACTATAGTATGAAATTTCGACATACTATAGTATGACTTTTTTTCGCAAAAAATTTCGACATACTATAGTATGACTTTTTTCGCAAAAAATTTCGACATACTATACTATTACTTTTTTTTCAAAATATGTCGACATACTATACTATTACTTTTTTTTGCAAAATATGTCGACATACTATACTATTACTTTTTTTCGCAAAAAAATTTCGACATACTATACTATTACTTGTTTCGCAAAAAAATTTCGACAAACTATAGTATGACTTTTTCGCAAAAAAATTTCAACATACTATACTATGACTTTTTTGCAAAAAATGTCGACATACTATATCATGACTTTTTTTCGCAAAAAATTTCGACATACTATAGTATGAAATTTCGACATACTATACTATGACTTTTTTTCACAAAAATTTCGACATACTATATTATGACTTTTTTTCGCAAAAAAATTTCAACATACTATACTATGACTTTTTTTTGCAAAAAAATTTCGACATACTGTACTATGACTTTTTTTTGCAAAAAATGTCGACATACTATACTATTACTTTTTTTCGCAAAAATTTCGACATACTATAGTATTACTTTTTTTTGCAAAAAAATTCCACATTATTATAGTATGACTTTTTTTGCAAAGAATTTCGACTTACTATACTATGACTAAATTTCAGGAATATTTCGGCATACTATAGTATGACTTTTTTTTGCAAAACATTTCGACATACTATAGTATGACTTCTTTTCGCCCAAAATTTCAACATACTATAGTATGACTTTTTTTCGCCAAAAATTTCGACATACAATAGTATTACTTTCTTTTACAAAGAATTTCGACGTACTATAGTATGACTTTTTTTTGCAAAAAATTTCGACATACTATACTATGACTTTTTTTTCGGAAAAATGTTGACATACTATACTATAACTTTTTTTTCGTGAATATTTCGACATACTATCGTATGACTTTTTTTTGCAAAAAAATTCGATACACTATAGTATGACTTTTTTGAAAAGAATTTCGACATACTACACACTTTTTTTTGCAAAAAATTTCGACATATTTTAGTAGGAAATTTCGACATACTATAGTATGACTTTTTTTTGCCAAAAATTTCTACATACTATAGTATGACTTTTTTTTGCAAAAAATTTCGAAATACTATATTATGACTTTTTTTCGCAAAAAATTTCGACATACTATAGTACGACTTTTTTCGCAAAGAATTTCGACATACTATACTATGACTTTGTTTTGCAAAAAATTTCCACATACTATAGTGTGACTTTTTTGCAAATAATTTCGACATACTATAGTATGACTTTTTTCGCAAATAATTTCGACATACTATAGTATGAATTTTTTTTGCAAAAAATTTCCACATACTATAGTATGACTTTTTTTTGCCAAAAATTTAGACATACTATAGTATGTCTAAATTTTTTTTAGCAAAAAACAAAAAACAGTAACAAACAGTAACAAACTGTACTATGAGTTTTTTTCAATATACTATACTATGACTTTTTTTTCGACATACTATACTATTACTTTTTAAAAAAAATTCAACATACTATACTATTACTTTTTTCGACATACTATACTATGACTTTTTACTTCGACGTTCTATACTATGACTTTTCTAAAAAAATTTCGACATCCTATACGATGATTATTTTCCACATACTATACAATGACTTTTTTAATATTTTCGACATACTATACTATGACTTTTTATTTACATACTAAACTATGACTATTTCATTTTTTCAACATACTTTACTATGACTTTTTTCGACATGCTATACAATGACCTTTTTATTTTTTCAACTTTTTAAAAAACTAATTTTTTTGACCTGCTGTCCTGTGACTTTTTTCAACATACTATATTATGATTTTTTTTTAATGACTTTTTATGACATACTATACTATGGCTTTTTTATGAGTGTTTTTTACATACTACCCCGTGACTTTTTTTAGGACTTTTTCAGACATACTTTACTATGACTTTTGTCGAACATTTTATGGCATACCATGACTTTCTTATGACATTCTACATCATGATTTTTTCAAGGTATACTATACTTTGATATTTTTTACTACATTTGTCATGACATTTTTATGCATGCTATACTATGATAATTTTAGGGCATTTTCCAACAAAGAAGACAAATGAGCTCCATAAATGGGCTGTAATGTCAGTTTCAGGCATTCTGAAGTTCTGGACATCAGAAATAATGAAGGTATGATCAGGAAGTGTAAATCACACTGAATGATGTCTGAATGTCCATATCTATTACAGACCACATCCTATAATTTCATGAATTTTCAAGAAGTTCATAACGAAGCTAAAGTGGTCACTGAATTGAAAATATTTTGTACGCTTTCAATATTCAACAACAATAAACACAACACAGGTGGAAATGAGAAAAAATATCCTACCTCAGAGATTCATCACAGAGATGTTCTGTCAATTGGTCAATATAACGTTCCTCTCCTTCCCAGATGTCATCCATTGAGACCGCATATCTAAAACTGTGTGACAAATAAAAAATTGTTAATGTCATAATGTTACTTTAGCTGACTTTCCTTTTAATTTTTGCAAAAAACAGTACAAAAAACATATATTCATACACAATAGAATAACTTAAAATTGTATTATAATTGGATTTCATATAATGTACAATATAATGTTGTTTTTTACTTTTAACAAATCAAAGAAATTATTGTTGAACTACGGATCTTTCTTCGCCCAACAAGGGCTCCGGTGCGATCATGTCTCTTTCAGAATCTTTTAAATTGTGATAGGAACAACAGTGCTTTTTAAGAGACTTTATGAAAATAATAAATCCAACAATGAATGTCTTCTGTGATTAGATATCTATTAATTCCTTTTGAAAGGAGCTGTTGTTGTCCATAGCCCTTTGCTGAAGCCTACTGAGGGCAAGCTGTATCCCATGATGCACTGGGTTGAGTCAATGAATCAGAGGCTGTGTTGCTGACTGGGCATGTGTGCATAACAGTACTTATCTCAGAGTCCACACACAATTGAATAGCATGACATTCACACCATCTTAGTATCATGTAGATCTGTGCTGTTTGGGCAGCAACCAAAATAATGAGTAAAATATCGCGAGTGTAAGAAATAATGTGTAGATTATCCTTTGCGCACTTGGATAGTATGGTAAGGCGTGTGCCCAGGGCGTACTGAGTAATCCATGGATATAGAGTTTTTATTCCGTTTTTTGCATATTTTATTTGGCTTCTGTAATGTAAATAGTTTTTGATCTGAGTTGGCTACAATGTTTATTATTTCCCCTAATCACCAAGGCCTAGAAGAACAAATTTCAAAAGCTAAAAGTCTTGTTCACTATTGTGTTATGTGTGACTTGAATAAATATCTGAGATTCAATTTCCATTTTTGTTTTTCTTTTGTATTTATGGTGATATAACCATTTATACATTCATGTGACATTACTGTAGCGTGTTGCCCAGTTTGTCCAGAAAAAAAGACATGTAAATAACATGATTGTGTATTACAGTGTTGAGGTTATACATGCATTATTACAAAAGGAGACCAGGCAGATCAAAAATAGGAAAAATGGCTTAGACCTCAGGGGGTTTTAAAACCAACATGAAGTATGGAGTCAGTCTTGCCTGAGATAAATAAAGGTATGGAATGGTGTTTGATTCTTATTCAATTATTTATTAATTTCTTTATTTATTTCTCATACTTCTTACCTTATAAGTTGTAGCAAATTACATAGAGAATGAATGGAGAGTATGTATACAGTCGGTGTCGTGTCATAGTTGGGGCATGGCTTAGGGCAGAGTCGCCGTGGGGGAAAACAATCCTTTCCCCCGCCCGGATATGCTTGGAAAGAGCGATTTTTAATATCATAAATTCCCGTACAAAAGTGCCATGTCTTATATAGAGTCCTTGTCCTCAGTCGACAAAGAACGTTAAATACAAAAATTAGAATTGGCTGTCTCCCATCAGATTCTGTCTCTCTGTTTGGTCAAATATAAAACTTTAGGTCCGGATTTTTAAGTTTATTTGACGTGCAGTAAGCTACACAGCAGCTTTTGGGCATGTTAACGAATGCTTTGTTTTCCCCCACAGCGTAAACCGGATGTAACGTTTTTTGGGCGTTCCCATGACTGCCGACTGTATGTATGGAAATGAAAATAACTTTAAAAGTATTTCAAAAATCTGTATAAAATCTTTAAAAGCGGTAACAGTATCTATTATGGAGCTTGGAGCATTTAGTTTAAATACTGTAAGAGGAGACATATTTTGAAATCTTTAGGGATTAATGAAGTTAAATTCTTATTTTTGATACTGTATATCTCCAAAAGTATAAACGCGATAAAAACAGTTTATTTATAATACTTTCTTACATATTAACATGAAAAAAATATATTTTACTCATCACTTTACATATTTTGCTTTACTGCAACACATTTATTGATTCTGTAGTTTCTTAATCAACGTGGTGGCCAGAACTGTGCCAGCATACCATAATATATTACCTTAAGTCAAAGTAACTTTCTTTTAATAAGGTGAGTGAAAATTTGCATTTAAAAGCCTCTAGGCTCTAGATTTATAATAAATACATATTTATGACCATCATTATCAAAATTATGAAAAAACATGGTTGTGTTTTACACAGGGGATATAAAGGCACATTTTGCAACTTGAGTGCTTATGTTTTCTGCTTGCAATAATCTAATAACAGATATACATAATGGGGAAAAAAAATCAAATAAAAGTAAACCAACAACAAACAAATAGAGATATTTGATTTGCATTTAGTCAAATCACATCAGGTGTTCAATTCTATCATTTTGGTTCTTGAAAACTGTATTCTGTGCCATCAATTAGTCATGAACAGCTCTACTGATTCAAGGCACTTTATTAGTGCTCCAGTCTAAGGCTCTGAATAGCTTTATATACCTTCTTCTGTCCTCTCAGTGGGTTGTATTAGTGCTGTGGATATACTCTCAGGGTTTCTCCTGGCGTCAGAGAATTGATCTACACCAGTGGGAGGCTACTTTGTTTCCTTGCCGAGTGTTAAGCTATCAGCGTAATGATGAACCTGTGACAGAAGCCGCAGCAAACAGCCTCTGCGCAGAGAGTTATGATGCCAGCCATTAACGGATCGGCAACACGGGCACGGGAGATAAGTCCCCGGGGTGAGGTCCTGTGGCACATACAGAGAGAACACTCTTTTTATTCCTCCTGCTTTTTCACTGACTGCCTCCATCCCTTCCTTTCCATTTCTATTCTCTCAGTAGCCTATAGGGCAGGCAAACCTTTCTAATATCCTAGGTTTCGAGCTAACGGAGGAAGAGAGCAATGCATTATTATTTCTGTCCCTTCACTTCAAAGCTAGGTCCTGATATATGCCCTCCATTACCTGTTTTTGCACTCCGAACTCGTTCAGTTTCCTAAATGGCTCACATTAAGCGACATATTCTCATATCTCATAGCCTATATGTGCTGTTTGTATTTGGGTTCTAAACTCAATGTTTTCGGTTGCACACAAGGCCAGTATAGCCTACGACTATACAATACCACATGTAAACTGTCTGAGCTGAAAACTTTGGTAACTAGGCCTACTCTTATATATTTTCTTGCCAAGAGTTAGCTGAAGAGATCGATACCGTTCTCATGTCTGTATGCTAAATATGAAGCCAGAGGCAGGAAAGTTAGCTTAGCTTTTAGCTTAGCATTAAGACTGGAAACATGGAGAAACAGCGAGCCTGACTCTCCACACGGAAGTTACTGCTTCAAGTCTTTATGCTAAGCTACGCTAACTGCCTGTTGGCTGTATAGCTCATATTTAGCGTACAGACATGGGAGTGGCCTCCTGGACGCTTTACGTTTTCCAGGCACATCCAACTGGTAAGAGGCCCCGGGGTAGACCCAGAACATGTTGGAGAGATTATATATCTCGTCTGGCCGTGGAAAGCCTCGGGTTCCCCCTGGAAGAGCTGGAAAACGTTGCTGGGGAGACGAATGTCTGGAATTCCCTGCTAAGCCTGCTGCCCCCCCAACCCGGCCCCGGATAAGCGGAGGCAAATGGATGGATGGATGGATGGACATGGGAGTGGTATAGATGTTCTCATGTAAATTTCAGCAGCAAGGTAAATAAGCATATTTCCCAAAATGTCAAACTATTCCTTTAAATGGGATTTAAACAAAGGGACGTCTCCACCATGTCTAGGCAACATATGAAACAATCAATGATCTGAACTTTCTGTATATATATCTATTTGCATTTAGATTTGTTCACTAGATTATACATAACAAGGAGAGCGTCAGTAGTTGAAAGAGTATCTAGAAATAAATAATCAAATGACTTTTCATCATGGATCCACAATTTATATGGATATCTTTTATGGGAATAGTGATTGTGGACTTTTTTCATGTTTGTTTGGAAATGTTGAATAGAATCAGCAGCTTTATTAGAGAACAAACTAAAATCCTGTGCACATAGTTTAAGTTATAAGCATGCAGCGAGTAATCTGTTGGTGTCAAAATGGTCAACATGACTTTTTGACTTGCATTAATAACAGTCTATTAGTATAACACATTTCAGGGATTTGAGCAGTCATCCGCTAGAGCGGCTAATTGTATTGTTTCATCCCAAAGTTAAGGATGAAAATACTGAACTAATACAGTACATCCACACTACTTCAGCCAAGTCAATTTCAGTTTTTAAATAGGGAGCTTAGTTTGAAGTAGTTTATATTAATAACTGCCTAACAAAATTGCATGTGCAAGTGATAGCTTCTTAACAAAGTTTGTTAGAAATTGCTCTGAAAAAAATGTAAACCTAAGTGAATCTATCATCTCAAGGTTTCATCAAAGTTTAGGGAGAGATTTAGTATTCATAATGAAAGCAATTTGGAAAAGCACTCCACCTACGGCAAAACAGAATGGGACTTATAATCCTGAGCATCAGAGCTGAACGTCTCAACTAGTGCGGGCTCCATGTAAATGGGCTTAATCAAAAGCTTTACATCTGCCGGTGTCATAATTCCGATGGAAGGTCATTACTAGTTTGGGGAGCAGCTGAGCATTTCTCCATTAAAAAAAAAGAGAGAAAAAACTAATTAGTTTGCACAACAAAAAAACAAAAGGGCTAAAACATGGCTGCACTGCGGGCTATCTCGCAGATAACTCTCTTAGCCAGACACGTTTCGTAATTAGTTTTTCCCCTCCACTGGGATATTCAATAACCTGCAGTTGGAGTGATGGAAGAAGAGATAGTGATACTTATCTCAAATGTTTTCTCGCCACAAAAAAATAATCCTGTCATTCAAAAGGAGAGGATTAAAACTAGAAAGAGAGCTCATGTTTTTTGCTGGTAAACAGGTTTTGAGGGACGGCCATTCCCTCATGGATTTAGCAGCGAAGCATATTTATTCCACTCCAGTTCCTTTTTTGACTCCCCGCAGTCCTCCCTCAAACTTTGTGCTTGTTTGGAAGTAAACAAAATTGCACTAACAACATGGAATAATGAACTGAAACGATAAGTAACTTAAATGAGGCCAGGGACAAACATTTAAGAGATTCATTTATGAGGTGCTGCAGTGTTTCTCACCTGTTTTGTGTGTGTTTAACTGGAGGAACTTTCACTTGAAGAAACTCTGGTCATTAGCAGTTTTATTTGCAAGCTCGGGATGAGGTATCCTAAAGCCAAGCTACTGTATCTGCTTTGTTTATTTCCTATTGTATATAAATTTGAAGACAATTATCTCATAGCGCAGTCCATGCCGGTCTATTCAGGCTAGATAAATCCTAAGAATGGCTTAATTTCCTCTATTGTGGAACATAAAGAAAACAGCCCTCATCAGTGCCAACCTATGTCAGTCTGTGATGTGGCCTGAGGGGCCCCCAGACACTGGCCACTGGCTCTGAGGCTCTGATGGACAGATATGTTGGTCAATTCACATGTCCAGCGTCTGGGAGATGTGATTACTTCTGACAGCTTGTTTGTTCTCCTTCCACCTGGCTGGAGCCAACCCCTGAGCCCCACCACAGGACAAAGCTGCTACCATGCAAGCAGCAAAACATACAGCTTAATAAACCGTTCTCATGCATCTTGTCAACCAAGCAATAATGTACCATCCAGTTTATCAGCTAAGGAAAGCACTGTTGACCCTTTGAACGAATACCAAAGATACAATTTATAATATATTTTCAACAAAAAATCCTAATACTATAAGAAATATGTAACTATTTAACATTTTGCCTCAAAATACATGTAAATAGTACAAATTCCCCATTAGTGAAGTTTATTTATCTCAAATGAAGAGAGACAGACCATTATTAGACACAGACCTTTATTTCTAACTAGGGTTTGATCATATTTTAGTTAGAAACCTCCCCGTTTTCTTATCTGCTCATGTAGTTTCCAGTTTCCCGTCCACCATGAGCGACCTTTCTCGCTTTTTACGTCACTGACTCTTACCGTAGCATTTATACGCAGATGTGTTTACATTGCAGTCAGTACAGGATACATGGCGTACAAATGACACGCAGAAGTCAAGTAAGGCATGCATTACTGCATGTTAAATGCCTTGCGCATTATCGTGGCATTCATACACGTTTTCGTGCAAACGGGCTGCTTTATTGATATCCTGACTTTTCCTCTAGCACCACCATTGGCTTGATATTTGTGTTTTTGCATGAAATGTCTTAACAACTATTGGATGGATTGCCATGTTGCCATGCTAGTGTTAGCATTTAGCTCAAAGCACCGCTGCACCTTAGTAAAGCCTCACAGAGCCGCTGACTCAAAAGAAATACCGTTTTCAATCAAACCTTTCTCTACCTTCTGCTTTGTCGTTCTTCCTCTCTGTGTTTAGCAGCCTTTAATAAAACTCAACACCTCGTGTAGATATTTCACAATAAAAGTCTAGTTCAAGGAGGATCAAACCAAAGTGGTTATAAAGGATTCAGATATAGGCTACTGCCCCTGCTGCCTGGAAATGCTAACAACAAAACTTCAAAAAAACAAATGACCAAACGAGGGCAGAATCAAAATGATTCTAAGCATGACAGAACATGAATCTTTTGGAAACTGTCATTACTTTTAACTGCAGCTCTGGCTAGACTTTGGAAACCATCGGGCTGTTTTTAAGAAATGGATTTGGTGCCTGTGTGGAGCCATGCGGTGACATAACGAGGATGTCTGTGCAATGACGTCTGATGCGTCTGTTTTTACGATCCCGCCTGCTATGCATCTCCACAAAGTGCTCGGCTGTTTACAGAGACATCAAACCAAATCAATAGGCTGTGAATGGACAGGTCACTAAACACTCACTCCCTCATTAAGACAACCAGCTCATATTTTAGAGGCACACAGCCACATTACAAATACACCAAACTCACACATACAAAAGGAGAGAGGAAAAACACACACCCCTAACCCTTTCAGCATTCCTGCTGGAAATCCACATTTAGTCTGAAATAAAACACCCACTGTTCATCTCCCCTCATGCCTCTAGGTATGACAAATAACACGTCTTACTCAATAAATGAGTTGAAGGAAAACGTTTAAATGCCAACGTTGTTGGAGGCATGAAATATGTGAATGATCATTCTCCAGCAAAGCTCAGAGAGCACCATGGAAACCTGCAGGAAGCAAAAAACATGAAAGTCTGTGAAGGACACGACTTCAGCTGAGCTATTCAGAAAGTATTTTAAGGCATTCATGTAATTCTTCAGAGGTTTGGATGAGCTCAGCTAAATGTAACAGTTTTTTTCCGTAGGAAATCTTTAGCCTTGTGGTGAAGCTCCATGAGAGAAGTTGCTGCGTGGCGAACTTCATCGACTTGCACATACGAAATGTGTGCACACATTTGTGCACCTCGGCTGTTCAAAGCCACCGCAGAGAGGGTGTGCAGACTTTTGAAGATGGCCCCCTGAGTTGCCGACCACTCTCCACTCATGCACATTCACAAAGCATATCATTAAACATAATAGGGTTTTTATCACCCACTGTCAAGAAATACCGCTGCATTTGCATTCAAATTTAATTTGCCATACTGAAGCTCATGCATCCAAGAAATCTCCCTGTACACCCTCCACCTTGTGTCACACACATATGCACACACACACACACACACACACACACACACACACGCGCGCGTCCTATGCTCATGATTTTTAATACCTATCATAAACAGGAAAGATGTCGCATAAAGTCCCTATATTTTAGTCTCACAATTCTGAGGTGTCGAGACGTTTACTGCAGTTAATTCATTCTATAGGGTGAACTCATACAATCTCATATAATCTGTTAATGCTACTTAGTTGGTGCAGGATTTGATGATGTGTAGTAACATATAAGATTCTTACTGTTTGAGTCATTTAAATTGAGTCATTATGATTGGAATAACGTTCTTTAGCATTTGTGTAAATCCACTAATATCTAAACTAGCAGTATGATTTAGTTTAATGAGTGCTGTCAAAGCTAATTATGCTAAAAAATAACTGAAAAAGCTCGTAGATGCATTTCTACCTTTTGTCCTCCAATCTCAAACAAATACTATCCCTTACATCAGAGGGATGTACAGTAGCTATTGTAAAAGAGTGAGACTCCTCGCTCCTCTGCCTTTCTGTCTCTCTTCCTGTCTCTTTTCACCTGGAGTAATGCAGACTCCATTTCACAGACAAAATATCCTCTGTAGAAGCTGTCAAAGTGTTTACCCACAGGCCTGAGTCTCTATCTGAGGCCTGACATCTAATATAGAGAACTGGCCTGCAGCGCCCACCGCCTTCCCTGCCAAACGTCCACGCCGAGAATGAGAGAGGGAGGAGAGGGAGGGAGGGAGGGAGGTGGAACGGGGAGAGGGGGGGTGGGGGAGAGACAGACGGGACGAACTGGTGGGGCAAGAAAAAGAGAGAAAGGGAGGGAGAAGAAGAGGAGAGGAGATTAGAGGACAGAAAGGAGAGTGGGGTGAAATGCTCAATAGTCTCCTCATACAGTAACCCAAACACAAATCTTCACAGACTGACAGCAAAGAAAAATATCAAGGGTGCCCTGACATATCTTTGCCTTTTTAACCAGTGGCATTTCATTGACAAAAAAACACAATGCACCATTAGACATAAGGGCTAATGAAACTGAAATAGCTTAAAATTTCACATCTAACATCTGCGACTAAATATATGTTCATGAATTGGTTCTGTAGAGTATTTACAACCTTGTCAACCTTGTCAAAGAGATGGAATATCCAGCCTTTAAAATCAAATCAGCTTTCCGGGCGAAACGCTGTTTTTCCTTGGGTGTTTATGCAATAAATGCAATAAATGTGCTACTTTATCACTTTATTGTACCTTTGGAGTGTGGAGGGTAGCGAAAGGTACATGTTTTACAACCTATAAGGAAGACATTTCTATAAAATGGGAGCTGCCTCTTGAGCACCATCAAGTTTTACTATCATCTTTAGTTTGCACAAGGAGAGCAGAACCTAAACGGTGGCTGCCTCTCCCGCTCAAACACACACACACACACGGTCGCAAAAACACACTTGCACATGCTGTCGGATGCAGCCAAACGTGCTCATGTTATACGTACTGTATGCACACACACACTGACACACACCACACACATCGGCTGCACAATGGGGGACCTCAATCCAATTAGCTTGATTATTAATTAAAGCGTGCACTCAGAGGAGAGCCGGCGCTGGTGGAGGCGGCCCAAAGGGGGCGTCTGCTGAGAGGGCTCTGGACTCACTGTAGCAGTAGGTGATTAGGCTGCTTGGCCAACACACCTATCCACGCTCTCTGCACACACACAGTCACGTGCACCACATGCACAGTGCATGCATAAACCCGATGAAAGCACACAGATTACACGTGTTCTCTTTTTTCCTCTCTTACGTTGTTTCTTTATCTTTAACTCAAGCAAACACATATAGACATATTCTCTTTATGCACATATTAATGAATTATGACTCAACGTGCACACAGTCAAAAGATTTTAAAACATGCATCTTATTGTAAGTGTGCTCTCTGCCTGTACAGCAAAGAAAAACTGAATGAGGAAAGAAGAAAAGAGAAGGTTAAGGAATATTGCTGAGGAGGAAAATAAAATATCAGAAAGAAAAAAATTGCATGCCTTACAAGACTAACTAACTAAGTTAATAGGCAACAACAGTAATAAGCAGCTGCAAGTGAAATCTACAGAAATTATGAGGATATTTCATCTGAGTAATCAGATTTTCGTGGATATTGGAATTCACGTTTTGGGGCTTCCTTTTCAGAAAACAACACTTAATTTTCTAAATAACTGTTTTGTAAATTTTTCTCAAAATTGGAATATTCTTGAAACATCCTGATGTATATATGTTGTGAAATTTGAGATTTGCTGTTGTAACTTGTAACTAATTTCCTAAAATATTCTTCCATTTCAACTGCAGCAACATATTAGTAGAAGAGATGATACATTAGATGTATATATATTTTTCTAAATTGTGTCTCACCTTCACATGAAACATGCAGCTGTAGAGCTGCACATGTAGATTGACCTTCCATTACCTAAAGACAGATTAATCAGTAAACAGAGCCGTCCTCAGAGAGCTGGGATGTGCTCTCTTTGATTTTAACCATTGTGGTGTAAATCCTGATAAATACATTGTATTCATAAGGAAAAAAAATGTTCACGCAGTTTGGGAATATGTGTGTATGTATAGTACTGTAAGTTCTGTATTAACTAGTATTTCTGTTCATGGGACTGCACCTGGTACTCCATCAAATATAAGGCAGAATCTAAAGTCACACTCTGTAATTGATCAATTAGTGGTGCACAATTGAATAGTTTATTTTTATATTCCTGTTCAGACAATAACCTTTGTAACACTGCAGGCTATTCTCATTCACAGTTCATAGCTATACCTACGACAAGTTATGCACTGTAATTTGTGTATATCCTATGAAATCTATTTGTATGTAATCCACGTAATTGTGAACCAGGATGTATAAAGAGCAACAAGTGCCGCATAGAGAGGAGGTCGTGGTGTATGGGTGGGTCAAAAAACACCGGACTTTCGCCCAGCAGACTGCTGTTAGTACCCCCTGTGAAACCAGAGAGCAATGTTGATTTATTTGTCACATAACGTCCGTACTTAAGTTACGCCACTTCCGGAGTTATTTTAACCCAAACCACGATCTTTTCCTAAACTTAACTAAGTGGTTTTGTTGCCAAAACCTAACCTAAAGTTGTTTCCTGTGAAGACGGAAGTTTATTTCGACAAAACTGGAGCGGAAATCGACACGTGTTGCTGGACATTTGGAGGAAAACACAAAAAATGAAAAATCATTTTTCATAAGATATCATACGAACCGTTTCTTTTATTCTTGTGCTCAGCAGCACTAAACTCCTGTTGTTGTGGTAGTAGTTCGTTAGAGTAAATTACATCAAATGAGATGCCACAATCACAAAGGCTCTACTCCAAATCAACACCAACGCTGTTCAGTGCATGCACTTAAAAACGTGTTCATGGATTACTTACAAATATCTGCAAAGATAACTTCTTTCCAATGCATTACGCTAAATATGTCCGTAAAATTAGAAAGAAACCCAATCTGATTTATTATTGCATGTACAGTAATATGTTGCTCTTGTTGTGTTCCTGTATGCTATTTAACGTCACAGACACCACAGCTGAGATTAATTTCATGTTAACTATATACTATTTTAAAAGGTCCTTGTTCAGTGTTAGATATTATTGCATGTGAGGATGATGGGGCAATGAAACACAGCCTTGGAGGCAAGGCTCCTCTCGTCGTTTCATCCACAGCGTAGAATTAATGTGTTCTGCTGACCCTCTGACCTGCTGATTTACATTGCATCTCAAAGACACGGGTTGTAATAAAACATGGACCAACGTATCTGCTCTCTCCTGGCTAACCGGCTAATGTAATACACAGTGTGCAGAGCTCCAACAGGGACATTTAATGAAAATGAGGCAGCTGAGAGAAAAATGGGAGAAAACCTTTCTGAAATTAATCGAGGACCTCTATTAAAGAAACAAAGGTGGAGGAGAAAAAAAAGATCCTAATTGAAATCCCACACAGAGGGCTTCTCTTTTCTTCACCCTTTCTACGGCAGAACTTCTTTATTTTCGCTAACTTTTTTATGTTGTTCTCACCGACGAGCCGAGAAGGAGCTCGGCATCACACGGGTACATTTTCCCCTCAGAGTGTTTTGAGCAAACTGAGTGATTTGACAAGACACATAGCGGATATGACAGATGCTCATGTGCAAGCATCTGATAAGCATCTCAAATGGGAGCTGAGCCAAAGAGACCGAAGTACAATGTGCAGCTGCAAGGAAAATTCAACCCAAAACGTAGACAGATTTTCAAAATCCTTAAAATTGAATTCATGAGGAACCATGACGAATAAATGCATCATATTTATCAAAACGTGGTGCTGCAAGGGACGACATCAGGGCTGGCCTGTGGCGGAGGAAAACTGGCAACAGCTCACAGCGCTGCACTCTCCTGGAGGCTCCCACCCACAAAGCTTATTCTTTTTTTCCCTGTTGCCTTCTTGGTTGTGTTTCCAAGACTGTATCCAAGGATTCTAACTCTGAATTCTTGCACTTAACAGTGTCCAGCTCCACATGCTTGCAAAGAGATAACGTCTGTCACAACTTCTGAAAGATGTGAACACAGTATACTGTAGACAAGCTCACCCACAGAAATGGGCCCTCCCCAAATCTGCTTCACAGATATCAATGCATGCGCCTACATAACACATACATGGACACTGTGAGGGACATACAGTACTCATGCATAAGGAAATTCACTTCAACATTAGCAAATAGTTAGTTTAGATCAGTAAATTTCTCAGGTCATGTGGCTGGCCGCCCACTTTTTTTTTTTTTTTGCGTACAACGGTTGCGTACCAAAAAAGACAGGAAAACAACAACTACATTTTACTAAAGTAACAATAAATACAACGTTTATTTTTGGTGTTTTAATAAGTAATGGTGAATATTTTGGTTAAAAATAAAATGAGGTTATCATTGCTTATATTTAGAATGAACATGATTATTGCTGACCTCCATGGGCCCCCCCCCCCCCCATGCAATGAAACGAACAATTGTCTTTCACTTCTTATCAATATACGTTCTTTGGCTGGGCCCCAGAAAGCTTTCTCATTTTTACCCCCTTATGGGCGGCCCTGACTGTAGGCCGTATGCACTTCATCTTGGATTCTCATCCACTGTTGTGCATTTTACAATTCGACTTAAATAAGTAAACGTGTATAGACCTTTAACCAGGATCTTAAATTATGTCATGATATGACATATTCTTCCTTGGAGCTAATATTCTCAAAGAACCATTATTTTGGAAGCTTGAAAGCAAATCCAAAAGCCCACTGCATACGAATGATGTCTAAATCAGTAGATAACATGTTGTTCAAAGTAAACTTTGATGTAAGACGACCAGAATTTAAGACAAATACAGATAATGAATAGTGTGTCACAGTGATTGTTTCATCAAAAAGTATCTAACAAACCAGACCTTCTTTTCTAATGTGCTTTAACGCTGAGTTGACTCGGTTTGTCTCCCAGAAGACAAACTCATTCCACAAATCCATTCATTTACTATATTAGAGAGAGTTATTGACACAATATGAAGGCCATTTAATGAAATAAAAAGGGAGATATTGTGTTTGAATTTCATAATTGAAATGATTAATATAAAAACAATCAAAAGCTGTGTTTCTAACAACCCGTAAGTCCTGACATTAAAGCTTTGTTTGTTGCTGAAATTAAAAATGAGCTCCAACCCGTCAAACTGAAGAAGTGCAGCACATTATGCAGTTTTGATTTTAGAAACCTATTTTAGTTTAGTTCAGTTGCAGTTTGAATTACGGGTCATTAGTAAATTTTGAAGGCAGGTATTTACATTATCTGGTAGACATCACCAATTCAACAATTAGTGTCAGCAGTGCTGCCACTCTGCACAACTGTCTGCACTGGAAACCAAGAAGAAAACATGTCATAATGATTAAATGTTTGACCTTAAATATGTGTGAGGAGTCCTGATCTGTCTGTCTCTAACACAGCTTGATAACGTCACTGGCTTCCTGCTAGCAAAGGTGCTGATGGGGTCAGTTGTTTCTCTGACTTGCAACAAGATGTTGACAGGGACACCTGCACACATCTGAGCCACTAGACCAAATCTAAAAAAATGGGCTAAAAACAAACTAAAAACATGATGATAATAGATCAAGGAAAAAACAAACAGAGTTAGCTCTGTAAGTTTAATATAGAAGTGAAGATTGGTTATTGTTATTTGCTTTCTTGCCGAGAGGGAAGATGTTATCCAAAGGTAACACGACCTATCCAGTGTCACCTCTAAAACCTATTGTGGCTTTACAGGGGTTTATGTGCTGGACTATTTCTTGGCCGTCCCCCCTAAAACCCACAATGTGTCGATTTTACACTGGAGCTGGATTTTGTTACCTTTGGACAGAGCCATGCTAGCTGTTTCCCTGTCCTCAGTCTTTATGCTAAGCTAAGCAAACAGCTGGCTGTAGCTTCAACTTGGCAAGAAAGCAAAATATCGAATTATTTCTTTAATAGTGGAAACAAGACCGATTTATATGAATGAGTCCCCAGATTTATCTTGATATGTTTATGCTATAAACAACAGATGTTTTGACACGCTTGAATGTTACCTTTATATTATCACTTTTATTTTAGCCTATACTATGACATTTTTATGACTTTTTTTGACGTGCTATACTATGATTATTTTATGACTTTTTTTGATATGCTAAACTATGACTTTTTTATGACTTTTTTTAACAAAATAAACTAAGAGTTTTTCATAACCTTTTTTGACATGCTACACTTTGACTTTTTTCTGTCTGGACTGCCACATCATGGCCTGAAAGCACTGTAAACAAATCATGTTTTGCACTTTTGCCGGAGTAGTAAACATTTTTTTTTGTAGCCAATGCAATGCTCATGTGTAAAAATGTACACATACTCAGCCTCGTAGTGACTATGTTAATTTGCCAAGATTCTCTATAACAATGCTGAGCCTGCCATGACCGCTGTCCAGAGTGCGGATTCTGGAGCTGTCTCAGGTGCTCGCTGGCTGGAGTCCCACTAACAGGACCAGTGGGCAACAGTTTGCCTCGACCAATCAGGCTCATCATTTACCTCATCTGATAAACTCACTTTACTGTATATCTTGAGTCTGCCAAGCAACCATTAACTTCCTGCCTCTCAATGACTAGAGAGAGTGATATTTTTGGTAGTTATGTCTGCAGCAGGTTTCAGTCACTTTATTTCTGTCTTTAGTTGTTCTTGTGAAGGATATAGGTTTGGTCAGGGGTTCTGGCTTCATTCTCCAAAAAAAAAATCTACATACAGTCAACCTTACACATAAAACATTAAAAACAATAGAAAAATCCTGTGTACTGTAAATTGCTGTATTATTAGTAAAAAAATAATTTAGTTTAATTGATAGAGACCTTACTTAGTGATAGATCCTGCTTTATTTTTCATTGATGCTCAATTCTAATGTTTTTTGGGAGAATATTATAATTACACATTGTTAGTTGTAAATGAAAATATAATATGTGGGCCAGGGGTGGAAGAAGTATCAAGACCTTTTACTTAAAAGTAAATGTCCTGCGGTCAAAGTCTTACTTGAGTAAAAGCACCAAAATATTAGCATCAAAATACACTTAAAGCATCAAAAGTAAAAGTACTCATTATGCAGAATGGACCATTTCAGAATGACATATATTATATCGTTGAATTATAATTAGTGATGCATTTGTACAGCACTTATATGTTGCAGCTGGTAAAGGGAGCTCATTTTAACTACTGTATATACTGTTGGGTAACTTAACCTGTGATAATACATCATATTGTATTAGTTAATTTAATTAATTAATTAATAATCTGAATATGCAAAGTAACAAGCAACTAAAGCTGTCAAATAAATGAAGTGGAGTAAAAAGTACAAATTGCTTTCAAAATGAAGTACAGGACTTAAGTAAATATACTTAGTTACATTCCATCACTTCCCAGGGCAAAAACATAAAGTGTGCAAAGCATGCCAGCTGAAGACAAAAATACACTTGTTATGTGTGTTCTGCAGGTTTTAATCAGCAATATAACAGAACCATTATTTATATGCTCTCACTGTAATAAAATGTGTCCCTAATTAACTTAGTTAATAAAGTAACCAAAGTTATTATCCTTACGTTCAATTTGAGCTGATTTGCTCTTGTAGCCCCCCCATGCTTTTCTTTGAAAAAAAAAAAAAAAAAATGGTGTGAGGAGTGAGTGTGTTGCTGAGTGGGGGAGTAAATAAGGCTGGATAACAGCTTCTGTCTGTGTGTCTCTTTCGCTTTGTAAACGATGTGACTGAGGCTTGGGCGGGACCCCGGATCCCAAGGTTGAGGGGGTGTCTGTTGATTGGTGTAGACATTTCCTATACAAGGACCGCCACCTGCTCCATTTACACACACACCAATACACACACACACACACACACACACATTGAGATATATTTACCAACAAACACAGATATGCTGCACGCGCACATACACACGCAAACAACGACACGTTGTTGTTGCGCAGACATAGACATGAGCACTCATGCACACGTTTGAACACACAAACACACACGCACACACACACACACACACACGCACACGCACACACACACACACACACACACACACACACACACACACTGTTCTCTGGGGGCCGTTGGCATAGACCATACGTGGGCGATGCAGCGACCACAGAAGTGATTCTTTACTGCCACCATCCTATCTGATTCTACAGGATAACCTTTGTAGAGCAAGGACACAGAAAGACAGAGACACTGTCTGACAACATCAACTTCTCCTGGATGGCTGAGGTGAATAGGGGAGTTTTTAGTGCACCTGAGCTCAGTGCTGTATCCTAAAAGGGACTATTTTTCTTTTGTTTGGCGTCCCCAGTTTATGTTTTATATCACTTTTTAGTGTATTTTTTTAACCAGTCTGTGAGTCGTCTTCATGTATAAGAATCAGCAACACATTGACTAATGCAGTGGTTCCCAACCCGGGGCCAAAGATCACAGGGGGTGCGCCAGGATTCGTCTGCTCTGCGGATGTCAAAATTAGATTTGCACGTGTATAACTAAAATCATTATAACACACTTACTGGAAAAGTCTGTATATAAAACTATTTAAAAATTGTTAATTTTTTTTTTTTTACTACTTAGTAGGCCACATTGTGTTTAAACCCAGTATTTGTGCACAGTTGCAGATAAAGATCAGGCTACACTAATATTATTAGTATTATACTATTTGTAGAATTAGATTCCAATTGTGGCTGGATTGTTTCCAACTAATGTCATCCAAACTTTTCCAATAACTAAATAATAGCGTTGTAAAGTCCAAAAGTCAAAATGTATTGAAAAACGATAGATGTATTCATTTAAAAAATTCACAACATGTTTTTATCTAACAAAATATTCTGCTTCAATCCATATTTGTTGGCGTTAAACAACATTTCCACTGCAGTCAAAAATATATTTGCGCTCCCGCTTGATGCACATAAATGGAGGCAGCAACTGTATTAACGGGGCGGTCTGGCAGCAATCTAATAACACCATAAATTACATCTATTTAACCACAATAACAAAAAATCTATTTTGCTTCTGAAGCTATTATAGTAAACTAAGTTGTTACAAAAAAGATCATATTATGTTTATGCATTTGCTTGGCGAATCGGTCAAGATGTCATCACTTCATTTATTTTGACGAAACAGACGTGTTACGTATAGGATAATGTACAGCGAGCCGGTCATTGTTGTAAAAAAAAACCCGACAGGACGATGCCGCCTCTCATCGCCCTTAAGGGGTTTCTTTCACAACAATGTCCCAGTAGATGTACATTATCCGGCTTATTACACGGCTACTTACTTAAGAAATCAATAATTTGACACAAAAACGCTCCGCCAGAGTCCGACATCAGAACTGCTCCCATAGCAACGGTCTGTTATACATAGCAACGGTCTGCTATAAAGAGATGACAGACCGCAGAACGGCGTGATTAACAAATCAGAATCGAGTATTCAACAACGGCGAGTAATAAATTAATTTAAGACAGTTGATTTAATAAAAAATAGACTAACTCAGAAGACTAAGGATTTTGTTTGAGGATTTGAAATTTTTTTCTTTAAGGGTGTTGACGTCAGAAAATAGGGGGGGTTCAGATTTTCTTAGATACAAGTAGGGGAGCTTCAAAGAAAATACATTAGGAACCATTGGACTGACGGATCATTACGGTAAATACAGCTCCTACCGATGCTACTTTACAGTCCAACAGACAGCAACTTTTTGCCTCCCACACCCGTCAACAAGTCTTGAGACTGTCTTGTATAAAGGGTAAAACCAAGGCCATTTTCAACATTTCAGACATTTAAACGGGAGGGCTGAAAATTGAGTTTGTCGAAAGTGCATAATGGAAATCTGTTAGGGAGGAAGGAGAATGGGTAGAAAGGAACGCCATTCTGGAGGAAAATATCACCTGTGATATGGCATTTGAATAAGAATTGAATGCATTGCACAACTTCTGAATTATCTCAAACTTTGAATAAAGGAAAAGTGACATGACCTGAAGCTCTCTACACATTGCACACCTTCAAATGATCAATACTTACATTGTATTTCACTGAAGCCTGAAATTATTGCACATGCTGTAAAAGGCCAAGATGTAAAGGGAAGGTTTTTTTTGGAAGAGCAAACATTTACAAAAGAACAAATGTCAGTGAAATTTACATAATCTAAAATGAGCCGGAGGAATTTTCCTGCCATTCGCTTTTATAACTTCTGTGTTTTTTTTTATCTCCACAGAATACATATTCACTTGAAATGAAACTATAAATTGCGGCGGTTTATTGATGAATTCAATCTCCGAAAAAAACACATAGAGGAAAAAGGATAATGACAGAATTAAAATACAACACAGGTCTTTATGATGATTGCAGAAGTAGTGAGTGTGTGCTGCAATGTGACAATAATACATAATAGAACTGCCAGTAGCATTTATTTCATGCTGTGTTTAATTCTGCAGGAATAATGATAAAAGGAAACAATCAAAATGTGTGTGAACACAATAAAGAGAGCGACGGAATGGGCTATTACTCTCCCACAGGGAATGATTGAGCCCTAACTGGGGGTTGGCTGAATAAATCACACTCCTATCTACAGTAGCTTATGATCTCCAGTACATCCACAAGCTTCTCCTCTCACTTTCTTTCTGTACTGTGCGTGTGAGGGGCTAGTGGACATATTTGATCTCTCTGTGTATGTGCATACTTAATAATCTCTATAGGGCTTGTTGTTTTGGGGGATTTAAAGTTGTTTATTAGAGAAAAAAATGAAATTTGAAGAAAATCAATAATGCAAAAATCTATGTGAAAAATGTTCAGTATACAATTAGCAGCTCATTTGCATTTTCTCCCCATTTTGTCCTGTTTTGCTGATGTTACTTTTTAGAAGAAGACCCTGTTTAATGATGGTTGACCTTCTTGCAGTAGGAAATACAACTTTTGGGACATAATTTCCAGGAGAAAATCCTGTTCCTTTAAGAAAATCTGTGTATTTTTCTTTTCTTTGTCGAAAATAGGTACAAACTGAAAACAATGAGCCTTATCTGTATACTGCAGGTGAAGAGGGAAAAAGTTTTTAGGCTGAAGTGTGCTCATGAATGTTCCTGCTAATAGCCTGCTGTCAACAACGTATTTCTTAATTACAATTGTAATTTCAGTGTCACACCTGTGTGTTTTTAGGGATGTGTGTGTGTGTGTGCATGCTCACATAGATTTTTGTTAGTTGAAAAACATTTGTATGTTAATGTGTGCCTCTCATCTCATTGTGTTTTTATGCACAAGTCAACCCGTGTTTGCGTGTGTATATATAGGTGTTCGTTTACGCCTGTGTGTGTGTGAGTGCATGTGTATTTGTCTGCGTATTTGCATGTGTCTGTGCGTGTGTCACCTCCTCCATTTCTATGGAAATCAAACGCGGCAGCAGCCACAAGTTTACACATTCCCCCTGTTTTGACTCCATTCAATCAACTGTGTGCATAATTACCCTGGTGCCGTATGGTAATCTATTGGGACCCAAATATTGCAGTTTGACAAATCCTTCATTTGTATTCAGTCGCTACACAAAGCATCAATCGTGCTTTTGCACACACGCTACCCACCAACCCCCATACCCCTCCCTCCTCCCTCCTCACCCCCCACCACCCAAACCCATCAACCACGCCCCGCCCCACTCCCCAGAAACACAGAGCAGTGTGGAGCCGAAAGCTGGCTGATTAGAACAGCAAGACATGCTGGGATCTGGGTTTGTCATTAATATTTCCCTCTTCCAGATGGCGCTTCCTACAATGCAAAAAGATACCACCACTGGGCCAGCAGACAGGGAGGGGTCTTGTTTTGGAGGGAAGGATGAAATAAAGAGAAAAACACAGAGTTGAAACATCTTTTTCCCCTGAAGATGGAAGGCCAGATGACAGCTGTTGGATACTGCCTCTTACTACACACATGTAATATTACAGTAGTATTCTCATCACTTTATTTATTGTTCAATCTCACTATTCATCGTAAAAGCCATCCATCATATGACAATTATTCAAGTGTTATTTATCTGTTTAGATTACACTCAACAATAAAAAAGAGGAGATCCATCCAACAAACTCCAGGATGATTCGGTTTTCTTAATCCTCCAAAATTATGTGCACATCTCATCAACGCGCACACATGCCACTACACAAATCCCCACAATCCCACACTGCCTGAGGGTGACTGTTTGAACCAGTGACATTTTGAGCCTTATTACATGCTCACAACACAACGCAGCACAACAAACAAGAAGACCAATTTCAGTTTTCTCTCTCTCTCCCTCTTCTGCCCCCTCACTGTCATTTTCTCTCTTCTTTCATTCTGTTTGGGATTGAGGATGAGGGCTGGGGAGGAGGGCTGCAGTAAACAAGGGCGGAGTGAGAAAGAGAGATTAGCACCAGCTAATAATCCCCTCTTTCAACACGTGCAGCTTCATATTTCCAAATTAAAGTGGAGTGCAAGAAAAAGGGCTTATAAAACATTAAACGTCCTCTGGCTCCATCGTGGTGTGCACATCCCACCCCTCCCAGCTCTGCCCTGGGGGCCTGCCGAGTACTTTGGGATTTGCAGCGCCGGAGTAAACTAAAGCCATACATCACCCAACTGATCAGGCCCTGGGAGAGGGGCCCGGGCCAATCATTTTGAGGTTAAACAATGTAATTTGGATCTTGTAAGTGCAATTTATTTTGCCCGTCAGACAGAGGCATTGAAACATTTTCTCTTTCATTCCCTCCCCCTCCGTTAGATAAAAGGAGGATGCTATTTGGGAGAGAGGGAGCGGGTCCAACGGAGGTGAGACATCAGTGGCCATTTGCTCATTGGAGAGAAGCCACTAGGAAATAAAACAATGACTCACTACCTCAAAAAAACATTGGACCTGTTCATCTGGTGATGATTCGAAGCGACACATCGATTTATACGGATTTCAAAGACAATATATATTATTCTTTTTATATTATCAGGATCAGCATCACCATTTTCTTCATATATTACTGGAAGCCAAATGTGAGTAAACCAGCTGGACTACTGTTATAACATGACACAGTGCGTACAGCCTTGCTAGAAGCTCTGTGAGGCTGTACCAAGCCCCCAGGAAGAGCGCTGGGCTTTGAAGCAAATTTTCGACGTGGCCAAACGGCGGTACTATAACTTCCGTGTCCGTCACGTGATGCCATTGGGTCCAAAAATACTTTTTTCCATAGACTTACTTTGGGAAAGAGACGTCCAGAACTCAGCATATAATTTTTTTTGGGAGGTTAATCAACTTCCCGGTACGAACACTTGAACATCCCTTATTTAAATCATTAGGTTCTAAAAGTTGTAAAATGCACTTATAGCCGAATCCAGAGTTATTTCCCTTCCTCCGTTCATGTGAATGAGACGGAGACCGCGAGCTGGGAGGCGGGATTAGAGGAAACGCTACTGCACCTGCTCTACGGGCCCAATAGATGCGGAAGATCGCTGGAAGATCCGGGTACTCTATCACTTGGCAGTCGAGCCATTTTGGCTTCATGCGCCACTGAGCACTTTCATAGGAATGAATGACAGCCCGCCGATGCTGTATCTAGTTCTCTTTATACTGTACATCCATGGGCTGCACTTAGACACAGTGGCGCTTTGAGCTAAATGCTAACATCAGCATGTTAACATGCTCACAATGCCAATGCTAACATTCTGATGTTGGGTAAATTAATGTTAACCTGTTGATGGTGCTATATGAAAAGTCAGGAGATCCAACCAAAGTCATTACAATTCATCCTGAGGGGAACATGAGTGTCTGTACCAAATTGCATGGCAATCCATGCAGTAGTTGTCGAGACATTTCACTCAAAACCAGAAATATCAAACTCATGGTGGCCCTACAGGAAACATCAGGGGATCCCCAAAGTCAATAATTATCCTCTGGGGGCCATGAATGTTTGGCAATCCATTCAGTAGGCTAGTTGTTGAGATATTTCAGTCTGGACCAAAGTCGTCTATCAGGTGACATTGTCATCCCTCGACCAGAGCTGCTAGCGTAGCTAAAAAGCAAGAGGCCAATGTTGAGGAGAAGTTCATTCTTTAGAGGAAGCTACTCTGTATAAGGAGCAAAACATTAACCATCTGATGTAAAGGAGGCATGTAAATGAAGAGCAAGGACTGTTTTAAGTCTTGAATTGACTGAGGTAGGTATTAACAAAGGACCACTAAATATTTGATGGCTTTTTTTCCCCATACACTGACTACACACTAAGTGTGCTCTGATAGCACATTAGACACTCAGTACATGTAACAGTTAAAGTGGACACAAAGCTCATTGATTTTCCTTAAGGCTACAGAGAAAGCATGTTAGGGAAGGTCAGGAACTTTGCCATTTGAACTCAAATCCACCCTACTGTACAGTTGTCCTCAAACATCTCCAATATCAAAGACTGAAAGAATAGGTCTTTATTGGTACCACAACCAAAATGTACCAGTGCTAACGACAAAAAATTCATTATCTCCACTGAGACATTACGGTTTGTCTCAACAAGAATGGGATTACATACTCTCTGAATCACTGTAGGAGATTTGCTGACCACGAGACCCAAAGACAGTTTAATGTCCCCTCCAGTGAGAGCTGTTATCCTCCCCTCGTGAACATATATTTTGGTTATGTGTCTTAATGTGTGCCGGGGTTGGTGTCGGTCAGGAAATCTCCTGCAGTTTAGAGGATTAGAAGCTACAAAGTGCCGCTGGTGGAAAGAAAGAGCTAGCCATTTGAGTGATACAAGTGAATTAAGAGATTAAGATGGTTTAGAAAGACTGATTACAAAACCATAGGGGTTTAGGAATGGAAAGACAAACCTTGAGATGGGATAAATCCCTTGTACTTTTCTCTTACTATTGTGCTATTATTGTTCCGCGCGCCAAAACCAACACTCGATCCACCAAGACCTTTTCAATTGATTTGAGTCTCAAGATTAAACACTGTTTGATGAGACAAACAGACGAATTGAAATGACTCGGTTGAGGTTGGTATCAACACTCATTTGTATTTACAGCCTTCCTATTCATTACAAACATGTGGTAATCCTAACAATGCTGCTGTTTGGGCAAACTAGAGAATACTGATGTAATGTTATACTTGGTCGATTCACATCTTTGGTCCAGACTAATTATCTCAACAACTATGGATGAATTGCCATACAATTTGTACAGACATGAGGATGAATCCAACTGACTTTAGTGATCCGCTGACTAATCATTTGTCCAGTGAAACATCTCAATACTGCCTGAAATTTAGTACAGACATCAATGTCCCCATCAGGATGAATTGCAATTGCCCATCCTTTAACTTTTAATCTAGCGCCATCATCAGGTCAAAATTTTAACAATACAACACTGCAACACTGATGACATTCCCATCAGCCTCAGCTGTACGTTTGTGTTAAGTGCTATGTGCTAATCAGCAAATGCTACCAGGCAAACATGCAACACTAAGACAGTGAACATTAGGCTACTTGCTAAATATCAGCACGTTAGCATTGTAATTGTGAGCATGTTAGTACAGGTTCACGGAGCCTCTAGCAGAGCTGTAGACACTTGGGAGTAATTTCACAAAAGGTTTGCGCAGCTTTTGCGGCTGCTAAACCTGCACGAGACAAATAGAAACGGTGTAATTCTCAAAGCACACGCAAAGGGGCAAAATGCACCCTTAACTACGCTGCCAAGCATATAAGGTCTTGGTGGTCCTGTGCTATTTGCACGTATTTAAATTAGATAAGATGCAGAAATTGGCCCCTTTCTATGCAAATGAGCCTCATTGCAAAAACAGTCCAATTCACAAAGATCAGTGCTTATAGCAACGCACAGTTACAGTGAAATTAATAGCATCTTCAGAGAGTTGGTGGTAACTGAAGTGCATTTACAGCTTACTGACAGACTGGGATGTTAAATCACAAATATGGTTTCTCTCTGTCACGTTTTGAGGAAGCCTCTGCACTTCCTCAGTCAGGACTTGTGGCTCGCAGTCTGAAGATTTCATTTTCACTCTGCCATTGTTCTGCCTACTGTGTCCTTGGAGCAAAGGCTACATTCACACTTTGCCACATGGATAATTGCGATCAGTTTCAAAAATGGGAAATTGCACTCAGCTGCAAAACTTTATGGGTGTGTTTGCGCTGTAATATCTTTTGTGATCGGATCTTGAGACTTGACGGATAGGGGTGGCAAGTGATGCTCAATTCATGGTGCTATGAGCGGCTGCAATCCATTCTTTGTGAATTGCTTTCACTGTAAGTACTTGTCAAGTGACAATGAATTGAATCTAAATTGGAAATTACAGTATTGTCATTTAGAATGAAAGTGCAAATGACTCACAGCCCTAAAACCTCTCATTAGTCAGAATGCCACATATACCTCAGCCAGACGTTTGAAGAGTGTGAATTTCCTTCATTATGATACTGAAATACTATACAGACAACTTACTGAAATCTACATGTTTTTAAATCCAGATCATGTTGTGCAAAATTAATAGTTCCTAGGTTTAATTGAAAGGATAAAATTATCTCCAACATCTAAATTAATCCATATCCCAAAATTGAATTCTGTTCCTGTAAACGAGGGTGCAGGTCTCGTTTCAACATTGGTGGGGTCACATATTAAGTGTGGAGTCTGAGCATTGAGCATTAAACACTTCATTTCCTGCATTCTGGTGATTTTTTTATGCACCAATTTCTGCCTTTACTGCATCAATGTATGGTGGAAATGTTTTTATTTATGTTAAGGAAAACACAAAATTCAGGTGACAATTGAAAATATAGAAATATGGAATATAATGCAGTAAGGCTCTCAGGCATTCTGTATTGCTTTCAAATATTTATTCTCTTGTAGACCAACTTTTCTCATTTAATGTTATCTCTGCTGAGTCAACGCACATGTAGGCATGATTTAGTCTGCGGGGAAGTAACCCCTTTACATGTCCATGTGGCACTTATTCACCTCAGTGATACATTAATTCATATTAATTAATTCATAACCCCCTGGCCTAAAATAGCTCAAATATGTGTTTCAGCAAGATTTCTGCTCATGTTCAAAACTTTATGCACATTCAAAACATGTCCCACATATCTGTGCTGTTTGAGTTCTCAAAATAAATAGTCGTAATATTTTGAGGAAAAAGGTTGTAATATTACGAGAATAAAGTCGTAATTTATTGAGAATAAAGTCACAATATTTTAAGACAAAATCCTATAGTCTGCTGTGCATTACGTTATTCAGACCGTCTGACAGACACAGAACCCTGTTTGGGAATCTGGTCTCTGCATGAGACAAAGTTTAGAGAAGCAGCTGTGCACTGTTCTCCATCGGAGGTGGAAAATCAAAACCAACAGAAAACACTTCCGATCAGGCATAAATCTCCCCATAGTGTTGCGTATTCTCTACACAAATGTAACTTCACCACTTCTGATAAAGTGCAGCTCACAGCCGCTTCCCCAAGCTTTTCAGTGGGAAGCACTCTGGAGTAGAGAGACGGTCTCAAACAGAGCAAAGGTGTCTCCTAGCGAGGGGGACGCAGAGACAGCGACACAGAGCTACCGGTCAGAGGAAAGATGCCACACTGCTAGAGGTGCTTTTTTTTTTTTTTAACTCAGACGTTATGCATGCCGTGGTGTGTTCTTTGTACTATGACAGTTTTCCTAAAATTAGATTTCAAAAATCACAATATATCACCTTGCTTACTGTATCACAATATATTCAAATATATTGAAACGTAACCCCTGTATCATGATATGTATTGTATCGCCAGATTCTTGCCAATACACAGCCCTACACACTGCAGTCCAAACTTTTTCCAAGTCAAATTAAGCACAATGATCAGCTCTCACCTCCTCTGTGTCTGGCAGTAAGTACAATATTTGCACATGACGTGAGCCTTCAGATAGCCCCCTACCTTTCAGCCAATCAAATGCTAGCACGCTAGGTCGTCTTGGAGACGTAGCCTCTGGGAGGACACTTCAGAACTATCTAATATGACTTCACTACAAAGATAATACGAACTGGTTCGCTCAATTATTGGTACTAGGGACAATTCTGTCCTCGCAAAATATTTGTAAGGACAGGGCCCCTACCGTCCATATGCAAAGCTACGCCCTTGTTTATAAACTAAATTAAAAGAGGATTTATGTGGGTGTGTTGTGGATGGACTCTTTCAGTGAAGTAAACAACAACTTCTCACCCTCTCCCATCCATAGCCGTATTCCCACAGTGGAGCATTGTTAATACGAAGAGCAACAGTAAAGTTTATCCAAAGCTATACTGCCAGAGATTATTCTGGAACAAATCGATCCAAAAGTAGCCTGCCAGGCGGTGCAACTGTGTCCGAGGAAAGTGTTGAGGAGAAGAAGAACAAACGGAATGAATAAGAAAATGAAAAAAAATGGAGAACAGATAGGGGGGAGATAGAAAGTGCTGGCCACTGCAAAGTCTCCAAACAAAGAGGATATGTGAGGCGTGTACCTCAAGCCTTTTTCCCTTAAAAGAAGAGCCAGTAAGCACTTTTCTCTGCGCTGAAAAGCTAGCTCTCGCTGTTCGTGTCACATCAGCAGTTTTTTAGCGAAGCTCACAAGCACCATATCCAGGTGAGGGGTGTATGTTAAGGATTTCTTCCTTTCCCCTATCAGTCTCTTTCACTCGTACGCTCCTCTTCCTCACCCCACCCCCGCCTCTCTGTTTCTCTCATCCTCTGCCAATATGTCTCTCCCTCTCTCCTTCTTGCACTTTACAATTCTCTTTCTGTCCCCCTCAAGATGTTTCAAAGCCCATATCACTCCTTTCAGTCTCTCCATCTCCCCTTTTTTTCAATCTCTTTCTCCCAAACTCTCATTCCAGACTGTATGTGTGCATATGTGTGGCTGATTGTAAGCGGATTCCTTTACGTGGAAAAATCTACATTTGCTCACCGTCTTCTGTGTCCTATCTGCAGCTTGTCTGTATGCTTTGGACACTCCTCAAATGCTAAGCATCTATAGATTATGGCATCCTGTCCAGTCTATATCAGTTGCAAAAATGTGTCAGCAAGATTTATGAGGGAATGACTAAATATTGCATGTGTTCAGACTTTTGATTTTGTTAAAGATGCATATGCATATCAATTTTAGTTTTGTGTCTGCAACACTTTTTTTCCACATTTAATGGGTAATCGCGTTGTGGAAATCTTGTTTACTGATGAAGGACAAACAGAATATGTGCAAATGACTTTAAGCACACACTTAGAAAAACACACACAAACTGGAAGCACACAAGCGAACACACACGCACACATACACGCACACACATGCATGCAAGGATCCCTGGGTGGTTGAATAGCAAAGCTATTCATGCGACTGGAACACCCCCGACTGTGAACACCACTTTCCCTAGAAAGTGAAGCTGGGGCACAAATCACATTTTCTGCACAATTAAAGCAGGGCTGCGGCTAAGTGTATCAGAGCCCTGCTCTCTGCAGGAGCCCAGGGAGTCAGCAGGCCCGTCCCCTCTCCCCTCATAATGGCAATGTGATGAAGATGGTTTCTCTGTAATTAGTTTCTGAAAGTTCTCATTCAGTGAGTGAGGCCACAGACGGCACAGCGGCAGAGAAAAGGCCACTTTGTTCTGCAACCCTGCACTTACGGCACAGACCCTCTTTGAAAGGAGGTTGACAGCGCATCGTATTGGACAGTTGTATCTGTAAAAATGTATCAGAAAAAGAATAATGTTTTACTTATCAGTGTTTTAATCAAAAAGGGTTTCAGTATCACTCCATGATTAGGAAAACTGTGCACTGTGCACATCTTATGTCTCCTGTTCATTTTGTGGTGTGAATAAAATGCCTGAAGAAACACACTCCTAAGTAAAACTCTAAAATTACCGTCTCGCAGTTGTATGCCTCCACCAACAAGTCAAGTTGCAGTTTACATCCATGTCTGTTCAAAGTGTCATCACTTCAGCATTTTATCCTATTAGACATTTGTGTGAAATTGTCAGAATTAGCACATGAATTCTTGAGTTATGTCCAAAAACTAGGGCTGTCAAAGTTAATGCGATAATAACGCGTTAACGCAAATTAGTTTTAACGCTACTAATTTCTTTAACGCATTAACGCAACTTGCGGTTTTCAGTTTGTAGCGAGCTCAGTTTTTAAGCTAGAGTGAAGATACTGGTATCATATGTTACTAGAAAACCAACCATGTCATGCCAGCTTGTCCCAAAGCAGGCTAAATAACGCTCCAAAGTTGTGCGAAATTTAGGCGAGGAAAAACTCTGACCTCAAGATACATGAATGAAAATGGGTTTGATGGGTACCCACAAGTCTCCCCTTTACAGACATGCTCACTTTATGATAATCACATGCAGTTTGGGTCAGGTCATAGTCAAGTCAGCACACTGACACACTGACAGCTGTTGTTGCCTGTTGGGCTTGAGTTTGCCATGTTATGATTTGAGCATATTTTTTATGCCAAATGCAGTACCTGTGAGGGTTTCTGGACAATATTTGTCATTGTTTTGTGTTGTTAATTGATAGGCACAGAGCATGATAGTCTTCCTATTTGGAAGTGAGTATAAAAGAGAACATATGGGTTGGAGTTCACTTGCAGCAATAAAAGCAAACATAGTTACATTATATTACCCCATTACTCTATCTTCTACTGTTATAACAGTCCTATAGGGAGAGACTATGAGTTCAAAGTTTCAGTGATTTAACATACTTGTCAATTTAAGTTTGGTATAGACTCTATTTGGGGGCTAAAGTGCAATCATGGGGAAAAAGCCCATCATCAGTTAGAAGAATAGCTGCCTTTATCATCACTGAACTGGTTTCTAAAGGGAGTCTTGATGCTGATGGTTGTGGGTAAGGTGGTGCTGAGTGGTAGTTTGTCAGGAGCTGGAGACAGTGAAATAAAGGAGCAACTGATGGGCTACAAAGCACTGTGATTGGTGATTGTCTCCAGTGTGGGTAAGAGAGACAGCATGGGACATTTTAAGATGACTTGATTTGATGATGTGAACCAAATGGATGATGCATCTTGAATTTTATACCCCGGTTTTGATGACAGAAAGAACTGGAAGGAGCTGAGAGTTGAATGATTTAGGAATAAAGTAGTCCTCCCAGTGTAAATTACACTGACCTATATTTTCATTAGTATGGACGAGTTCACAAAATTCAAAGTTATATTGACTGAACAAAACTCAGGAATCATTTTATGGGGTTCTTCTGCTTAAACTCTGCTGCAGCAAAAACAGGAAAAGACAAAATTGGGGTTTGAAGTGTGTTTCTTAGCAGGCAGGTAAAAAGAAAGACACATACAACTTCAGACAACACAGTCAGATGAACACAATCACACAACATGTGCTGCTGGCTGTGGTGGTGCCAGGGCCACCAGCTGCCTGATGTGATGAAGGTCCCTCGCTTGCCAACTGGCTGATGAAGGGCCAGTGAAGCCACCACCAACAATATGCATGATGAGTGTGAGCTATCAAGATGATTAAGGTAGCAGCGCTCTTTGTGAGCGAGCAGGGACGAGGTTTCCAATCTGACTTATAGGATGTTTGATCATTGTCTTCCTTATTGGAGTTACATTACAGTGCAATCTCAGAATTCTACTTTTGGGCAGCAGTAATATGACAAGCTTTACATCTGATGTATTATTAATAAGCAGAAGAAGAAGATTTGGAAAAAAAAATAAGCCCCCAATAAACATTTTCCTATATCACAAGCTGTATTTATTGCAAGCGTAACAGGAACACGTTGCAGGTGGATCCTTGGAACGCAACTGAGGAGATACCAAATCATTATCATCCTGATTGTGTCTAAACACACAGAAACACTGAAAATGACACTTGGAAAATAATGGTCCATGTCTCTGTTTATACAATTCACTATAAACTGACAAAAATGTAATAAGTAGAGTAACGCAAAGACGGAATATTCTGGCAAAGACAGACAGCGTTACATGCGATGACACCCCTTAAGAAGGGGGCCTTACTGGTCTAAGTAGTGACAGTCAGTAAAGATGGAGGGTTAACATGGGATTCTGCAGTTGAATTGGGGCCATGAAAGGGTTAGTGTGAATGGTTGAAGGTGCAGCATGGCTGGCATGCTGTTCTCATACACCATTCGTTGCTATACCTACGAAAAGTAATGCACTGTAACTTGTATATATCCCACAAAATCAATTTGTATGTAATCTATCTAATTGTGAACCAGGAAGTATGAAGAGCAACGAACGCCGTGTAGGGAGGAGCCCAGAGTGTATGGGAGCCACTTCCGGAGTTATTTCCCGATCTTTTCCTAAACCTAACTAGTAGGCTTGTCGGGGTAGTCGGTATTACCGGTGTTACACGGTGGTTGGGCACACACCGATTACATTACGTACCCACCACCCCCACCGTCGTTTTGCTTTTTTTTACAGAAATAAAACCCATTTAGTTAATTTTGGCGTATCAGCGCTGTATTATCAATATAAAGTCAACGGACACTACAAACTGACCGTGAATGCATCTGCTCCATACGGAGTCTCAGCTCAGAGTAGTAGGTGTCATATTTTACACACATGGGACAAGAGAGAGTTGACAAGGGACAAGACAATGCAAAGCGAAAAGCAAAAGCACCTATTTGGCAATATTCCAGATTTAAACCCAATGCTATAAGGGAACCATAACGTTAATGAGGCAATCCTTGTGCTGAGGACGCAACTTTCTGAGTTATTTTAACCCAAACCACGATCTTTTCCTAAACCTAACAAAGTAATGTTGTTGCCTAAACCTAACCAAGTTGTTTCCTGTGAAAACGGAAGTATATTTTGAGAACACTGTATACGTGTAAAGGGCAGAAATTGACACATGTTGTTGGACATTCGTAGGAAAACGAAAAATGAGGAATCATTTTTCGTAAGATATCATATGAATCGTTGTATGAGGATACGTTGCAGCTGGTAGCAGGGCGCATGGGTCAAGATTATTTCCTTTACAGGACCTTCTTAAAGCAACATCAGCGCAGCAGTTTTAGATGGAGGTAAATAGTTCACATAGTGTGGATGTTTGCTTCAGAGAGACAACAAGCAGCAGCAGATTTTGGAAAATAAAGAAAACACTGACCAGTGATTGGCTCCTGTGTAGGTAAAAGAGAGCGAGTCGTCCGTTTCAGGTTTACATGATTAGACAATACAAACCAAGAGGGAGTTGCCCCTTGAATATTAAACCTACCGGCAAAGAAGGAAGTGGGACAATTTATGGGGAGAAGCCAAAAGGTGTAGCTTAACTGATTAGAGAATGAAAGAGTAGGGCCAAAAGATTTAAGGATAAAGTCTTCCTGATTGAACCTGCACTAAACTCCATTAAGTGATGCTATATTTCACCACAATATCCCATAGGCAACAAGCTCACTGGAATCAATAAAATACTGGTTTATACTGACCTCGTACTCCTAACAGATTATTATTTTTTTAATTTATCTTATTTCCTGAGTAGGATCAATATGGTTCTGATGATCTCTGGAGTTAAGTGGCCCAAGAACTGATCCTGGATCATTTATGGCACATCAAATATCCATAAAAAAGGACTTTAATGTTAGAATAGGATACAAAGAGGGAGAGGGGGAATTTTAGAAGAATTTTACAGGATCATAAGGAAGACAATTAAAAAGGGAATCATTTCAACACATTTTGTAGCCATAATGGATATTTAAGATTGAAGGTTTCACTTTCATTAAACCCGCGTGATGAAACCACCAAGAATGCATTGTCGAAAGCTGCACCAATATATGCTCGAGTCCAATTCGGTTCTCAATATGACATCTGTGAAGGGGGAGATTAGAGCATGAATCACAAATACTTCCTGCTGCCGCCTGGGATAGCCCCGAGGAAAATGCATGTGACCCAAGCATGAGGAATTCTCAGGAGCTGTCAGCCGAGATCAAACTCATTTGCAGACCACAAGCTTCGGCGTGCACACGCGCCGCTAACATGGACACGACGTCTGAAATTGGATGGTTGCTCCCTCTTCTCCTCTCCCTCTCCTATCAGTTTAGACTTATAATTCCCCAAGGTAAAAGCAATGACGACCACACATATTAATCACAACAAATAACTCAAATGTAAAAAAGCAAACATCAATAACAGATACATAAATTAGGTAAACGTAAGAATCAAATATCCTGTGTCCAATTATAAAATTGCATGCATAGTTTTACATGTAGTTCTGTTGGATGGTGGAAGAGCTGACTTAACATGATACTAAATATTGTATGTTTCTTTGTGTTTATAATGAGGTTTTTGTTCCGTTTTGCCACTACGCCCTCATTAAGAACATTCAACACAACACAAGTGTAATGGAGTAAAGAGATGGGGCCTATATTCCCCTTTGCCTCACCTCTTCTACCCTATTAGCTGCAACCCCTGTGACCTATACACACAAATATGTATGTACACACACCCCTTTTTTCCTCAAAGACAAACCAAAAATTTACATATCTGCCTCTGCATGTTTGTGTGTTTATGCCTTAGAATTCCGCCTGGTCTCTGTGGATGTGTTTGCATGGCACTACCATACACCTTCATCCACCGCAGGGAGGCCGTAGCTTCTAACCTCTTTACTTTTTAATATTCTCTCATCTCTACCGGGCTAAATCATGTCCCGTATCCACCTATTCTAAGCGCACACAGCAGCTACAAGGCAGAGTCTGCCTGGAGAGGATACACAACACACAGCCATGATGGACGGTGTCATAAAGTTGTGACTGAGGCTGTTCTTTCCTGTAACTGGGGCCCGGGGTGGAGGGGGCGAGGAGAATGTATGTGACTTGTGCAACCAAGATGGCCACACGTCGAGAGAGACGGAGAGTGACGCCGGCAGAGTGGAGCTGGTAGAGCCCGCGGGTTTGGTCATAATCTCGACACACGGCGAGCCCCGAGCGCGGAGCTGGCGGCCCTCGGTTTTGTGCTGCTGCTGTGCCTGTCACGTTTCCGCCACCTCCCAGCAGAAATAACCAGCGCTGGCAGAGCTGGTGGCCGGATGCGAGGAGGTGCCAGTGGCTATAACAGCAGATATATCGCTTATGAGATCAGATGTCTGCAGGGCTAGAGGAGCCATGAGAGACTGTGAATATGAGAGAGAGAGAGAGAGAGAGAGAGAGAGAGAGAGAGAGAGAGAGAGAGAGAGAGAGAGAGAGAGAGAGAGAGAGAGAGAGAGAGAGAGAGAGAGAGAGAGAGAGAGAGAGAGAGAGAGAGAGAGAGAGAGAGAGAGAGAGAGAGAGAGAAAGATACAGCATTCACATCAGGAGGAAATTGCTTTGCTGCCACCAGCCCTTCGGTGGTAAACACAGCGAGTTAGTGTGTGTGGCAGAGAGTGGGTATAATTGTCTTGACATGGACATTGTTTCGATGGACAGAGGGAGTGAGGAGTGAGAAAGGAAGAAAGTAGGGGGGGAGGGAGGAGTGAGGGGTGGCTGTGAAGTATGGATTCAGGAAATTGGCATGGCGTTCACACAGTGCCTGGGTAAAAGTGGCTCAACGGCAAGGGGAGAAAATTGTTTATGAAGCTTTCCATCCCCGAATCTAAACTGAACAGCGAGGGGTGGGAGGGGAGGGGAGGGGAGGGAGAAGCGGGTGGGAGAGAAAGAGAGAAAATTGGATGGGAAAGTGTCTTGGGGAGAAGAAGTTGAATAAGAAAGCAGCAAGTGGAATATATGGATTAGAAATCAGATATAGCCCAGAATGGACTGTGAATCTACTGCAGCCTATAGGCTGAAACTACACAGGTGCAGGACTATTTCCTCTCTTCTTTCCTCACTTCAGAACCTATGGTTATGCACATAACATTATACACTCTCATAATAATTACTACTATAATTCACAAGCTCAACCATTCAGGCCGAATTTATGGCACCATCATTTACGGTTACATAAAATGACATTGTATAAAAATGCAATTGTGCAGTATAGGGGCCATTTTGCAATGGGGGAGCCTGAGCCACATTACCTTGGTGACAAACATAATGCTTCTCTGTGGCATTGGGCCCGGTTGATAAAGTAGAAATAAAGTAGATGATATCATATTCAAGAAGAAAAAAAAAATCATGAAATATTCAGTGTTGATGAGCGTGTGCTGATAACATTATATATTGTAATATATTAATATAATGGGGTACCTACTGTATATATTACACACAGATACTGTATATTTAAACTGCAGGACTCCCCGCTGACCAATTCCTTCAACTAAGACATTTACTGTAGTGTCTTTTTGCATAGACATATTAACGATTCACCATGTAAAATGTTGCACACCACCAATATACATGGTATAGGAAAGAATTAATTCACAGTTATATTTAGGTATTCACCCCAGGTGAATAGGGTAAAACTTTTGACTAATAGATATCACCATGAAACGTCCCCAGTTAATTACTTACATTTCGACAATTATTTTTTGTATTACAGATTTTCTGAAAATATATGTTTAAATATGCAAATGAGGCATTATCTAATTAAATATGTGCTAATTTGCATACATTTCCAGAACAGAAATCTGAACATTGGATAAAACCAGGTTCAAAATTCTTGTTTCATTTTGTTGACATATAAGAGTCAAAGGTTTTTACAGAGGGAATGTTGGATATCTGTTTGTATAATTCCATAAATCAGAAAATACTGTCAACAGCCATAAAAAATAATCAATTTTTTCGCCATGTTTTTAAGAATAAAATGTTCTATAAATCAGGCTATGAATGATATATGAACAAACCCTTCTGGAAAAACCTTCAGAATATAGATAGGAATGAAACTGGAAAGTTTGGTGGATGTAAGTGCTACTGAAGTGGAGATTTCTGGCTCTGATTATGAGAAAAACCTAATTTTGAGAAAACAACCTTTAAAGATATGTATTGTAAAATGCAATACATTTTGCAAGACACCCCAGATGAATAGGGTAAAAAATGTAACTAAAAGATACCACCATGAAACTTCCCCAGTTGATTACTCGCATTAAGACAATTATTTTTGTGTTACAAGTTTTCTGAAATTGTATGTTTAAATAGGCAAATGAGGCATTATCTATAAGTAACTTTTGGTGAATTTAGGAGAAATTTCAAAAGCAAATAGACAAAGTAGTAAAATAAACACCTAGATGTATGTTTTGGATGTTTTCTTTCCACTAGTCTGAAAGAAGACATGTTACGGAAGCAAAATAGCCCGAAATCTCAAAATTGACCAGAGCATGAAAAAACTATGATTTGCCTGTAGTGTCTCCCCTTAAATATTTTGTACAAATGAGTGAATTATATAATCAGAGTTTTCTGAATGTATTCAACAAATTAGGTTTTAAAACTGGACTTTGTAGATTAAAGATCCTGGGTAGAGGGCCACTTTACACTGAGGTTGATTTGCTCATTTCCCGGAGTCCACACGTGCAGCCGCAATGGTGACGGATTTGATCTGAAACAGCTGTGTCACCCCTCATCAATCAGGGCCTCATAGCAAACACACTCTGGCATACTGCTGCATGTGTACTTGTACATGCATCCACTCTTTTCCCTCTCCCTTCACTCTCCCATCCTTCCAGACAGTAAAACACAAAGAGCCGTGCCAGCTTCGACAGTCTTGGAGGGATCTGGCTAACCAGCCTTAGCAGCGAGTGTGCCGGGTTCCCCTCTAGCTGTGGCACTGGGCCGTGGGGGCTGTGGGGAGATAATCCCGGGCCCCGCTGAGTGGAGCAGGCATCAGACACATAGGGAGGAGTGGATTACCCCGACTGGTAGAGATAGCAACAAGCTGGAGGGTGGGGGGGGACTCTGGTCCAGATAAGAGCACAGGAAGAGGAGCAGGGCTACAGGAGGGGATAAGACAGGGGAGGAGGAGGAGTCCAGTATTGAGGTAGTAAGCAGAAAGTGGGAGATGGGGATCTGGTGAATAGACGCTGTGGAGGAAGGATGGATTTAGGGAGACTCGATGTATGCGGGTGAAGAAAAGGGCATTTTTTTTGTGTTTGTTTTAATTTTTATTTTTGATGCTGAATATATATCAGGTGCTGAACTACTTGGTACAGTATGTACAGTCATTTTTCAGACTGTGTATTGTTTATAAGGTAGAACTTGTAAAAAGTTTTAAACTATTTTATCTCAGCGTTTACTGATGCTTTTTACTCTACTGCTAAAAAATCAAATTTCGCAATATTTTCGACCACATAATTTGATATCGATATTGTGACAAAACTGAAGGGTTGTCTATTGGTGCTTTCACAAAATATTTACACAATGACATTTTTGACAAATAATCATCAGTAGGATATATAGTGGATATAATGGATATAATGACTAAGTGTAAAAGGCAAATAATAGAACAGCTAGAACAGTCTGATACAGAAAATTACATCACTCTACTGTAATGCAGCCTTTAAAACCAGAAAAAGATATCACTTATGCCATATTACATTATTACAATATCCAAAATCTAAGACGATATCTAGTCTCATATCACAATATTGATATAAAATCGATATATTGCCCAGCTCTGACTACTACCCTTGCTAAATCTACTGTATAATAATAATAAGTAATATGAATAATAGTATTTCTAAGAGCACGAGCAATAATACCAGTATTATTAGGGGTAACAACAACACCAAAGTATGAGGGGCCGTTAGGGACATCAGAATTACCATGCATGTATTTTTACTCATTCATTACTGAAAACCACACACAAATACACGTGAAATGCTTTCACACACACAACAGTCTTACACAAACAACTGGAAAATGATACGCTCACGTACTGGAAAAAGCCACTCTAAAAATAAGTTTTAAAAAAAACAATGAATACAAGTTGTTTTCGCTTGTAATAAGTACAAAAAAATGCCAATGGAACAAGTAAAAATTCTCTAGGTAAGATTCTTGAAATAAGATGTAATATTTAAGCCTTTTTCTTGAAAATAGCTGGAATAATTCATTTTGAGCTATGTTCCACTAGTATTAGGAAGTGCTAAGCCTGTAATGCTCAAAAGTAATATTTTTTCACTTAACAAGATATTCAAGATGCATTATCTAAAAACAAGTCCCTATATCTCACTGAAATGTAACTTGTTAGGTGATTGTGTCTTATATTAAGAGGTATGAGATATTTTGACTAGAAATTAGACAAATATACTTGATAAAATAGGTATCATATTAATATATAGTAATATTATTATATTATATTGTGCATTTTTGCAGTAATACCTCATGAAAACGATTGAAAAGCATTCACACATACCAGTAAAGTGTGCTCATATACACAGTTAAAATGCTCTCATATAGTATTGTGAAAACCGGTAACACTTTATAATAACCATCATTTATAAAGTGTAAATCGATAGTTAATTAAACTTAGTTAATAATTATTTACTGTTAACAAACAATTAAATGATAATTAATAATTTTTTACTAATTGTTATTAATGCTATAACTTCTGTTATTTCATCATTAGTTTGTGTAATATGATATAATTAGTTTATAAATTATATATTGTAACTGATAAGAGACGATAACAATTACATTCTGATTACATTAGTAAAGTATTTATTAACAGTTTATTGTTGCACACATTCTAACATTTTATATACTATAGTAAGTATTTGTTAATGATTACCAAATGATTTGTAAACTTTTAAGAAATTGTTTGTAAAATATATTAAAACATTACATAGATAGATGGACCAGAAACCAATTATCAACCATTGACAAAGTATTAACTATCTATCTAAATAATGTTTATAGATGCTTTACAATGTATTTATTAACCATTTAACAAGATATTATAATCATCAGTTGCAACTTTATAATAGCATTTATAATAGCACAAACCAATTATTAACCATTAACAAAGTGATACAAATATCTATTTATGTTTATAGATGTTTTACAAACAATTTCTTAAAGGTTTACAAATCATTTCTTAATCATTAACAAATACATATAATATAAAATGTTCTAATGTGTGCAACAATAAACAATACACAAATTATAGCATTACTAATAATTAGTAAACATTATCAATTATCATTTCATATTTGTTAACAGTAAAATAAATATTAACTAAATTTAATTAACTATCAATTTACCATTTATAAATGAGGGTTATTATAAAGTGTTCTTGTATGTATTTCACTTGAATGTGTGTATGGTTGTCAGTATAGTGTGTGAGTTTGGTTTCATATGTGTAAGTGAGATTAAAAGTACATGTATATTAGGGATGCTAATTTTGAAAAAAAAATTTAACTGATTATTGACCGTTAACCGACAAGATTAGTGCCTGCATGCAGCGGTGTGCCAGCTGCAGTGCATGTCTGTCTTGTGAGTGTGGGGTTGTTGGTGGCGTTATAGCTGTGAACGTAGGTGTAGCAGTGTGTGTACAGTTTATTTGTCGGTGAATAAATGCTACGAGGCTACAACTCCTGAGCTCCGTTCAAGACCGGAGCCAACTTCCTGTATCCTGCAACAGCGGCTCAGACTCTCTTAAGGTGGACCAGCTTTTCTCCTTGAAGTGACGAGTCGCTCCTCTGAGTTTTGCTCAACTTTTTAATTAAATCTTAATATTTCTTTTAACTGTTTAACCGATAGCGTTAATCTGTTAAAGTTCTTAACGTCGGTTAACGGTTAATTATTAGCATCCCTAATGTATATGCATGTTAATTCTGAATAATGTCCATCATCTCAAAGTAGCCCTTCAGTTCAATGTAATTGGAACCCAACATGCACCATTTTATTTTTGTAAACGTCTAATGGTTTACCTCAGCATTAGAGTCAGTCAATATTCTTTATATCATTCACAGCAATTCAAATATCGATCACCTCAGTTCTGTGGAAATTGCTACAATGTGACTCATTGATTCAGGTTGCATTACTAATGGGAAAAATCGGCCTTTAAATGGCATCTCTATTTGACAGGTATTGACATTAACAATATTACTTTTATGCTTTCAGTTTTTATACTTTTATTTCTTTATTACACCTCCTCCTACATTTCTTAAATGTCTCCTTTTTCTCCAGTCATTTGTTTATAACTACTCAGTCATTTTCAACAGCACCATTAGTGTGAAAAGCAACGAGCTATTCTGGCTACAATCTTATTTTAGTCTCTTGAACTCTAGCGAGCCCAGACAAGCAGCTTTTAGAGTCTATTCATAAAGCTATGAGTCATTGTCTTGTTATCGCTAATGCTACCTCCAGGCATTCAAAAGACTGAACCATAAATATGGTCATTTAAAAAAAAAAGAAAAAGGATCAGCACTGTACTTCTGCTGATATTAGAGTGTGTGGTTGATCTAGTCTTCCATAATTTTTCAACTTGCTGACCGTAATTTACGAGGTTGTTGACAAAAAGCACACTGAATGTTCGTTCTGTTTTCATTTAAAATGATGTAGAGCTTCAACGGGCAGTAAGGAGTTAACCTGAAACCTTCTCCCTCCTTTATACATCATTGATCTTTTCACACTAATTAAAGCATAGCCAGGACTATTTAACCAAGCTAACGAGAACAGGCAAATTCAGTCTTCCTAGCACTGGGAGACCATGGCAATGAAGCACTCTCAACCTGCAAAGTATGTGTGTGTGTGTGTGTGTGTGTGTGTGTGTGTGTGTGTGTGTGTGTGTGTGTGTGTGTGTGTGTGTGTGTGTGTGTGTGTGTGTGTGTGTGTGTGTGTGTGTGAGAGAGAGAGAGAGAGAGAGAGAGAGAGAGAGAGAGAGAGAGAGAGAGAGAGAGAGAGAGAGAGAGAGAGAGAGAGAGAGAGAGAGAGAGAGAGAGAGAGATTGGAAGATAATTAACTACAATTCAAACCCAGCAATTAAAAGGCAAAAGGACAAGCCAGTTAACAAAAAACAGTAATGAAGAGCCGCCAGATTTATTTATTTATAAGTTTGGAGCGTTAAATTGCTAAATTAAAGGAATAGTTCAACATTTTTGGAAATAGCCTACACTTGTTCTCTTTCTTGACTATAGATAAGAAGACCAATCTTATCATCTAATGTTGCGTTCACACCAAACACAAGGCAAACTTTCGCCTCGCGTTCGTGTTGCAAATTTGTGTTTATTCAAGTCACTCGAGCTAGACGTGCCGGAGAGGTGGAGGTGTTTACCTCCATGTAGATACCAACAACTTTTCATCAACCATGACCGAAACATATTATCGCTGCTTTGTTCATATTTTGGAAGTCCCAGATACGCCGGAAAACCAAACGTCGTCGTGTCTGGGTTCATAATATCATCCGGAGGCGTTTCACCAAGATGTATTCACTGTATCTAGCAAGTCACACTTCGGCTGAATTAATGTGGTTTACTACAGCGGTATGAACCCAAAATAAACAGATTTTACCGTGATTTAATTGCAAAAAAACAGATCAAAAGGATGCCGAAATAACTACATAATGATGCCGATTTCTAAAAAGTCTGAATTCATGCTTTGTCGGTTCTGTCTGCAAGACGACAAGCAAACAACTTTTAAAATGCTTGTTTTCTGAATGGAGTTTGGATCGATCAGTGCCAGGCTGTGCTAACATTGTAGCTGCTCTATCAACACTCAAAATAATGTAATCTCGGCATAAATACAGTAGCAACGTTTTTGTTTATAGCACAGACAGTCTATGGTTTATAAACATACATTTATACACATAGTTTCGTCCGGTCTCTTTACAATTAAAACATTCTCTCCCAATGGAGAGGCAAATTTGCATCTTTGCATTTGAAGTGGAGTTCAACTTTGGTGAACTTTCAGGCTATTATCGCCTCGGCAGGCGGTGGTCACTCACCTGCATTCGCTCATGTGTGACTGAGCCTTCATTCACGATTCTTTGCATTGATAAAATCACCGTACAAAAAGTTAGTTTCACGTTTGGTGTGAACGCAGCATAACTGTCGACGAAAAAGAGAATAAGCGTATTTGCCAAAATGTCAAACTATTTCTATAAGGTTTTGGAAAAATTAGCAACTTGCACAGTCAGCATCTCTACCTTTACCTTACAAGTGTTTGAAGAAGTTATTCGTAACCTTATGATGTTTTCTATTTCCCACATCAAAAACGTGTGCAAGTCTTAAATCCTGTAATCTACCAACAGTATTACTGCACATCTTGACCATGCAATACTAGCCAATCTATGCCCACTACTATATTTATCATGGATCTATAGGCAGCTGGATAAGTGTAAAGCGTCTACATCTCCCATCCATTACCTTCCTCTATTCAGTAAATCTTAGATCAATTAGAAAAACGTGAAGCAGCAGAGGGGAAGCAGGGAGCAACTTGCAGAAATGAAACGCCACCAGTAGCTCATCTGGTGATGCTCACCTGGGGGCATCTGCTAGCCGGGGTAAAATCCCCATACTATGAGGAGTCAGGATCAATAATGCATCTGCGTGGATGTGAGGGACGCAGCTCAAAGGCATTTGCTTATCTCAGATGCCAGTTACCACTTTCATCCCGGGGACATGCCGCGCTTGTGTGTGCAGGGGAGCGTGTGTGTGGGGAGGTCGAGAGAATGCAGTATTTACACACTTCCCATCATGTGTTATTTATTTCACACCTTGATGTTTTCATCTACCCCGTGCCTCGGAGGAAATCAGCGCTCATAAAGCAAGAATCAACACAGGACTTATAAGTCACTCATACAACTGTCTGTTTTTTTTACCTGTTGTCCTAGTTACAGAATCTAATTGCACTGAGCGTTTGCTCTATTAAGTGTTAAACTTATCTTAACTTAACTTAAAATTAGAAATGAAAGACTGGTTTTAACGGCAATGAGCCACAAGAGTTTCCATGGCAGTTACACGACAAACAAGTCACTGCAGTCATTTCAGCAGCCATCTTTTGACTTTGCTCTCATTGTTCTTATAACTGATCTGGATCTACAGTATTAGGTCATTTGTCCTCACATAAACACATGAATGTGACCAGTGCTGCTGTCTGTTAAACTGACAACTTGTGAGATGTGTTTCCTGCCGGTTATTTTAACATACTGACTCATCTAATTGCTTAGATGTGGATGTGCATTGACACAGCTAGACACAGCTTTACAACAGAGCCCAGCAGGGCAAGCAAATGAGCAGTAAGACAATCTGACAGGTTGTGAAACAAATCCACACTTCTGCCATGCTATCTTAAGATCAACAAACCCAAAATGTCCATTACAATTGTCCATATCATGGTAAAACACACTGTGTACGTATAGGATGTATAGGTCAGAGCTAAACTTTAGGGAAGTAGCTCTGGGTTTTAACATTTAACTTAATCTGATCTAGGTTTCAACCATAGACTGTATATAAGAAGTGGACGTAGTCACCGTGACGTCACACATTGGTTTGTGGACTGCTGTTTTGAAGCCTCGAGTTCGGCTATTTGGCCGTTGCCATCTTGGTTATTTGCAACCAGAAGTGACACGAGTGGGTGGAGATAAGTACAACCGTACGCGAAGACGTTTTTAGGCAACCAAAAAGGTTATAATTAACTTTCATGAACTGAAAACACACTGTGAAAGGGTTAAAGTTGTAAGACGAAAACATGGACAACACCCAGATCGGATAACGCCGTGGTAGCGACCTGTCAATCACAAGGTAGCAACGCCCGAAAGCATACCCTGCTTTATGGTCTATTTGACTTTAAATGGGACCATAATTTACTAAATGAACATCATGCTGTATTGAAGAAGACTTGGAACTAGCAATTGAGACCATAAACTCAGGTTTACAATGTTTACTGAGGTAATAAATCAAGTGAGTAGTAGGGTCATTTTCTCATAGACTTCTATACAATCAGAGTTCTTTTTGCAACCAGAGGAGTCGCCCCCTGCTGGTTAGTAGAAAAAAGTCACTTCAAAAATGGCTTCACTCTTCAGAACCTGGAGTTGCCCACTGCCTATATCCCAGAATTCAATTAGTGAATAAATTGGATTATAACTACAGGAATGATGGGCAAAACTACAAAAGTAAGACCTATGTTCCAGAAAAAGCTTAGCAGAAAGCAAAACAAATTCCTTCAAGGTTGTTGAGAGAGATTTCTGCAGTGTCCTTCTAGTGAACGCAAGGTAAGCGTCCCCCAACAATTTCTCCATGCTTGTTTGTGAATCACACAGAGAAACAAATCACCTGGCCAGCCGCCGACGCAGGGGAGCAATCAAAGAACAGACGCGGAAACTCTTTGAGCCACATTTTCAATAGGGGGAGAAAATTGCTACTGTGGCGACTGTGCCACTGTATGAGTTGCCAGTATTGGTGGAGGAAAGGCAGACTTGTGGCGGTATGTGTAAAGACATTGAGAAACAATGTCCAATCACTTGTATTTCTTTTTTCATATATCATTTATTAGTCTGCTTTCAGAAAATGTTTTGATCAAGTGCAGACTATTCAAGTGATGTAGAACTCTGGAAAACAAAAGCTGTGCTACCTGTAATGTATTAGTCATTATGTTACATTTTTAATCTTAGTGAGAAATAAATACAATAAATTATATGTTGGCTCATAAACACACACCATTTATGAGTTTTTGAGAAGTTAGTATGCACACTTTTGTATATTTTTCACCCGTTCTGTCTTCCATCTACAGTATATGTCATCCAACTGCAAAACAACCGTACCCTCCTCTGCACCGAAGATGTCCAATGTTGAAGTGTCGTCGAGCAAGACGTTAAATCCCAAGAACTGGAGCCTTGCATGGCAGCTCATCCATGATGTGTGTGTGTGTGGGTGTGTGGGTGAATGTAAGGCATTGTAAAGTGCTTTGTAAAGTGTTTTGCACTGCTCTCAGGCACTATATAAGTGCAGTCCATTTACCATTTACTTGGTACGAGTGTCTACCAATCACAGTAATCCGATTGGAACTTAAGGAAAATGTTACACATTATTTTAACTGGTCAGGTCTGGATCGAGGCCAACGGTGGCAATAAAGAGCCAGTAACAAACAGCATCAAAGCTGGGATATATGGATCCTTTTCTTTCCTTGTTTCAGAGGAAGAATTGGTGTGTGCTCGGTTAACTGAGGGATTGATTATCCAAATATTGAACAACAGTGTGTTGACTTCCACTAAAGGCCATACGGACACTGGAGTGTCAGCCTCGACTGACACTCGGTTTAGTTAATACTTTCATGGTTTGAATCCTACAAGCAGAACTGGCCTGAGGACAAAGCAGAGTATGTGGCTGCTTAGGGCCCTGCAACCACTGAGGGCTAAACAAGGATTTTCCAGATGCTGTTATGTTGTTGGCACTTGGGAGAGCTGGAGGAAGTTGTTGTTGGAAACAAATGTTGCCTTTGTGACAGGACAAACAATTCAAAAATGGATAGAAGCAAATTTCTGTGCTTGTTTTTTTGCTCATACTTCATTTGTTGAAATAAATTAAAAGTCAAAGTAATACCAAAGACTGTATTAATTAACATCGCTATAACCTTAATTAACTTAGGAAATATGCAGCCTCTAGAGTCGCAATCTAAATAGTTGAGCCTCAGTTTTGGAGACCATTCTGTGAGGTGTTCAATGTACGATGTGGCACAGCACAGATGTTGCTGCACTGATTAAGTTTAGGTGCTGTGTAGGGCTGCAACTAACGATTATCTTCATTGTCAATTAATCTGTTGATTAATTTCTTGATTTATCGATTAGATGTTTGGTCTATGAAATGTCAGAAAATGGTGAAAAATGCCCAAGATGACGTCCTCTAATGTCTTGTTTTGTGCACAACTCAAAGATATTCAGTTTACTGTCATAGAGGAGTAAAGAAACCAGAAAATATTCACATTTAAGAAGCTGGAATCAGAGAGAAATTGAAAAATTACCCAAACCGATTATCAAAATAGTTGGCAATTAATTGATTAGTTGACAACAACTGCAACAATTAATCGATTAGTTGACATCTAATCGATTAATTGTTGCAGCTCTAGTGCTGTGTTTAATATCAACATTTTTTGACTTGACTGAAGACAAAATGGTTTATTTGGAATCACTGCCATGTGGATTGACTCGTGGATGCTGTCAGATATGATTTCTTTCTCTTTTTCAGAGGCTCCACAGTCGCAGTTATTGACGGATAAACGGTAGAACATATTAATAATAGAAAGCACATGTAAGAATGATTTCTAAGCGACGGTATACAGCACTGTTTATTGGCTAACCTGTCTTACAGTCAGTCACATCACTGTCAGTCATTTGTCATCTGTGTTTTGTGCACAGACACTAACATACTTTTATTGAAACATGAAGCACTGATATCTTAACATCCTGTTTCTACTTTCTAGAAATAGTTTTCACCATTTCATTATTGTGACTAAAAACCTCAAAATTTCCACTGCTATATATTGTCTGAGTAGATATAACACTCACTCAGTCATTCGGAATTGATTAGGCTTCCCAGATCATAGACTAATGATCCATTACATCAACAGTCACTTGGTTAAATACAACCCATTTGACTTGGATTGCATCATTCATGTCATTTTATTTTTACACAGCTCGAACTGAATAACAAAAAAAGGAGAAAGGCGAGACACAAAGAGAACTGAAGTGAGGAGAGAAATGAAAGGGGGTGAGAATCCAGAAGGGAAGAAGAGAGATGACAGATACGTCTCAATAAATCACTGCACCTGTAGGCCTTCACACACTGCCGTTCACTGTTTGCTTTGCTGATTCATTTAGACTCACATTTCTCGTCAAAGTACAGCATTTTTTCCTGTGTTAACAGTTCAAAATGTTGCCCCCGGATCCACCCACTACAGTTTTGTCACTGGATCCCAACTCTACTCTTTCAAAAATGTTTACACCAGCTTTCTTCTTTTTAAAGCAAAGCATCACGTCTGAAATTGGATTTGCGGGTTACTATCTGCATTTCTACGTAACACACACACGCTGACATCCATACACCGGGACTGTCACTGGATCAGCAAAGTGGAAGCTCTTTTGGGTAATGCTCCTATTGGACCAGTTCCCCCGCGGCTCTCCTCCTGCTTCTCCCCTCACCTCTCTCTGAACTGGTTAATCACATCTCTTAAAGCCGGGCCCAATGAGCCCAGCAGACAGCCTCTGGGGTCCTGCCCACAGGCACAGCTCAGAGAATACACACAGGCCTCCATGTTGCGTGGCTGGTGTGTTAAAGTGTTCGGTGCATGTAAGGGCGTGTAGTGATGTGAGATGTACATGCGTGTTTGTGTGTGTTGAGCTGTTGTGGACAGGATGTGGGGCCTGGATGTCATATTTCGTTTGCCTTAGCCAACGGATAACCTTGCACGCTGCCACACACGCATTCACACAAGCATTTACACACACATGCACATGAATTCACTGCATCCCCTTGGCAATGTTTGGTGAATCAAAACCAAGGTCACAAAGAGTTCATTGCGCACACATGCAGCCAACAGATCCAGACAAAACTACACAAATTTCTTGCATCAATATTATTTCCATATTTCTTCTCGGGCTACGAGCTTGCAGCCCCTGCAGTCAAATTTCTTAGATCCAATTTAGCCACTGAGAATAGGGTTTTCACTCTGTTAACTATGTTTGGTATTCAAAGAAATTCATGGGGTGGAGATGGCTGCTCAACTAATGCTCACAAGCAACATAAACAAAAAGGATATAAAATATTCATGTGGCTAGAACAAAGACGGGAAGTACAGTGTAAGCAAATCAGCTAACTTTATTTGCTTTTGGGCTCTGCCTGTGCAAAAGTATAGCTTGATTAGTTGTCTCTATATGCTTAATTGTGCGGATTAAGTTGCGTTCAGTAGAAGCAAAGTTTCTGGCGTGTTGAAAAATGCAGCGACGAGGAAAAGACACAATTTGTTTCACAGACTGAGGAAAATGCAATGTTAGCAAAGTAGAAACAAAAAGAGGCTTAAAATGCTTGAAGAAATGTGAGAACAGAAAGTTATTCAGGAAACAGAGCAGCAGAGAAACAGACAGAGCGAAGGAGAATGTGAAAGCGCATTGATCAGCGTGGATTGGAGAACAAGCCCGGCTTGCTGGCTCAGTGTGACGTGGGCCCGGGCCCAAATCAGTCAGACAACACCTTTGAAATTCTCAATAGCTTCCTTGTGAATCAGCCGTCCCCTTTCACGGCTGCCTGGAGCAGATAACAGGCTCAACTCTGTTAACAATCTCACCTAATAGACTTCTCCCCTGTCAATCACATTTCAAAATACCAATACGGCCCAGGAGCTCACTCGCTCGTTCACTCGCACATGCAGACACACAAATTACTCTAGCGAACACACATGCTGCTGAACACACATGCATGCACACGCTCACATGTTTGTTCCTCACTTTCCGCCATTTTTGTCTGCCTTTCACTTGTGGGTCAGCTGTCTTTGGAGTACGCTCCACCTGCACTTGCATTTGTGCAGTCAAAAAGACTTGTGCGAGTGCATGTAAAAGTCCTTTCACATGTGAATTTCAGAACTTTGAATGCAGAATGAAGTATCGCAGAATATCAAGACATTTTACACCAAGACATCTTTAAACCTCCAACTATATATACTGTACTACTGCCTCAGTGTTACTTTTGTCACCTGATGTACAGCTTTAGTCAACATGTATATTAGTTTCAGTCAAATTTTTGTCATTTGATTTTTGGCTAGTTTGAGTCAACAAAGACTGTATACGTTTTTGTTATTATATATGTCCTCTAAGAATTTTGAGGCTGCAGCTGTCGCTGTCTTTGTTGCAACCCTGTCTCCTACAAAATTATGTTCCCATACAACTGAACTGCATTCTCAATTACGTTTCAAGGGAAACGTATTTTCTGCAAGAAACTGTCGCAGTTTTAAAGGAACAGTGTTTAACATTTATTCATAATTGTGTTTAATTGCATATGGTTTGGCCTAAAATGACTACGCTTGTTATGTTATCAAGCTATGGACGTAAATTAAATTAAGTGGCTTCACATGGGACACGAACAGCAGTCTCCTGTGTTTGTTTGACCCATCCACCACCCCGACCTCCAACCTATGTGGACTTCCGTGGACTATCACCGCAAACGCATTTGTGATACGTCAAAAACAAACATAATTTGCGACAAAGTACCTTTATCTCAATAATTCCCAATGCAGTTTTTGTTGTATGGGAACATAATTAGAAGACAGGTATGCTTTGTTGCGTGCAGTTACCATGGCTACAGGTGTGCTATCGACCTCATTTACTCATTCCTTCTTTTAGAAAAACAAAATATGGCCAAATCAGAGTTATGTTAACGTTAAATTAACGTCCACAGCTCTTCGTAATGTTATATAACTCAACGTTTTATGAATGGCGTGCTGGTCTGCATGTTTTCGTAGTTGGTCCCAGCTGTTTTGTTATTGCTTTTTGTCTAATTTGAAGTGGATTGTGGATGAATTTAATCAATAAATCTGTTTCTTCCAAGAAAGTTAGATAACATTACTGACAGAGACGTAACGTTACTGAATGTACGATGCATGCAGGTTGTTGAATAAGAGTTAATTTGTCCATTCGTCTGTCTTTCACATTATCATTTAGTTTTTATTTGTTGACGTGAAAAATATGGCATCAACAAATATTTTTGTCATAGTTTTCGTTGACAAAATAAACACTGGTGTGCATGTATGTGCCTCTGTAAATATGCTCCTCTTAACATACCCACAACAACACTTTAAGGTTCGGTAAATCACATCTACTAGCAAGCGTTAACAAGGCAGTGAAAATATACAAATTCTCATCGTTCATAGCACCTTTTTTTAAACATCTCAACATAAAATGTGTGGAGACGTTTTGTTGTTACTCGCAGCGACTATTTAATATCACAATGTGTCCTGATCCTACACAGCATGGTAGAATACTGTAGAAACAATAGGATACAATCGAAAAAAAACCACAAACATATGATGTGATTAAATGCAGTGCAATGCGATATAGTAACATGATATGACATGATACAATATGATACACCGCAATGCAATATGATACAGTACAATGTGTGATACGCTATGATACAATCTGATTACTGGTCCATAGGACCCGCATACACAAGCAAAGTCTGCAATCTAATTTCCTTTGATTAAATGTATGCCTCCCACAGTGGAAAGCAGAGCATGCAATTGTTTCTGTGTGTGTGTGTGTGTGTGTGTGAAGGTTAGTTACAGCTCTTGGGGTTTCAAAGGGTGTATAGCCCCCACGGTGACACCCTCCCACTTGCTTTTCTGTCAGCTGGCACATTTCTACAGTGCTCGTACTGCTACGACAGACGGGCTCCGCAGCTCAAACTGTGCCAGATCCACACATGCTGTGCCTCCCTCTGCCCTAACACACTGCAGAGACCCATGGTGCCCCAGGTGTGCATCAAGTGGAACCTAGATTAGGAGCACCTTTGGGTGTACCCAAGCACCCCTGAACCCGCCGTCATGATGCACCGCCTGCATTTTATCTGCATAAGTTTTGTCTGCCTGGTGGGTAAGAGGGCACCACGGTCTTTAAAAAGCCTTAACCTAAATGTCAAAACCACTGTGGCACTCCGGTGAACAAAGTACGAGAAACCAAAGGAGCGGCCGACGTGTAACATCCACCCAAAAGCTTTTGCAAATATGAACGGAGGTCTGGCCGCTGGAATATTGCTTGTTGCAATTTCTCGTCTCTGTTCCATGAACATTACATGAAAAACTCAGAAATTGGACTCTCTGCCTCGCTCCCTTCTTGCAAAACACAGGAGGCCATATTGATTGCGGGGCTGTTTTTTAGTAGTCAGTGAAGCTTGAATGGAAGGATTTAAAAATGTATCTTTCTGCTTTTGAAACCATTCTTGTGGGAAAAACTCGACTTCGCTTTGATATTTTCAAAACTCAAATTTCTTTCATAGCCCTTTTTTTTCAGTACACAACAGCAAAGTCGGGCCTTTTGTATGACAGAATAAACTCACTGAATATAACTCTATGACATGAATATGAACACTTGAGAACATCATCTATATATTTGTCTGTATGTGTTTTGATTAATACACCCAAGCATAAACAAGTGCTAAGTGCGACCTATGTTTGGTGGCACTAACCTGCTTCAGCCAGCCACATAAAGCCTATTATGTACTCCACATAAAAGGGGCCTGTGAGCTAACGTTTGCAGGATAAGCAGCCCTCTGACTGCACAAGAGGCACTCACACAAAAAACGACCGATCCCCTTTCCTAACCCCTTGATAGAAAATATGACAAGGTCAAGGAGAATAAGCACAGTGGTAAGATAATTGGACTGGACTTGCACTACGAATTGTCAACATACAATGTCAGTCAGAAACACTTAAAACACATGAATAAAGCCCAATGAACTAAATAAAAACTATAAAAATGGTAACACATTTAGACTATGTCCCGCACTTTACAGTGTAATTCTCCCCTATTTAACAGTGTACTAGTACAGTACTGATACATACAGTAGAAGGGGACAAGATGTGATGTTAGGGAACAAGGAGTAAACAATCTGAACTTAAAAGTTATTTGTATTACTATAAAAACTAATTCTTCTATAATTACGGGGTACAGTATGATCTACTGAGCACCAATCTGGCGTTTAGAAGAAACTTAAAGAGTAGTTTAACTTTAAAGCATTACCCATAAACCATATAAACAGGCCTAGATAAGCTACAGACAATGGAAAAGAAAAAATAGTTTTTTTTTATGGAATAAAAACTTAGAAAACAAAATCAAACTCTAAATATCAGTGACGGTGATATTCATCTATTAATTTCAGCATTTATATTAGAGTTTATATTAGATTTTCATTAATATTAGGAATTCTGAGTAGGGCTGTAGCTTGAGGGAGGGGTTTCAAAATGCATCTTTGACCATACAATGTGTTACAGATCACATGCTTTCTGTTTTTAGAATTTCTTAATGCAGTTTTGGTTTTTGGTCTTAAAAGCCAACTGACTAATCCAAAAAAGTCACATCGATTGAAGAATTGAAGATGTTTTGCCACTTTTCAGCATCAGAATATGTGCGTGTGTGATTTGAAAAGTGAAGCCAATGCAGAAGTGCCTTAAACTTGCATTCTTTCTAATAGCCAGCAGGGGGCGACTCCTCTGGTTGCAAACAGAAGTCTGATTGTATAGAAGTCTATGAGAAAATGAGCCTACTTCTCACTTGATATATTACCTCAATAAACATTGTAAACATGAGTTTATGGTCTCAATTAGAGGTCGACCGATATGGGTTTTTTATGGCCGATGCCGATGCCGATTTTTTACAGAATCAGGACAGCCGATGGCCGATATATGATGCCGATTTTTTTTTTGCCGATATGTTTGGCTGGATTTCTTTTTTTCCTCCATCTGATAAAATATAACAGCTTAATAATAACAAAGAATACACAAAATGTCTTAACTTAAGTAAACATTTATTGAACAACACTTATGGTCTGTCTCTCCAATTTGCACTTTGTGTCTGCACTGCAGTGCATATTTTATTTTGTGCATGATGGTTAATAGTAGTAATAGTACAGGGCTCAAAACCTTTTAAGCACCTTTCCAAAACTGTCCTAAAGCAGGTTTTTTATTTATGTTTGTTGACAGACACTGTTACAAGCTATATGGCCATAATCTAAGTGATCAAAACATAATAATAACTTTGTTCACTCGTATTACACAGCCTGCTGCTCATATCTGCTGCGGACTACACACAGGCCACTAGCGGTGACGTCATAGACGCTCTGTAGGACCCGTAGAGACGTTTAATGAGGAAGTGAACTTTTTGCTAAATGTTTCAACAAATTGCTCGTGTTTCCGTCCTCACACGCAAACTTGCACTTATGACAAGCATTGTCAGCATCAACTCTAGTAAAGTGTAATCACGCTTTATAAGTTTAGTTTTCACCGTCATAGTTACTACTACTCTATAGTGTGTCTGCGCTGCAGCAGCGTGTCTGTGAGAGTTGCTCCGCTCCGCACGCAGCTAACGTTACCGACGGAGAGAAATTCTCCGTTACCAAAAACAGAACTGATAACGTCGGAGCATTTCATATCTAACCAATTAAATATATAGGGCTTTGAAAGAGAAGAATTTAAGCCTACCGGTTTCTCCCGGCAGAATGGCAATTTGATTGACACAAGGGGCGGTGTCACACGTGTTCCACAGCAACAACAACACTGGGCTGCCCGCAGATGTGCCTGCTTGATAATCGGCTTAATATGCTCAGGCATCGGCCGATGCCGATTATGAAAAAATGTCAAATAATCGGCCCGATTAATCGGCCGACCGATAAATCGGTCGACCTCTAGTCTCTATCACTAGTTTCAAGTCTTCTTCAATACAGCATGATGTTCATTTAGTAAATTATGGTCCCATTTAGAGTCAAATAGACCATAAAGCAGGGTATGCTTTAGGGCGTGGTTACCTTGTGACAGGTACAGGTCGCTACCACGGCGTTGTCCGGTCTGGGAGTTGTCCGTGTTTTCGTCTTACAACTTTAACCCTTTCACAGTGTGTTTTCAGTTCATGAAAGTTAATTGTAACATTTTGGTCGCCTAAAAACGTCTTCAGCGTTCGGTTGTACTTAGCTCCAACAAGATGGCGACGGCAAAACCAAAGATGGCGACGGCCAAAATACCAAACTCAAGGCTTCAAAACGGCAGTCCACAATCCAATGGGTGACATCACAGTGACTACGTCCACTTCTTATATATAGTATACTGTGCACCATATAACTGAAGCCACTAAAGTCACATTGTGTAAATTCCAACTGCCAGTGAGATTTTGAAATGCCCAAAACTGTCCCTGTAGTGTAATACATTTTATTGTAGTAGTGGTGGAAGTTGTCTGCTACATAATCCTGTAGTGAACATCTGCACCTTAGTAGTTCTTAGCCATGCTAGCTTATTCCTGTTCATGACCTGGAAGAAGGGCGTCCTCACAGGGAGAATGATAGGGTTTCAACATCCTACTTCATACATTTCAAACCATTTCACACATCAATCATGTTACTTCCATGACTCTTGTGTGACACCACGGTGTGATTCATGCGCAGAGGTTAAATGCCACTCAGCTCCTCGACACTCGGGAAGTGATGAAGCATCAACTGTAAGTGTTGTGATCCGTTTTTGTAATCTTACTGTACCACCAGAACGACTGATATAAATATAAACATATAACATATAAATCTCAGAGCGCGTCAGCTACGTTTGCCAAATGTTTAATGCACATTTATGATAAAACATTGTGCCCTGTGAGACACATCAGCCACAATAAACTTTACTAAAACAATGCAGATAACACACTCTTCTGACACAAACATGCACGATGATGTTCTTTCACACACTCGTAGACATAAATATCCACACACACATACACAGAACAATCCCCTGCAAAATTACCACACACAGTCTCGCTCTCTCTCACACACACATCCACACACACACGCACACACTCTCTCCCTTTTCTGGCAGTTTTGCGTCAGTGCTAAGACCACAGGGACGGTTGACATTTCACTCTGGCTCCGTTTCCATTCCCTGTGATCACAGCCATGCTGCCTCGCCTCCCTTAAAGGTCACCGTTGTTGTTTGTCAAAATCCCAACAAAAACACACCATGCAATGCTCTTTGTGTGTATGCACGGGTGTATGTGTGTGTGAGTGAGAGAGAGAAACACACACACACACACACACACACACACACACACAGAGAGAAAGAGAGGTAAAGTTTGTGTGTTAAACTTATGGGATCTTAAAACAAGGGTTGTCAGTCAAATCAAATCAATTTTCTTCTGACTCAACCACGACTGTGTATCCGTGTGAGCAGGATGTGTACTTGCTTGTTTGTTTGGTCTCTGGCTAAAGTGTTTGTTAGCAGTTGTTCAAATCCATTAAAATGTTACATCAAGATCATCTTAGATGTACTACACTCTTAAAGATGTGTATTTCAAAAGAAATGTCACAACCTTAGCATTGCATGAGTCACAACAACTCTGTACTCTTGCACAACTTCACAACAACGTATTTGTAAATATTCGATTTGTGAGGCTCAACAAATAATATGCCCACTTAGCTTGGAGTAATACAATATCAAAATCTGATAGCATATACTGTAAATTAGCATAGATTATCTGGCTAGCAAGTTGATTACATTGGAGAGAGATCCAGGCTAGCTGTTTCCCCCCTGCTTCCAGTCTTTATGCTAAGCTAAGCTAAACGCCTCCTGGCTCACAGTCCTGTACATATGGTACAGACATGAGATTGATCACGCTCTGCAAGAAAGCAAATATTTTCCGAAATGTCAAACTGTTCCTTTAACTAAACCCTAATCTGATCATTATTTAGTTTTTTTTTTACCCTCATACAACCAACTCTGGCTAACACTTAACCTCAGTACTATATATTACAGATTATATTACAGCAATAAGTTGTACACTCCTTCAACCTTATTATACTACCTCTTGCAATTACCACAGCCTGACTCTTTAGTTGGGTATAGCGGCTATACTATAGCCAAAGAGCCTCTGAATGCACAGGTAGCAGAGTCCTGCAGAACAGCCCGACAAAGTTGCTGACCGAAGCCCTTAATTAAGGGCATTTTAAAGGTGACCTGATTAGGCATTGTTCCAGCCGCTCCACGTTAGATAATAGTGCGCCTGACGAGCTTTCATGTGAATGTGAGGTTACTATGCAACCCTCCCTGTACAAGCTGTACTGCTGGTGGTATACTCATTACAAACGGTTTTGTGAAACGTCAAAAGCAAACGTAATCCGTGACATAATACGAAGTGATCAAAATATGCCAAATTTGATTTCTTAAACATCTTGTACTTACATTCTGTAACTTGTGTCATAAAGTGTTATAAACTGTAATCTCTTCAAACTGCGCGTACCCAAACCTCCTGTTTTTGTACAACTAGAATATGGTAACAAATGCATTCCCTCTTCTCATCAGGGTACTTTCTATGGTACGCAGCGGTCATCTGAAAAACGATTCATGCATCTGTGCATTCTCACATAAGAAATTAAGAACAAGGGGCTGCCGACTTAAAAAGAGCATTTCTTATTGGACCTCCGATCCTTTTGAATTAATTTGAAATACACAATGGTTGATCATGATTGGATAAAGGTCCGATATTATAGCCACCATGGGCTTAGACATTATCACTAACGTTCTATGACCCTAATACCTGGCTTAGACGTTACCACTTTATTACCATAACACTTGAAATTCGGGGGACAAAAAGACTTGTCTCTCCTATTCCGGCTCCAGTGACTACAAACACTCTTAACCTAAAACACATTTAACTTCCAAGATCAATCCTTTTTTTGCATTTTCCAGCGTCCTCTGCATCGCTGTTAGCAGAGCAGTAAGATTTGTAGTAATATGTAGTCAGCATTCATAGGTTCTTTTGTAGTAATTGTGTGACCCGCAAAACATTCATGGCTGTCTCAAGGATGCCTCCATATTTATGGCCCCCTTTTAATAAAACCTAAAATTTCTCAAGTATTCAGATATTTACACTATACAAGCCAGAAAAGAAGCTATTTTTTTTTTTCAATTCATTTTGGCTCAAGGGATCTTTGAAAAAAATGTACACTAACAACAGAAGCAGTTTCTTGAAGATAAACGATAAAGGTTGAGAGATTAAATTAATACTTTTCAGTGTAGGGGCAATTTAGTTTGCATTTCTAATGGCACTCTGTCTTTCTGCATGGGTTCCTGCTGCGTGCACAGTTGTAGTAGCCTTAGGCGGGTAAGATCTGGGTAACACTGTAGTATTTCTTTTTTCTGTACACTTTCTCTACAGACCTGGGGGGAAATAGGAATACTAGTCTAATATTACTTTATATTCCCTTATTTAATCTTCTACAATTCTCATCAAACACACAGGGCAATGTCAGTTGTAAAAGAGGTAGTCTATTTGATTTAAGGTAATTTGGGATGTTGTCAAAATCATGATATTGTTTGTGTGGGCAATGTAATTGTTATAACTGCCATGCAGAGTCACATTTCCGTCCAACACCATGATTTAAACCCAAGGATGATTGCTCATGGTTGTTTCTCTCAGAGAGAGAGAGAGAGAGAGAGAGAGAGAGAGAGAGAGAGAGAGAGAGAGAGAGAAAGAGAGAGAGAGAGAGAGAGAGAGAAAGAGAGAGAGAGAGAGAGAGAGAGAGAGAGAGAGAGAGAGAGAGAGAGAGAGAGAGAGGGGGATGAAAAAAAGACAACTCTGCCCAAATTGCCTTGAAAAAAAAATGAAGAAGAAAAAAAAACAATTCAGATGAGTGATTGACACAGCGCCAAATTCATCACAATGAGAGATGGTGGAAGGTATCTGACAACCAAAAGCACTGTTGGAAGGTAAACATGCACACACTGCGCTTGCACGCAGACACCGACATAAATACACACACGCACGCACATACCCGAACACGAAAGCGGTTCAATAGCTATTACAGTGTAGCTTTGTAGAAATTTGGTATCAAATGATTGGTGGGATCTGCTGCAAGCACCAAAAAAAAAAAAAAAGGAGTTGCAGCTGTTGTGTTTGTGTGTGTGATTTGTGTGTGTGTACTGTGCGCGTGCAGCAGCAATCTTGTGTGTCTCTTTGAATGTGCAACTGCCACCCCCACATCTCTCCTCCCCCTCTGTCGTTCGCGTCCATAGCCATTAGTGAGGCGGCCGTTGAGGCTGCCTTGTTTTGACAGATGCTCACTCTGTCCAAATGCATCTCAGAGGATGTTATGGCGCTTGTCACACTCCCCCTCCCTCTCTCCATTTCCTTCCTTCTCTTCTTTACTCTCACTCTTCCTAGTCTTCCTTGGTCCATGCGTGGCTTCAAATAAGGTAGATTTGGTCCGCTCACGGTGCTGCTACTGATATTCGCAATGTCCTACTTGCATGCTTACACACACACTTTTGTTGTGCCTTGTCTTCAAACTTCATGATAAGATATCCCCTCCTGTGATGTGTCCATAAAGCACATAAGTCAACGTCACCAGTGCGGGTGCATCGAGCCGCTCCCAGCGCCTCCAGGCTGAGATGCGTATGAAACGGAGTGAACCGTGTAGCGGGTCAGCCTTTCATTGTTTCTTTCCACTGGGTGCCTCGGGGCTGGCGTTTTGAAGTTGGAGGGGGAGGGCGGATGCAGTGTTTAGGAAGAGAGATTCTCCTGGTCATTCAAGAAGCCTACCGCCACGGCGTGGCCGCAACGCTAACCTACCTGGACACAATGAGGCCACCGCGTGTGGACATCCTGTTGGCTTACAAGACGCATTGTGACTACTCTGGGATGCGATGCGGAGTGCAGGCCTGTATACTGTACCACGCCTGATGAAATCCACTAATTAATTCAGTGGGATCATGGGTACTCTTGATGAAAAGATTGCCTTTTGAACCTACCGTAACACGGGGGCGGTAGATTGCCGTCACCCTGATTACAGCAATTCCAGCTGATGTTACTGATAAGTACTGAATGTTTAATTTTAGTCTGGAGTTTCATATTTAAAAACGTTATTAAAATTAGTTTTTCTGCCTAAAGGTTTTTTTCAAAAGTCATTTATGACAGAAAATTAGTGCAACCCAACATTCATTTGCACTCCAAAAAAAAGCCGATCATTTCTGAATGAGATTTCCAGTTCCACAGCGCACGTTTTGCGCGACACCCCCGGAATCAAATCAAGCTTGTGGTTCATGCAATCATACAAATGCACAAATATCCAAGTCAAACTCCCCATGGCTTATAGATTCATGCTTATGACCCTCTCCATCATTCAGCGCTCTCTCCCACTAAATCATGCATGCAAGTCTAAAAACATTCCAGTTGCCCCGTACCCATACATCAATTTATGTGTTTGCCCTGGAGGGAGTTGAATCTGTTTTGAGGGAAGTTTGTTAGAAGTCAGACTTAACCTGTAACCCTCTTCAGTCCGCGTATCTCTTCTGCATGCTTCGAGCCGGGTGAAGGTGACCTTGCCCTGGGGATTGAGAACCACAGAGCTGCCCCTCCGCACCTCTTCTCCCCGCCGCCCCTCCAGCGCGGCCTCGCTGAGGTGACTTAAGAGAGGAGAGAGGATGTCTGTGACTTTTCTCTTTGAGTGCCTCTCTGACTGTGTGTATCTGTGTGTGTGAGTAAGAGTTGGCCAGGCTTCAGGAGGGCTGAATCACACCGTCTGGGCTCTCCGTTGGATGGACAGGGCTTGGCTTAGGGCTGAGAGGGTCCTTTACGCCTCAACACACAGGTCTGTACGCTCTCCTCGATCCTCCTCACAAATGGCGGGGTGATGAAAGCAGACGTGCCAATACATCCAAGATTTCAACCACGGCTGGAGAGAAGAAGAGGAGGAAAGTAGGAGAAGAGACAGAGTAGGTGAAAGAGAAAAATGTGTGCGAACGTATGTGTGTGCAAGTGCTTGTATGTGCGCAAAGAGACATGAAGTGCAAACACTGTACTCCAGACAGCGAGTGCAAAGGAACAATGAATCACAGGGAAGACAAGTGGGTGAAAATAAAGAGAGACAGAAGCTGAAGTGACTCCATGCCCACAGTTAACGGTATATTTTCTTTCCACCTTTCCAAGGAAGTGGCTGCTAGGCTGAGCACGGAGCAGAGGGGCAGAAATGAAATGGTTGGGGTCAACTTCATCTCTCCGCTCATATTCTCCACTCAATCTCACCTCAATCTGGCCAATACAGACTCAGCCCTGGCCCCGGAAAGTTTTCTCATTCAGATTCCAAAAAAACAATCTGGTGAACTCCATTTCCGTTCCCCACAGCTGACCACGAATAGTGCTCGCGGGCAGTCGAGTTCAATGCGTCGCATCAATACATAGTTTACAGGAGCCCTCTGAGAGGCTTTTTGTGACGGACTGGCTTTAGAAAGCACCCTTGTCCCCCGTTTGAAACATCTGCTGTCAATGGGGACGATAGATCAGCATTGTGTTGGTGGAACACAGTTAAATCACATCCTCAGAGGGGAAAGATTATCGTTGTGGTTCACATTACAAGCAATATAAGCTTATAGAAAAGCCTTTATTCAGAGCAATAGTTTGTGCTTTTTTTTGCCAAGACATAAGAAGATCAATACTGTTTTCTTGTCAGTGTGGTAAATATGAAGCTACCGCCAGCAGCTAGCATGCTCATCTTAGTATAAAGACTGGAAACGGTTAGTCTGCCTGTCCAAAGGTAACACAATCTGTCTACAAAACGCTGACCGATTAACATGTTACAACTTGTTTGTTTAAACCTGCAGTAGGCAGAATATTTTTGGCATCATTGGGCAAAAAAAGTCATAATAACCTTTCAGCATATTGTAATTCAAGTGCTCTGAGAGAAAACTAGACTTCTGCACCTCATCATGGCTCTGTTTTCAGGCTTTAAAAAGTCTAGCCCGTGACGGGAGACTTTGGCCAATCACAGGTCATTTCAGAGAGAGCGTTCCTATTGGCTGTGCTCCGGTTGGTGGGCGGTGCTTGGAACTTCCTCAACTGATCTCAACATGGCTGCCGGGTCACAAACTTTCTCATTTTACAGCTAAACAGTACACTACAAGATGTTTCTGAAAACGTTTGAGGAGAAAAATAGGCATTACAGTAACAGAATATTGATCAGCGCTGCCTAGTTTGATCAGAGTTTGCGAGTGACTGACAGCTGCTCAGAGACGGCAGGCTCCAGAGAATAAGCATATTGCCAAAATGCCGAGCTGTTCATTGAACCAGGTATTAACCTACAATTAGGGTCAGAGACAGAGTATAAAAGGTACAGACCAAACAACACTGAAATTAGAATTACCGCCTCGCAGTTGTATGCCTCCGCCAACCAGTCAAATTGCAGTTTACATTCATTTCTGTCCAAAATGTCACCACTTCATCATTTTATCCTATTAGACATTTGTGTGAAATTGAATAATTAGCATTTGAATTCTTGAGTCATGGCCAAAAACGTGTTTTGTGATGTCACAGTGACCTTGACCTTTGACCACCACAATCTAATCAGTTCATCCTTGAGTCCAAGTGGATGTTTGTGCCAAATTTGAAGAAATTCCCTCCAGGCGTTAATGAGATATCGCGTTCACAAGAATGGACAGACAACCCGAAAACATAATGCCTCCGGCCACGGCTGTCACCAGCACGGAGGCATAAAAACACACAAAGAAATGTTAAAACGGACAAAAAAATACAGCAAAACTGACCAGAGGAAAAAATAAAAATAGAAAGATAAAAGCTAGGACATACACTAACATATAGGCACATACACAGGCATATATGCTTTTGTCTCTCTACCTCCTGGCCTTTCCCAGCATGCTTTGCCGTGATGGGTGACTTGATCCTCGTTCCAATCCCAGCACACGCCTCTCGGAGGAGCGGCGATGTCACTGGAACATAGAGGAATAGAAATCAAATCTGTTTGAACTGAGAGTGAGCGAGGGAGAGTGTGCCAGAGGACAAGGCAGTGATAACGGATAAAAGAGCAGGGGGAGTAAAAGAATGATATTTGAATTATGTAACTCAGCTCAGGGATGATTTGGACGATTCCACCGTTGACACCAACATCATTTCTCATTACCTGAGAGCTGTGTGTGCCCGGCGCTTTGCCTCGTCCCGTGAGTCATCTCACACTCAGCTATCACAGAGAGAGAGAGAGGCAGAGAAAAGGAGCAGAGTGAGGTGAGATGTTTGGGAGACGAGGGACAAAAAGGCTGCAAACGCACACATTTGCACAAACTGGAAATATAAGAAGCAGGATGTTCGCACATTTAAATTACTGTGGAAGATTGACTCTGTTCACAGGTATTTTACATACTGTCACCTGCCTCATATACACATCAACCAGCAGCAGATGAAAGGCTGAATATGCTGTATGCATGTGTAACATCACTGAGGTGTGTCACCGCAGACAAATTGTCTATGTTTCCAGTAATGCTATCACTGTTCCATTCCTTTACTTAGTTTCTTCACTTCACTATAACTTGAGCTTGACTCTGTGATTGTGTCCAATATAATGCTGTAACAAAATCTTGTTTATTATTATTATTATTTTATTGTATTGTCATTTTTACTTATTTATTTTTGTTTCTGTTTTATTTTATTTACTTTGTATTATTTTCTGTTGTGTTGTGTTGTTTTGTTGTTTTTCTGTTGTTTTTTTTATCAGTTTGTTTTGTAGTCTGTTCGGTCTCTGTCTTGTGTTTGTTTAGGACCCCCTTGAAAACGAGATGATGCATCTCAAGGGGTTATCCTGATATAATAAACTTCATATATATACACTCGACAGGGTACTTTAAATGCATTGTCGCACCTGCTTTGTGTTAATTACAGACCAAAGTACAAAGTAAAACCTTTTACTCTAAACCACGTGTGCCTCTGCGTCAACGCATTGTGTCGTCAACATGAACTTAATAGGTAGGAATCAATGGCCGATCAATACCACCCGTGTATTCGACATGGGATAAATTGCACTGTATAACTTTGAGGGACTGGTGATGAATGTTCCACATTGTTCAATTAGCATTTAGCAGAAGCAATGCGTAAAAGACTGGAGAGCGAAATGGATGCTGCTTCTAATAAAACAGGAAAGGCTCACTGTGTAGAGGAGTTCAACCACGTAACAAATCCAGATGTTTAGTCACCTGGTTTGAGCTTTTGTCTTTGGAATCCTGACAATAAGAACAAACATCTGTCATGATGCGATTAAAAAATCCAAAATGCATCATTATTGTGACTCGAGGCTACATTAGCCTTACGTTGCACGACAGTTGGATTCTCGTGATGTCACGAGATCACGTGAAAATCGCGGGATTACGTCGCACAAAAATCCATCTTGTCAGGCTTCAAGTGATGCGTTTGTGTCCGGCAAGCCAGACTATGGACCAATCAGCGTCCTGTGAGGAGCTACTGGCAGCTACGGGCGTGGCTTAGGTGTGTGTGAGGCGACACAGAGAGGCGACTGTTCAAAACAACAATGGCAGCTCCTGACGAGATTAACGTAGATGCTGCAATATCATCAGTGTATTTCTTCATTGAAAGAAGAGCAAACAACGGCACTGAAGGCTTTTCTCGATGGGAAAGATGTTTTCGCCCTTCTCCCGACTGGCTGCGGCAAGAGTTTGACTGACAGATGGTTCATCCAATCACCTGCCAAGGATTTTTTGAAAGTGCATGCCTTTCTCTAAACAGTTTCCAATGACGGCTTCTCAGATTGTTCTGTGTAACAAACCATCTGGCGGGTCAGGTTACCATTAGCTGCTACTAGCAGAGCACACCCGAATCTCTGACTTCAAGCTGCTTTGTGGGTAATGTAGGCGCCAGGTTTTGACAAGGAAGAAGAATGTGTTGAATAAATCAGACAATATCTCTCGTTCTGCTGCAGCAATTTTGATCCTTTTTGTTAACTGCCCATCGTGAGTCCGACCATGTTATGGGAGCACAATGCTAAATCGTTGAAAGCATTCAGCTTCGGTGGAAGGGATGTTGTTTTTATTGCTAACACAATGAAAAATGATCCCGGAGTGTTAGATCAAACAACAGATCCATGGGTATGAGGGTTTATCAGATGTCAACAACTGCACGGTGGTTTATAACACTGTGAAACAGGATTTTCCCTTTCCTTTAGTGTGCTATATAGTTTTTTGTGCATAAAATGTAAAAGGTCAGCAAAGTTACAAAGCCCAAAGTCCATGCCAAAGGGAGTCTCCCCCACAGAAACACTGCTCCTGAACTGCCTGAAACACCTCGCTTCAAGTCCTGCCTTTTCGTCCATAACGTGGTGATGTCACCAAGTAACACATTTGCATAATACCTGCCTAGCGGCTAGTTTTGCACGCCCTCAAACCAAGCTACTTAGAGCGGAGTCCGGAGTTGAGGAGCTCAAACAGAGCGTTTTTAGACAGAGGGTGAAAAGAGGTGCTGCAGCTCTGCCAGTATCAGAAAAGTAAAGTGTTTTTTGAACATTAAAGCAGGTAAACATGTTCTAGTAGAAACACAAAATACAAGTATTCACCTGAAAATGAGCATAATAGGTCCTCTTTAACAAATTCATCACGGTGGCACTTGATCGTAAGGTTAAGAGTAGCATTACACTGTTACACGTTTCAACGTAATCTACCAGGAATGTGAACCACAGCTCCTTTCTGAATAATGTCGCTTTGCGTTGTAGTTAGAGAAGTTAGGGATCATTGAGAAGTTAAGGATTGACTTTTTTTGATTGGCCTACGTTGCATTTTCTGATGGAGCCTTGCCCCGTTAAATTGAATGAGGGGGCTTAGCTTTTTCACGCAGTGCTGTTGTCTGCCGGAACACAGATTTACTGATTATTTTACCTCCAAAATCAGTATATTATTCCAATCTGCATTTTGTAATCTGAGTTCTGTAATGACCTATTTTAACTCATGTGCATGTTTGTAATCCATTTATTCCCCATTTCTAACCATTACCCTTGGGTTAGACATCATTAAACAAAAAATAAGAGGCACCATTAGTTGTAGCTCCTTAGCTTTGTTGTGCTTGGTGGCATTTGAGGGATAGTACTGATATTTCACAACTTCAGTTCTCTGCTTTTAAATGAAAACATGTCCAGTAAACACATTTCAAGCTGTGACAACATTACTGATGCTTTTGATGGACTGTGGAGGGTTTTGTTTTAGGTTGTGTATTGTTACAGTTATGGATAAGGGAGTATGCTCTTCCCAGCACGCTACACACACACACACACACACACACACACACATACACACACACACACACACACACACACACACGGATAGTTACACTCAACATGCTTGAGTTGTGCCAGTCTTCTCCTCTGCGCTGTGTCTGTGTGGGGGTGGTTGGTGCATGGCACATCGCTTAAAATAGACATTTGCTCTCTTTGCAAGAGGAGGTTGACAAAGGAGTGAGAGGGAATGAAAGCGCATGAGGGAGCGAGAGAGTGTGACAGAGACAGAGAAAGACAAGAAGACAAGAAAGAGAGGCAGAAGAGGAAGACACAGCACCTACCTCTGCACCAAACTAGTACTCAAAGGAAACAAACACACACATCTGTGAGAGTTTGAAATAGAGACGGAGAGGGAAAATTAATATTTCAGGTGAAGGGAATGAGGCGGTTTTCATGGGTAGTGAATGGGGACAGGTGCAGGCAGAGGAGATGTAGCACAGATGACAGACACAAAGCTGCAAACAATGATACTGTACTTGTTCATTTGATTTAAAAAAAAAAATTAAAAAAAAGTATGAATCTGTACAATATCTTTGAATTAAAGGTTCTCTATATGCATTAATATAGTATCAAACAACTATTTGCCATGTAAAGATATAGTGGAGTAATGTCTACCTAAGCAGAGAATGAAGTCGCTCTCCCTCTGTGTGTGTTGTAATCAGAGCTTCTATCTGCTCCGTTCGCCAGGTTGGCTGCGCAAGCTTTTAGTGCATGTTCGTGCATGTGAGCATGCCCTATTGGCTAGCTCATGGTAGGTTTACCGCGGTAGTCGGTGTTACTGGTGTTACACAGTGGTCGGGCATACACTGATTACATTACTTGCCCACCACCCCAACCGTCTTTTTGCTTTTTTATAGAAATAAAACCCATTTACTTAATTTTGGCGTATCAGCGGTGTGTTATCAATACTTAGCCGGACGACAGACACTATAATCTGAAAGTGAAAGTGTCTGCTCCGTATGGAGTCTCAGCACAGAGTAGCAGGTGTCAGATTTCACACACAAGGGATGAGAGAGAGTTGACAGACAAGACGATGGTGGAGGATTTGGTGTCAAAGCGAATAAGCAAAAGCGCCTATTCGGCAATACTTCAGATTTAAACCCAATGCTGTAAGGGAACCATAACGTTAACGAGGCAGTCGCCGTGAGGAGGACGGAGCGTTCACAGCCGGTGTGCATGGCGCATCCCTAGCTCATGGCCACCGCTCTGCACTGCACTCATACGGCGGTTACAGCTGATAACGCCGTCCCGACCGATGGCACCGTTGAGGAAGCGTAGCACCCACCCTCCGGGTCCCCTCCAGGTTAACACTGTTAGCTCTTTCAGTACTGTTGCCTTTGTTTTCACTGTTAGCGCTGTTAGCACCATTAGCTACGAGCCGCCAGCTCAGCCGTCGCCATGTTGAGAGCCGTGCAGAGGCAATAGAAATGCTCCCGATCTCGTATTTAGCACTTTAAAAAACAATAAGCACTGACACGCTAAACATATTAGACAACCGTGCATGTCTGCAAATTCTTACAAATACACTTCAATCGCACGTCACAAGTCTAAGACAAGATAAAACAAGATTACTTCTTCTTTTCCACTGTGATCATCACTGGCACCTTCCTCACAAAGACCAAGTCTTTTTGCAAAAGATACCACATGTACTGTATAAGGTAAAGGCTGCGCAAAGCTATGATTAATCATATATATCGACATCAAAGGCCTGATGGCTCTTTGTCAGACGAGCCTTAACTTGAGATGACTTTGAATCTGGACGGCGAAGAAAAAAAAAAAAAGTGAAAATGAATCACGCTTTACTCTGGATGGATGTTAGTACATTCCGTCATTGTTAATCTGTACTCGCCAACGCCTAAAGTTGAGCAGTCAGCAGAATGGAGCTGGCTTGTGTGTCATCTCCTCTCTCTCTCTCGCTCTCTTTCTCCACCCTCCCCCAGCGGCACACATCTTCCCAGTGCTTAAGATAAGTGACAAGACATCAGAGCCAAAGAAGTGCTTTAATGCCAAGAGAAAACTCTGTGCTTGTACGTGGGTGGATGCCTCCATCTGTGTGTGTGTGTGTGTGTGTGTGTGTGTGTGTGTGTGTGTGTGTGTGTGTGTGTGTGTGTGCGTGTGCGTGCGTATACACGTGTGCATGTATTGTTGAGTGTGTGTGTGTGTGTGAGCATACATGAGCTACAATAAGAGTTGAATATGTGTGTGCATACTCTATCTTTGCATGAGTGTACACATGTTTGCCTGTACTGTACATGTTTGTGTGTGTGTGTGTGTGTGTGTGTGTGTGTGTGTGTGTGTGTGTGTGCTAGTCTCTTCTTGGTAAGGTTATCCATCACTCCAAGCATCAGATGACATCACCACCGACCCCCATCCTGCAACTCTTACCCTTCCACCCACCCCACATTCTCCACTCTGATGGGTTGGCTGGGTGCCACCACCCACCTTCCTCCTCCTCCTCCTCCTCCTGTCCGGCATTTAACTCAACTCTGCTGCTGCGGTAAAAGTGCTGAATCGTCACCGCTGGCCACAGTATATACAAGGCTGACACGGGTCAGGTGTAGGTTGTGCTGGTGCGTGCCCGTGCGTGTCCATGCCTATATATGTGTATATGGGGAAGTGGATTTGTAATCAATACGGTGCCACCTCGCAGCCTCTATATACTCGTGTAAGGCCGTAGCTGTGTTAATGAACTGTGATCCACAGGGGGTACATTATGACAGCCTCTAACTTTATTATTAAGCCCTCCTGCTACAGCCCTGGGAGAGAATTGTGGCTTAAAGTGAACCCTTAATGGACATGTAGTTTTTTTTCCATTCCCCTAGTAATGTGGACTTATGTTCTGGACAGTGGGTCTTAATTGCCAATCAATGTAAGGGGAGGTGTTGTGAACACTGGGAAGCTTTTTTTTTTTTTTTTTTTTATCCTGGACTGAGTTCAGCACGCCATCGCTGGACCTTAATGGAAGGATCCACTAACCTCCAAGACTAAAAAACCTTATTGCTTTTTTTCTATTTGAGCCATAAAACACTGGAGCTGAGGGCAGTGATATGTCTCTATATAAAGGCTTTAAAGCATCCCCGAAGCCGAAAATGAAGCCCACTGTGTCACAATTACACCGACATGATAGGAAACATATTTCAGAGACAATGTTACTTTAAATCTTGGTAACATGAGGTGACATTACGAGTGTTGCCAAGTGATGTTGTTGTGGTGAAGCAGCGCAGAAGACAGTTTTGACAGACAAATACTTATAGCAAGCTAGTATACAGTATATATATTGTATGATATATATACTATATGTATGTATGTATGTATGTTTGAACAATGTGTGTCTCTTACAGCCAGCGATGGAAGAAGTACTTCAGTAAAAGTACCAATAACATAGTGTAGAAATACTTGCTTATAAGTAAAAGTCCTACATTCAATTTCTTTACTTAAGGAAAAGTACAAAAGTATTAACATCAAAATATACTTAAAGTACTGCAAGTAAAAGTGCTCACTATGCAGAATGGCCCATTTCAGACTAATATATATTTTATTGTTGTATTATAATTATTGATGCATTAATGTTTACATTACTTTGATGCTGCAGCTGGTAAAGGCAGAGCTGATTTCAACTGTGTTATATATTTCATCTGTTGGGTAGTTTGTGAATGTTCACCCTGAGGATCAATAAAGGCTTATCTTATTTATTCATAATAATACAGACTAATTAATTAGTGGAATGTATAATTAATAAACTGAATCTGCAAAGTAACTAAAGCTGTCAGACAAATGTAGTGGTGTAAAAAGCACAATATTTGCCTTTGACACGTAGTGGAGTAGAAGTTTAAAGTAGCAGAACATGGAAATACTCAAGTAAAGTACCTCAAAATTGTACTGAAGTGCAGTACTTGACTTAATGTATTTAGTTACTTTCCACCACTGCTTAAAGCTAAGACTCTCGTCTAGGTCTGGGTAAGGCTTTGTTACAATAACACCCTTAAAGATAAATCCTCTAGCAGCTTGATTAAGCTTCATATTATCCGTACATTATCTTTTCTCTTAATATAAAAGGTGAATCTTTAACTCAATGCTGAGTGTTTGGAAAGTGCTGAGTTAGACCTATTCCCTGTCCCTTATATTCTCTTACAAATATTACCAAATACAAAACACTTTAATTTGAATTATATAATCTGTGACTAATGCGTCCCTTTCTTGTGGAATATTAATAATGCATTTGCATTTCGCCCTCCACAAAATGGTGTTTGGGATTTCATAAATTCAAATAGAGTTGCTGGGCTTTTTCGGCTTTTGCAAAGACCTTTTCATTATGGAGAAGATGTGATGATTTCCACGTACTGTATATTATCATGCATATCTGATGCTGAAGGCACCCTCTCTTTTTAAATACCCATGAGCACATAAATGAATGTATTTATCAAAGCGGCGAGGGCGGCTCTGTTTTGCTGTGTTGCTCGAAATGGAAATGGTAGAAAAACGCACAGTGGGATATGACATTTCATTTACATTCAGCAATATGAATTGAAATGTTTTTCACCCAAAATATAATGTACTTTAAACTCCTCCATGTTGCTTCCACAATGCATATATATATATCACACCCACTGTATGTTATAACCTTATTTAGATTACAATGGTTCAGGAGAGATTTTTCTTCCTACTCATTTGGTATTCAGCAGCATTGTTCGTGTTGTTCAGGTTCAAAATTTTAATTTGATGAGTGGCGACAAGGTGCAAACACCTTGCTGAAATGGGCTGTCCAAACAAGGTTTAAAATATCAAGCAGCATACATGATTGCTTACTGATTCCCATGTGTCCCCAATCATAATAGGGTGGTTGCATTCCATATTATGTTTATAATTACAACCGTCACGGCACATTAACTTAGTCAATGTTGATGAAATTAACATCAGAAAATGAGTAAGGCCGTTTTTAAAATGTAGTGTAGGGTTTCTGCATGTGGCTGAATGTGCAGCAGATTTCTGACCTCTTTGCGGGTGAACAATTCCAGCAAAGGCCAAATTTGTTGTCAATACTTGTCTGCCGAATCAGAAATTATTGGTTAATGTAAACGCTAAATCACATCAGATACCCTTGTAGAGTGTGTGATTATAGATCTACATATCAGATTTGCTTGAGCTGCATGAAAGATTAATCTTTTGCCTACTAACAGGCGAGATTCACGACATACCGTATCCAACACGAGTAGAAACCAGCACAGAGAGCGAAGTTGACTTGCTGATAGAGGTGTTTGTCTTTCTAGCCCATTACAGAAGAACCTGTTTGGAGAAATCTACTAGAAGCAAAACAATTTGTGAAGAACCTCATTTCATAACTTAATGGGCCATATTATTACATTGATTCTTGATTTGCTCACACACTGAACTGTTCCTTCATGGTTCAGTTGACATGATTGCACACAACAAAGAGAAAAAATGTGGAATGTGTAAATGGTTTGCACTTGTCTTGTCTATCGAAATGTGTGGCTGTCTATTCTCCTCGCAATTTGTATTTCCACGTGTAAACTTCATTCATCAGGTCATCCAGTTACATTCAGTACAGTGAACTAGAAAAGGGCACTCGCAATGCTCTGCTGTGATCTACAGTTTGTACTTATGTCCTATACGAGTGTGTGCATGAAGTATAGGGGAGTGTACATATGTATACGCATGTGCAATATGACCTTAGTCAGTGTTGTCCAGCTGCCCCTGCGGCATGTTGCATGATGGGAGTGTGGAGCCGGTCTGGTCAGAGGAGCAGCAGCTGTTTTGCGGTCTGGTGTGCTTCTTCAGAGGAAGGCATATGTGGGTCTGACTGGCCAAGCTGTTCAGGGGTCACACCAGAACGAACCCTTCATGAGGTCAGATGAAAACAGGACTTGCCGCCACTGAGGCGCAGGATGTATACCATGTCTTCAGAGTAAAGCGCTAATGGGAGATGTTTTGGGATGCTTTAGTCAAGTTGAACAAATGGACAGTATTGGTTTTGAGCTTTCCTTTTAGTTTGCTTGTTATTTTAAAATGCTTCCATGACTTTGCAAATGTATTTACTAGGGGTGTGACGATTCACTCAGCTCACGATACGATACGATACACGATATTGAGTTCACGATCTCGATACGATACGATATCATAACAATAATAGACGTGTTTACAGTTAGCTGTTAGCCGCCGAGCTAACGCGCTCTGCTTGTGTAAACATAGCGGCGGAGGATGAGAGACAGCGGACAGAGCAGATTGAAACGTTGCTTTCCTCCATGTTTAACTGTTTCACCGGTTTATGCTTGTTGAACAGGTGTAATAACGTATCTTGGCTTTACACTTGCAAAGTTTTATTGTACTTACTACAGCAACGAGTGTGGCGTCAACTCGTCTCTCCAGCCTCTCTGATCAGCTGTTCACTGGCTGCGCTAAATGTTGGTGAGGAAAAACTGGCATGGCCATTTTCAAAGGGGTCCCTTGACCTCTGACCTCAAGATATGTGAATAAAAATGGGTTCTATGGGTACCCACGAGTCTCCCCTTTACAGACATGCCCACTCAATGATAATCACATGCAGTTTTGGGCAAGTCATAGTCAAGTCAGCACACTGACACACTGACAGCTGTTGTTGCCTGTTGGGCTTGAGTTTGCCATGTTATGATTTGAGTATATTTTTTATGCTAAATGCAGTACCTGTGAGGGTTTCTGGACAATATTTGTCATTGTTTTGTGTTGGTAATTGATATCCAATACATACATTTGCATAAAGCAGCATATTTGCCCACTCCCATGGTGATAAGAGTATTAAATACTTGCACATGCACGCTGCGAGTCCGTGCACGAGACAGTAATGGAGGAAGTGTTATAAATAGTATGACTTTGGCATAGATGCATGTGTTTGGGAAGGATTGACTCAGTTTTCAGATTCTCCATGGAGGCATGCGAGAAAAACATTTTTTTCAAGAATTCAAGGTAACACGTGGTGAGTAATTGATATACAAATGGTCATTTTGTGGGTGAAGTGTTCCCTTAAACTGTGTTAATTAAAAAAGTATCATTGTCTGTTGGTACTGAAAATGCCAAATTCTAACAGTGAGCAACGTTTACTGATCAGTGAAGCCTGTTGGCCTTAGATTGACCACATCAAGAAAGTTAGTTAGTGCAGGAGAGCCTCTGCTTATTGTGGAGGTGTCTTTTTGATACTCTGCTAGGAATTATGCTCTTCTATATGATAGAAACTTTAAAAAGTCCCATAGCAGTGAATGATTTATTAGCAGAGCAGTATGTGACAGCCTTACTTATCCTTAAAAAGTCAGTGCTCCTATTGTGGTGCAGTATTAAAATGCACTTCATAAAAAGCAGCCGCGTTAAAGGACTCTGAGAAAGAGGCAGAAAGCTCTGGACTCTCTACATTCCGGCAATAAAATCATCTCCTGCCTCAAGTCATTTCATAAAATGGCAGCGATAAAGAGATAGACTGCTCTTTATTGTTTTTAGATTGCGGGCACTTTGCGAACTCTCCTCGCCTGTGTCTAGAATAATGTAAATATTTCACAGCTATGTGCCCGCTAATACATAAAACAGATATATAAGTCCAATAAAGCTGCATAACTGTTTGTGCCTGGCTTCCCCTGAGGGGCCAAACACTTTAGCAGGAGGGAATATTCCCTACTCAGCTGACAGAGGGGACACTGAGACTTCCCTGATGAATGGCACACACCTGCTGGGCCTCGGAGAACAACAGAGCGGCACATCGCCTGTAGTGCCAGGACCGCCTTCTTGAAAAGTAGCTTAGTATCCCAAAAGTTCAAAGTGCTTAACAGGAGAATAACTCATCATTAGAGTGTGTGAAAGAGTATGGGAGAATATTGGTTTAAAGCAATTTTTCCTGGTCATATGTTAAATAATTGGTGGATAAGAATAGACGGCCCGTTCTCATTCCCAGGGCGTCAAATACCAACGCTTTGTCACAGCGGTCGGCGTGTGGTACCACTGCAAAAGGCACCCTTTAGCGCTGGTATGAAACGCAACAGGCTTTCCATCAACTACAATGTCAACCCATCCGCTGCAACAATAAACACACAGGGAAAGTGCTGTGGTGACGTAGTTTAAAGAGTGAAAAGACACACACAGGGTGGGCGGGAGAGGAGGTGGATGGGCCCAACAAACACAAGGCTTTCATCCAGGAGACCGCTGTTTGTGTCCCGTGCGTTAAGTTTCACTTTCACATTACAATGAGTTGTTTGTTTGTGATCCATGTTCACAATGTCCAGTTCCATTTTCACTTTACAAACGTAGTATTTTTCAGCCCAACCCTGTAGTTTTTTCCTAAACCTAACTAAGTGGTTTCAAGCCAAAACCTAATGTGACACAGAGGGGCGTGACAAAGCGGCAGTATGTGACTAGGGACGTGTATCGAAACCCGTTATTAAAACGGGCACCGGTGCTAAATTATTAAAGACCGGAGTGTTGATAAGCACCGACGTTATTAGTTCTTTTATCGGTACTTTTTAATGTTTCGGTGTAATTTCTTATCAAACTGCAGCGCGAATCGCCTCTGCTATCTGAGTCGGGGCTGAGATCCTCCAACTACACACACACTCACACACACACAGAGTGAAGTCAGCAAACAGCAGAGCAGAGAGGCGGCGGTGGAGACAGTGAAGTAAACCAGGTGAAGCGAAGATAAGTACGACAACTACGCTCGTTACAGTAAGTAAGGGCAATAAAAACTTTGTGAGTAAAAAGCCAATTCTTTATCAATACACCTGTTCAACATTAACATGCAGAAACATGTAGAAAAGCGATATTTCTATCTGCTCTGTCCGTATTCTCTCATCCACCGCCGCTATGTTTACATAAGCACAGCGCGCTAGCTCGGCTGATAGCGAATTGTTAAGAACAAGCGAAAAAAAAGCTGTTTGTATGTAGTCTAACTGTTTAGCTTAGTTTGCCACGTATCTTAAAATTCTGATGAATTCTGCTGACTGAGACAAAGCAGCCGCCCCTCCTCTCTCTACCAGCGGTAACGTTACCTGCAGGCAGTGAATCACATCAGCAGAGGGAGGACAGAGAACGGGATGAATGAATGATACTGACTGAAGTCTGTGTTCTTCATTCTTTATAAACTTCACTCAGGAATATTATTTATTTTATTAACATTCTAGATAAGTTTCCATCAAGATATTATTGAGTTTATATAGGGATTTGCTGTCGTAAACATTACTGTTGCTGCTCTAGAAACATTTCGTTATATTTAAAATATTAATATATTCTAATCCTGCTCTGAATTTATTATTTATTTAAATAATATATTAAAAGGCAATTATTTAGAAATGAAAAAGAACCGATAAGAGTATCGATAAAGAACCGAACCGATAAGGATTATCGATAAAATCCTAACGATACCCATTCCTATATGTGACGATTGGGGATGAGAACGCGTTCGAATAGAAATGTACTCAACTCTTTGGAGAACGTCTTTTTTGCAGACTGGGTTCAAGTAAGAGTAGCTTGAATATATGCAGACTCATGCTTGTAAACAAAAAGAAAAGGAAATGAGTTTATTGAACTCTTTATCGGTAAATGCTTCGTGGTGTTTATCGCACACAGCAGCTCATAACTAATAAGGCGCAGAACAGACAAGGAAATTGTTGCATACTGTGGGCAGCATTGCAACTATGCAATCACCCAGGACAAACAACAACGAAAAAGACCCTCAACACAAATAGCTGCAATCAGAATGGATGCCATCTCTTGGCATTACTTTAAATGCCAGCAGCAGACAAGATACTCATTAGGAAGATGATGATGGAGGGGAGTATTCAGATGGACTTGTGGTAGAAACACAACGGCAGACAAAACAATGGGCCTAAATTGAGAGGGACGATTAGCATCATTTTCAATGTCATTCACTTTGTTTTGTTTTGAAAACATGACAAGGACGATGAATAATGAATTTTCTGTACCGTTTTGAGAATCGTTAGGCATACATCAAACCACAGTTGAATGAAAGCAAAAATATGTGACAGTGAGCTAAATTTGCATTGCTGACACATTTTGTTTCCGTAATTGGCTGCGAGTTACATTCTGAGATGTTCTATCATTTTGAATTTGTATAAACTTGGCAAATTATCTGAAACTTCAGACACAATCCTGTGAAAGATGTTAGTCAGTAATTCTGACAGAAAATTGAATACACAGATGCTACTTCAAGAAAACAGGATTTGAGGTGCATCTCTAAAATCTCTAAATCTCAGTGAATTCCTCTGCCCAGTGTGTGCTACAGTACATTGCACAGTACTCTAAACATAGATATGATGTAGTGGTAGCTTGGAGCCTTCACCTACATTCCATCAATATGAGTTGGGGGGTGAAAAAAGAGCGAAATTGCACAAAATAGACCCACCGGTCGCCTCATCTTCAAATCTAAGTCCTTGCTTGCTGTCTTAAACGATTAGAGAGAAATGAAAACACGCATGGGGATTTACAGGCGTAGGGCCTGACCTCTCATCCATTTTACCTACCACTGGGACCCATTGTGACCCTAAAATTGCCAATATTGAAGCTCAGTGGGGTGAGTAAGATTCGAGGAGGGTGGGGGGCTAAGAGACGAGACAGCTACAGCTGTGCTCTGCTCTTGCCTCGCAGAGACAGAAGAAATGGGGAAAAAATCATAATCTCACGCTGTCTGATGCAAGCTTAAATGCTCTATTGCTTTGCCGATCACGTTGCGCTCCCATCATCTTTCCCTGGCGTCTCCAAGACAAATCTGGGCTGCTGCCATGCACACACACGCAAACCACTATGCACGGCAACAACAGCAGCTGAGGCGTGATGAATGACGCTCTCGTCCCGACGGGTCCCTGTCGATGCATGTTCAAGTGGATGGGATTGAATTTAACCATAGAAATGACAGGCCATTCTTTTTTGGGTTACGGGGCAGGCTACATGAATGGTTTGTGGCGACGAGGGGCTCGGTGATTGATGCCCCACGAGGAAGAGCCAGCGAATCTGTGGAGAAAGACGAGGGAAAGCCACCCGTGTCATAAATGTGAGCGTCTGGAGAATCCACGGGTTGTGGTACTTTTTCTGAACCTATGCCACTCCTTATCCTCTTTACCACCTGATCCCTGTTTGAAGGAGCTTATACCTCTCCTCATCCAACTAAAACGGTCCTATTTATCACAGCCTGACATTTCTGTCATCAGTGGCCGACGTTGTTGGTGGATGAGCTACTCGAGTAAAGCTCGAGAGAGCTGTTGTGGAAGATGCAGCTTCTTTTGTCAGTCTGCTGAGGTGAAATGCGGAAGCCATATGCACCTTACATTTTTGTTCATTGTTTCAATCGACCACTGGCAAAGCATCATCTCCCTTAGTTTACGTTGCTATGCCTGTCAAGCTTTCTTTTCTTTCATGGTAAGCCTACAGTCTACAAAAATGGCGGCAGGTCTACCATTCAAAATTCCTTCCTTGGTTTCCAACTGTAGCTGTAACTGTTTCTGTAGCTAGCTAATTAAGCTAATGTTAGCTCAATGAGTTGGTGTAAACTCGGTTACAGCGTAATTTGGTCAGAAGTTGGCGCTTTAGGCGCCGCATGGCTGTTATCCGCCAATTAACAGAGTTTGAAGAAGTTGAGGTAATATGCGATATTTCAAAATACGCATAAAAATATATGAATGGCAACACGGCTAATGTTTAAGTAGGGCTGACGAATTTGAAAAAATATCTAATTGCGATTATTTTGACTTATATTGCAATTGCGATATGATTTGCAATATTAGAGGGAGTGATAATATGTACATCATTATTCTCATTTTCATTGAAAAACACATTAAAACGATTATGGTTTGATTTTTGCGGCGATCTGTTGTTTTCTTAATTCCGTAGAATATGATGTGATTGCCAGGACATCTCTGCAGCTCAACAATATTTAATTTAAAATAGTAGTTTGACAAATTTCATCTTTAACAAATATTGCGCCTCCTGTGATTTGAAAATTGCAGTAGGCCATATTGCGATTTCGATCAAATTTAGATTAATTATGCAGCCCTAGTTTAAGCTGACTAGTTTCAAAAGGAAAACCCTGTAAAGGTATTTAAGTATGCACTTGAAGGCTACATACGTAGATGATATAGTGCTAATTGACTGAGCTGCATTTGTCCTAAATAAAAAATAGTGCCGTTTATAAAGTCATTCAAGATAAACTGGAGGGGAAGGGATCCGTGCGCACGGTAGATCAGTGTCGAGTCAAAGTGAAAAAACTTTGACAGCAATATTTCAAAATCTGCGATTCCCTGCATAGAAGTGGCAGCTCTTTTTATTTGGTCTGCTTTAATTTGTGCACTGTGAAACCAAACCAGACTTAATAGAAAACAAACCAAAAGTATAAATTTCACTCTGACTCAGACTAACCAAACGGACTATGGCTTGTGAAAGCAGCCTAACAGGACTACATGTGAAAACACCTAATTGTATGTTAATCTTTCAAATCTGAGTTTAGCCAATTGGGTACCTTGGTTTAAGTCTCCAAATGTTACTCAAACTGAAGAGCCCAACATTGCAGAAACCTGCCTTAACATATAACCCTCCTCATCACTGCAAACAATTACAAGTGGACCTGGCATCCTTGCGTAGGGACTCCAGCGCTCACAAGGAAATGCTGTAGCCTCCAGAACAATGGAGGGGTTAAGAGGGTGAGACCCCGGGAAGGATTAGGAGCATGTTTTCCACTATCTTCACTTCTGCAGGCATCTCTGCAGACCTCTCCCGGGCCCCGCAGCCCGCTCGAGCTTGGCTCCGTCTTCTTATCCACTGAAGTCCTGGAAGCAGCGAAAAACATTCAGAGTTCCAGTCTCCAAATCAGCTGGGGTAACAGACGAGGATGCCTGATGTCCCCAAGTGTAGTCCGCCCACATCTCTCTCTCACACGCACACACATATACACAAAGAGAGAGGGAGTCTTGCTAATTCGCTAACATCATTGTAGTGAAGAAGAATGCAATTAAAACTGCTCTTGATAATTAACCCAGATCCATCTCCAACCCCATCTCTGCTGATTATATAAACGGCCATTACCAGGGAGCTATGAATATTCATCACGAGTCGTGAGTGGTCTTAAGATGGTAGTCATTTTATCTTTTTGGGTGGGTGGAAATGAGTAAGGAAGGGGGGATGAAGTGTGTGTGTGGGGGGGGGGGGGTATTTGGCTGTGACTGATTACCACACAGTTGGGGAGAATGTAATCCATGACTGCAACTTCAGAGCGATTTTGCTGTTAATAAGCATTTTGTTGTCTATTTGTTGTTAAGTTGCCCATTTCTTTATCTACTTGTTTGTTGATTCCGTTTGAGGTCTTAAGTGTTTGCAGCACCAACAGTTTAGTATTAAATTAAATTACATTTATGTAAATTAGATTCATGCATGTTTGCTGTTGCAAAACAATAGCACACAAATACTTTTGCTTATACAGTGAAATACAATCATTTAGCAGCAAACTGTTAGAGACCACTGCAACGGAATTGCATGTATAGACTGTATATAAGAAGTGGACGTAGTCATTAGTTTGGGGACTGCCTTTTGAAGCCTCAAGATCGGCATTTTGGCCGTCGCCATCTTGGTATTTGGCCGTTGCCATGTTGTTTTTTGCAACCAGAAGTGACACAAGAGGGGGTAGCTAAGTACAACCGAATGCTGAATACGACATTTTCAGGCAACCAGAAGGTTATAATTAACTTTCATTAACTGAAAACACACTGTAAAAAGTGTTAAAGTTAGAGACAAAAACACGGACAACTCCCAGACCGGACAACGCCGTGGTAGCGACCTGTCAATCACAAGGTAGCCACGCCCTAAAGCATACCCTGCTCTATGGTCTATTTGACTTTAAATGGGACCATAATTTACTAAATGAACATCATGCTGTATTGAAGAAGACTTGAAACTAGAGATTGAGACCATCACTTGTAGTGTGAACATAGCTTGAGTATAATTTTTCACTTCGCTAGGCATAATATATATTTTAAATTAGTTCAGACTTTGATTCTAACAAATCATCGTTTGGTCACATGAGGTTGGCACTGGTTACCATGGTTACACGTCACCAACCGGCAAGGAGGCTCTCAGGAAGTGACGACGTGAACTACTGCTCAGTGCGTCCGAAGAGATACATACTACTGTTTATTCACACAAAAGTATGCTGAACGATAGCACACATATTGGGTATGTAGTGCACAGTATGCAATTTCGGACGAAGCCACTGCAACAGGAAATAAACTGGGACACATTTGGAAAGTTTACATTTACAACTGTGAAATGATCTACAGAAAAATATTCAAAATCCCCCCCCCACGACTGTATGTTTACATATATTATTAACATTTATCAAACAGGACTCTCAGACAGAAATCTGTCAAGCTCAAAGTTTAGTTGAGGGAGTTGACAGAAATAGGTTTCAGCACATTATAAATTGGGGGTGGAGAGATAATCAGTCTTGTGAATTGTGACCACATTGTGTCAATGCTGTGATCTTGCCATAAGACTTCAGCAGCAGCAAACAGAGCAGAACAGAGAGGAGAGAGAGAGAAGCGAGGGAGCAGGAGAAGGAGAGAGAGGGAGGCGGAGAGAAACCTTTCATGATAAAAACTGCCCGCTCACAGTGCGATAAATTGGGAGATGACACAAGTCACAGCACAACAAAAGGGGAGAACATTGGATGGGGACCCTTCACTGAGAAATTGATGAGATCGAGTCTGAAAGAATTGTCTCTGTGAGCCAACACTGGGGCTTAGCTCCCAAAACACTCCTGGATTAAGACAACATCCCACTGGAGGTGGAGTTGGCATGAGCCCATTAGTCCCTCCTGATTTCTCTGACACTTTCCCTCACTTCTTTGAAGCCACTAATACCGTGTCTCATAGCCAATAGGTCTTTCATTGTACAAAGAAAATAAATACAATAACACAGATACTACCGCAGTCACCTCCCAAAATAGTTGCGAAATTCAAGGATCAGGTAGTTTGTTTGAATGCAGGATTTGTCGCGAGCACGATCCCGCCTCAACTCGGCTCTGCATCTGAAAAGAGAATTGGCATATTGGAGCAGCTCATCACACAAATTCAGCACTCCCCGATCTGATAAGATGATGTGTTTGAGATCAGTAGCCTCCTCCAGCAGCTCAGAGGCGCCGCTGACACTTGAAGACTTTATGCTGTGTGCACATGCCCTTTCTTTTGATTTCCTTTTATCTATCAGAAACGATTTTTTGTACACAGGAAATCAAAACGCTGATATCAAATAGTGACATTTCCTTTAGCATTTCGTGTGCCCTATCGTCCTAATGGCACGCTGATCCACCTGCCTTTCAGCTACTCACTAAACTAAGATGTAAGTGGCAACCATGACAATTTTTTTTTAATTTTAGCTCACAGTAAAGGCTGTTCTTATACACCGTTCGTAGCTATACCTACGGAAAGTAATGCGCTGTACTGCAATTCGTATGCAGTGGAAACTTATGCTTATGGTGATCATGGTTACAGTGATCGACCGCTTATATGGATCAAAAAGCTTGAGACAGAATCATTCCTATCGAAATGCTGTTTAAATAATTTGCCGTTGACCGTCTGCTTTCTTGCTGGATACCTGAGGCTGATGCTGCGTGCACATTGATATTGTGACGGGAAAAGGAAAGTCATTTTCTCTGAATAAAAAAAAATGTGCACAGGGAAAACACCTGTGGTTGAAGCCTCCCACGTCAAGTGGATTGATAGTGTCTGGTCACGTAATGCTCCTAAAGTGAAACTTTGCTGACACTTAACTGGCTCTGCGGCACACATGCAGACCGGCACTCGTCTCCCTCCATGCCGCTACCGGGCGAGAGAATGGGGAGCCCCAGCAAAGGGGCGCCATTCTACATGCACGCTCGCGCTGCAGAGCCGGCCAAAAACGGCAGTGCATCACCCTCGGTGAGGGAAAAGGCAGAAGAATTGGCAGCGAGCCAGTAAATAGCGAAGCGGTCCGTTTCATTACTCTGTATTCATGTAATAAATATACAAATGCCAATTCGCTGGTAATCTGCCTGAGAAATGATGCACAACAACAAAGATTTGGTTCTAATAATCATCCGCTTATAGAGATCAATTTGACCTGGACAGACGTGATCACTATAAGCGGTTTCCACTGTATATCCACGTAATCATGAACCAGGAAGCATAAAGAGCGACAAACGCCACATAGGTAGGGGTCAGTCAGGTCAAAAAACACCAGACTTTTGCCCAGGAGACCAGTGTTCGTATCCCGTGTGAAAGTCAACGATGATTTATTTGTCACGTAACTTCTGCACTTAAGTTACTCCATTTTCAAAGTTATTTCAACCCAAACCACGATCTTTTCCTAAACCTAAACAAGTTGTTTCCTGTGAAGACGGAAGTTTACTTTGAAAAAGACTGTATGTATGTAACGAGCGGAAATTGACACGTGTTGCTGGACATTCGTAGGAAAATGTACTAAAAATGAGTAATCGTTTTTCGTGAGATACTGTATCATCTGAACTGTTGCATGAGGATAGTTTCACAGTAGCATTCAGTGCTGTGTGTCATTATCATAGTGGTTTGTTTTTTTGTAAATGAAAGAACAAAAAGCCTTTAAAAGGCAATTAGTAACATAGTACAATACATCTATAATATTTCTACATAATGCCTATTACTGAATGTTAGTCTATTTAAAACCACACACACACTCAAAATCTTCATTCCAGTCATTTGTTAAATTGGAGATTAACTGAATATACAGTACATGTACGCTGACTCCCCTTTCATAGCTGTTTAAAGCAAAGCCTCAAATACTGTTGGACTGCCTGACTGTCACCATGAATCTGGCCTGATTCACAGCTGAACTAACTTAACACCTTTGGCTAAATAGGGTCTTGACCTGCCATTGCAGACTTGATATTGAGCCTAATCAATTGTCTCGTGTGCAAACCGCAAACAGGTTAAATGCCCGCTGACCGATGGACAGAGTTTATTCGTTAAGTGAACCACTGACCCACTTCAGGAATAAATCACTCACATTTTTACTGTGTCTCTCGACCAGAGAGCCATTAAAGTATGTCTGATACGGTGAGTTACTAGACACTCAACTCACCAGCTCAACACACAAATCACTCACATCTGCACTGTTTCTTTGGCTCCGTTTGATAAAGCTGCATCACAGCTGAAGGGTGTTTAGTCTGAAATAAGATGTTGATTTAGCTGCTAACCCTGAGGCTAACACTGAAGGGCTAAATCAACTGAATAAAATGTACAGTTGTGCTCTCGCCATTCATTTGCATGTTATCTGAGTGTTGTATGATGACATTAAATAGAAGAAAAATGTGTGAGTTTAATGTGATTGTTGTTGAATGCTAGATTATTTAACCAGCTAGCATTTAGCACAAAGCAAGTCATATTACCAAAGCAGATATCAACCGTCACTGACGGGTGTCTCTGCTGCATCCACTTATGTCCAAATCCAAACAGGACTTTATTTTGAATTCTAGTCAAGATCGCAACTTAAACAAACAACAGGCTCCGTTACAGGGAAATGATGGGTGAAATGATGCAGAAGAAGTCACCTTGAATATTTCTATTTGATGTAATGGTGCTGCCATAAAAAAACATTTCAGTCAGTGTTCGCAGTAAATGCAGTAGATTAAATAAAGTGATGGAACAAGCAGATATAGAATATCGTCGCTGTCAGGCGGAAACCTTGTATGTCCAAAACCGTGACTTTTCAGGAAATGAAAAATGAAAATGTGTAATTTAAAGGACTGAGCAGTCAAGTTGGTATTGCGTCTTTATATATGGTGAGATACTTGCATGTGTCATAATATTATTAATATTTATTATTATATTTTACCAAAATCAAGCTCAAATGAAGTTATGAGGATTTTGACCAGCAAATGTCTAGATATGTCATATCATTGATTATAACGGCCACTGAGGTCACATCACCAGCAACACTTCCATTTATAATCACAATGTTAATATTGGCCCTAAATTTGAGAAACAGGTAAACTGTATAGTTTTAACTGAGTGGCGATGTACAAGTGAGGGGTGCTGTAAAGCTCACGGTCGGAGCCTTCACCTGTTGGCCTTTCCAAGGCAACTAAAAGCCGGCGGTCGCGGTGCACTGCCACGGAGGAAATGTGCGTTCCCACGAGGGGATCCTCCCACACACCACATCGTCCGTCCTTGACCTGCCGAGTTGAAGTCAGATGAAATCGCCTCGTCATGGTTTACCTTCAGCTCTGCCGCGAGTCGCACTTCACCCACTCGTCTAGCCATCACAATTTGGCCCTTGTCAAAGTCGCTTACATCCTTACGCTTGCCCATTTTTTCTGCTTCCAACACAAAGTTCAAAATGTTCACTTGCTGTCTAATATACCCCCCCCACTGCCAGGTACCATTGTCACGAGATAATCCATGTTATTCACTTCACCTGTCAGTGGTTTTAATGTTATGGCTGATCGGTGTATACAAGTGACGCATTACAATGAAGATTGAATAGATTTATTTCTAAATTTAAAGAAACTTGAGGGGAAATCTAAGATGGAAAATCATGAGTTTAAGAGTTTAAACATTGACACATTTAAAATTAAATTAAACATTTTAAATGAAAGATTCATTCTCAAAAAGGCCATCACACAAAAACAGTCGGGATGTGAGTGGACAGTCGTAGGAGAGCCCAGATACTCAAGGCTCATCAATTTGCGTTTTGTGTTTACCAATTTGAACTGAAAAGAAGCAGAATGGTTTAAACATGTTTTTTTTTACTGGATTTTAATGTCCTGGTATGATGAGAATTTGCTGTGATTCATGCTGTAATCTTCCTCTTGTGTCGAGGACAGTTCAGAAAGTGTTTCTCGTAAAAGAAAGAAGAAACAAATGGGGAGAAAATGTAAATGAGCTGAGATGCGCCAAAAGTAAAGCAATGCTTGAACTACAGAGTGTTTCTAAAACTAATTTTCTTCACCCAGTTTTAATATTGGAAAACAACTATTCCCAGATGTTTTTAAGTTAAGGACACTATTACTTTCAGCGAACGGTTGCATGGTTTTAAGGTTTTGTGTGTGTGTGTGTGTGTGTGTGTGTGTGTGTGTGTGTGTGTGTGTGTGTGTGTTTGTGACAGACTGCATGCTTGTATTGGTTTGCATGTGTGCTCACTTGAGTGTTTCCATGGCGTGTGTACAAACATGGAGCATAAACTCCCGTGTTTTATGCTTTACTATAAATGTCACGGTCTCGAAATGACATGTTGACTTACGATGACGCTCTCAGGTCTCGTTCAAACGCTTTAATGTTTAAACCTCTCCGAGAGCAACATCGTTCCCTTCAAACCAGAGTTTTCGTTGAAACCACCAAAGAATCCAAGGTTCTGGTTATGGAAACATTTTGAAAACCGATGGAGCATTCGATTCACAGCTGTGTGCTGCAGAGAGGAGCTGTCAAGAGGTCAGTGTCTCCACCACATCATGTAGTCGCACACACACTGCATGAACAGATCACCATCTGGAGTTTGAAATGTAAAAAAAATATCAGGTTTAGCCTGGAGAGTTTATTTAGCTGTACTATAAAATAACCCTAATTATTATTGTAGAAAATGCGTATTTTCCACACAAAAAATGATTCTTGATTCAGACTAGAGCTGCACGATATGGCCAAAATCTTCTGTCACGATGTATGTAATTTCATATCTCGATAACAATATATATCACGATATAGCATGTTTTATGGTAAGTCAAAAGAAATATAACCACATGGTAAAGCCTAATTTTGTATACTTTTCTCATTTAATTATGATTAACATCAACAGTTTCAAGTGAAATTACCGCAATCTTCAAATGATATTCCATCAAAATATTTCACATCAGATTTTTGGAGAAATTTGTGCTAGTATAGGCTTGTTATAATCAATTTAGACGATGTAATTCTGTTTCAGGATGTCTCGATATTTGGGCTATCAAACGATACAAATATTTAATTGCAATTAATCGCATGATTGTCCATAGTTAATTGCGATTAATCGCAAATTAATTACACATTTTTTATCTGTTCAAAATGTACCTTAAAGGGAGATTTGTCAAGTATTTAATACTCTCATCAACGTGGGAGTGGGAAAATACGCTTGTTTTATGCAAATGTATCTATATATTTATTATTGGAAATCAATTAACAACACAAAACAATGAAAATTTGTCCAGAAACCCTCACAGGTACTGCATTTAGCATAAAAAATATGCTCAAATCATAAAATGGCAAACTCAAGCCCAACAGGCAACAACAGCTGTCAGTGTGTCAGTGTGCTGACTTGACTATGACTTGCCCCAAACTGCATGTGATTATCATAAAGTGGGCATGTTTGTAAAGGGGAGACTCGTGGGGACCCATAGAACCCATTTTCATTCACATATCTTGAGGTCAAAGGTCAAGGGACCCCTTTGAAACTGATCATGCCAGTTATTCCTCGCCCAAATTTAACGCAGGTTTGGAGCGTTATTTAACCTCCTTTGCAACAAGCTAGTATGACATGGTTGGTACCAATGGATTCCTTAGGTTTTTCTAGTTTCATATGATACCAGTATCTTCACTCTAGCTTTAAAACTGAGCACGTTACAACCTAAAAATCACAAGTTGCGTTAATAAATTAAAATAATTTTGCATTAATACTATATTATCGCGTTAATTTTGACAGCCCTACTCAATATATGATTTAATCACGGCACGATACCATTGAAAGACGATAAAATATCATATTGAATTATTGCCCAGCCCTAATTCAGACTTGTTGTTGATGGTAACTTTTGGCTCATGCCTCTCAACTTTACATTTTCAAATGGGCATTGTGAATCTTTACAGTCACCTTATATCCAAAATATGAAACATCCAGATTTAAATGAACACTTTTCTGAAGTGCTGTATAGGTGACAGTAGAATGAGCGGCCTGCTTTGATGTAGCACTGATCAAAGAAGGGTTTTACTTTCTACAATGTTATATAGAAAGGCCTGAATCAGCATAAAACACCAGGCCCCATTAATGTGTTGGCTGATTTATTATCCATCAGACAGTTAATTAATTTGATGAGACACAGCAGAGTGTCACTATCAAGGAGGGTCATTCGAAACAGAGGACTACATTTTTTTTCCAAGGATAAAATTGTCAAGCGGTTCTGTATGTAGGAGTGTACTTCATTTTGGTCAAACATAAGCGAGAGGACGACATCTTTAAAAATCACAATTAGATGAATGGAATGTCAGATGTTCCTATTTCATCCTCTCACAACACTTCCATCAAATTAATCAGCAGACGAGGACAGTCGTATTACACGGCATCGCTAACATTTCTGGGATGACTGACAGTTTGAAAGAGGTGGATTAATTTTGTCAAAAAATATGATGGAGGTCTTGAAGCCATTGAGAGAGGAAATGAGGATGTCGGAGTCAATTTTCCTGCCAAATGGAGAGGCCATCATCTCAAGTCTCAATCTTTTTTTCTCTCTACACATATCTGTCATTCTCTTCTTTTGGCAAAATGAGACGAAAAAAAAAAAAGTTGAAGAGTGGGCTTCTCTTCTTTACTCAATTAATACACAAGCAATGAATGGAAAAATGTAGGAAAAAAACTACCTGCAGTCGGTTGCTCTACATACACATCCATCCCTCACTCTCTCTCCCTCTCTCTGTGTGTGTGTGTGTGATTTATCTATCAGTCAGCGGTAGGATTGACTCTCTGCTGTACAGCAGGCCATTAAAGCCTGGGGGAGATTCACCTTGCCAGGCAGCTGGCTCAAATGAAAAGCTAAAAGAGCACATTAACTCATCAATATGAGGGCATGAAGATGAAAACAGTTGTCAAAGGCCTGCCAGAAATAACTGATCGCATAATGCCGCTCTATTGTATGTAAGTGAGGTCACGGGAGTCAAACAGCAGCTAAAGACACACGGAAGTGGGAACACACAGAGTCCTGGCCGTCTTTGATAGGCGCACTACACAGAAAATTCTCTGTGAAAACACGGCTGAGTGTGTCATCTTCAAAACAAGCTATTAATATGTCATGCAGCAAGCTGAGATTAGAGCGGCGCTTTTACTTAGTGTTGTCAATGCTTTTGTATGCCATTAAACAGCACTTTCATTAACCTTTCAAGCTGTTTTAATTTGTAGTTAAAATACATTTTATTTACTCGCGTGTCTTGCTGCATGTTTAAAATTACACATATTGTTATCGTTGTTTGGATCGGTGGCTATTTTATGCAGCACAGATGGTAGGGTTGGGAATCACACTCTACGATATTATCACGATACTTAAGTCACGATATGATCTTATTGCGATTTTAAACATTTTCCGATATGCTGAGTATTGCGATAAGATATATTGCGATTAGGGCTGTCAATCAATTAATATATTTAATCGCGATTAATTGCACGATTGTCCATAGTAAATCGAGATTAATCGCAAATTAATCACACATTTTTTATCTGTTCAAAATGTACCTTAAAGGGAGATTTGTCAAGTATTTTATACTCTTAACAATATGGGAGTGGGCAAATATGCTTGCTTTATGCAAATGTATGTACATATTTATTATTGAAACTCAGTTAACACAAAACAATGACAAATATTGTCCAAAAACCCTCATAGGTACTGCATTTGGCATAAAAAATATGCTCAAATCATAAAATGACAAACTCAAGCCCAACAGGCAACAACAGCTGTCAGTGTGTCAGTGTGCTGACTTGACTATGACTTGCCCCAAACTGCATGTGATTATCATAAAGTGGGCATGTCTGTAAAGGGGAGACTCGTGGGTACCCATAGAACCCATTTTCATTCACATATCTTGAGGTCAGAGGTCAAGGGACCCCTTTGAAAATGGCCATGCCAGTTTTTCCTCGACAAAATTTAGTGCAAGTTTGGAGCGTTATTTAACCTCCTTTGCGACAAGCTAACATGACATGGTTGGTACCAATGGATTCTTTAGGTTTTCACATTAGTTTCATATGATACCAGTATCTTGATTCTAGCTTTAAGACTGAGCCCGCCACAACCTCTGAAAGACAGAGTAGCGCCAGATATATAATAAATGATACAATATTGCCACGCAAAATATCGCGATACTTTGCTGCATCTATTACCTCCCCCCCCCCACCACACCCCTGACAGATGGTAAGAAGTGAAATCGCACAAACTATTCCAAACATTTTTTTCTCGTTGTGTCTAGTGTTGTCTTGTGCACACACAAAGCCATGTTCTGAATGGTGCTCGCTATGCAGCATGAAACACTGTGTGCAGAACACATTAGCGCTGGGTATCCTAGAGCGGGTGCATCACTCAATACCAGTCACAAACCATTTACCACATGGTGGGGGAAGCTGCTTCCACTGCAGAGAGTCCCTCACACGGTCTCGAGCATCATCGCACGCCTCGACACAAACCGCTGGAGAGGTCTGTGCACGTCTTCACGCATAATTTCTGTTCATTTCGCTCTTGTGCGTTTTTCCTCTTGTTATCAGTTGTGCTGAAAGCTATTCCGGCATCAATCAATTTAGTTAATTGGGCTTCAATTGGAAAGCTCATATCTGTAACACGTGAAAATTTAATTTTAGACCGGAATACATTAAGTTATGTCAGTTTTAGTTGCAATTACATGTGCATCACTAGGCAACAAACTCTGCAAACCTGGAAAAACACCCACAGTCCTTTTTCAGCTTGTCAGCAGTTTACTTCATTTTCTCTCCTGTGCCTTATTCTCCGACTTGTTAAACACTGAACAAATTCCTGAAGAATTCATCTCTCTTGCAATGCACACCATAGAACCAACCAATGGATCTTTTCATTTGATGTTTTACAAGATCTTGTCTCATTCTGAGTTTTCACACTCGAGCATGTAAATGTATTTACATATTAAATTATACATAAAGTTTCATCTTCCAAGTTGAATACAGAAAGAAAGTGAGATGCCATTATTTTACTTCATGATGTTTTAGTTTTTCTAGTGAGGTTGTGCAATTAATCGCATTTCAATGACGATTTTGGATTCCAATGATTATGAAAACAAGATAACAAACATAAAACGATTTTTGTGCCGCATTCTGTTTCGCAATGACGCTCTCGTTTTGTGGTGTGTTATAAATCCAGCGCACCCCTTTCCTTTACAGCGCTGCGTCCGGCTCTAGGTCGGCTTGGAAAGGCCCGGGGTGAAGGTCGCTTTACAGCGCCCCTCGCCCGGACCTCGCCACTTAGTACTTGCTGTGCCCTCCCTCTCGGACTGCCCTCAGTGCGGCGATGTCGGCAACCCACCTGAGTCGTCTTGAAACACAGTGCCCAGCCGTTTCGTTTTCCATGCTTTGTAGGTTTACGACTTTGAAATAGATTTTTTAAATGCCAGAATCGTTATATTTGCTTCTTTTGAGACTTTACGGAGGTAGAAGAAGTTGCCGCTTTTATTGATATAGTCCGAATAACGTGACATCATACCTGTTCCGTATCTGTCAAACAAAACAAACCACAGTCAGCTGCAGCAAGCCGAAACAACAAAGCAGAAATCGGCGGAGGGTCAGCGTGGATACGACCTGCACCCTCACATTTTAAATCCAACTTGGTAAACACCACACATACAGTAAAGTATGGAAAAACTTTGGGTTTCACACATTGCAGGAAAAGCAGAGCTAGACATGATGGCTAAAGCTGCATGCTAACTCTGTCATGGACAGGAAACGTTATCGTATTGCGGTAACATGCAGTCAAGCCAGCTGTCACTGCAAAAGTCCCTAGAAGTGTATGATTCAACTTTTTCTCATGGTCTTGTGTTAAAAATGTTAACAAAAATCGTTTAGGTGTGACTTTTTTGCCGTGTCATTAATATTCATATCTATACAACCAATGTGTCTATGATTAAATTGTTTACAAGAGCACAATGTTCTTCATAGATCTAGCCTCTTAATTTTGCTCTCAAAGTGCACCAGATTGATGCATTTAACTTTAAAATCTAGGCTACAAAATTTTCTTTCTAAATGCATGAGGTTGCCAAGGTCAACGAGTAATCGTGTTAAATAATCGTGATCTTAATATTGACCAAAATAATTGTGATTGTGATTTTTTCCATAATTGAGCAACCCTAGTTTTTTGTTTTTGTTAGCTTAACACGCACAGAAAGATCCTGACAGAAAGAGACTCTCTGTCCTTTACGTCCACGTTCCTTAAGGTTTCAGGTTTTTTTCTTCATCTGAACAAATTCCAAATTAATTCTATCATGCACCGTCCCCCTGTGCTCTGAGTGGAGGTCATTTCTGCGCACAATTACGTCAGAAATGAAGTAGACAGGGGAGAGAAATTTATTCTTAATGTAAATCACTCTCCCACTTCCAACTGAATGTATAATGGATTGTGTCACCTCAGTAATAATCCTGTTAAACAATTCCTAAGAACTTGGGGACAAAGGAGACTTCAGATAAGGGGCTGTTTTAGGTATCTCTTCCCCCGGAAAATCCTCCGCGGGACTGAGGGGCGAGGGGGAATCGTGATGAGTCGATAAATAAATAAGAAGCCTTGAAATTTTGCTAGCAAAAAGACAAGCAGGGAGAGAGGGGGAGATAGAGGGAGGGAAACGGTGAGAAGGAGGGAGAGAGAGAGAATTGGATGTAGAGGCAGAAGGAGGCCTGAGGCTAGGATTCGTCTTGTCAAACCTGAGACCTTTAACTGGGTCCTGAATTCTGTCAACACGATTCTTTCACAGTCTTACACCATTTCCATCTGGGGCCCGTTTCGCTGAGGAGGATAGCTGGGGGTTGAAGGGGGGCGATGGGAGACCTGCGGTCTTCAGACGCTGACATTGACATTGGCTCCAGCCCCACAAATCTGAGCCAGGAATATGAAGCAGCAGATGTGGGGAAACCGTTTTATAGGCTGGTATTTTGCCTGGTCTGAACTACGCCAGACAGGCAGACTGATAAAAGACAGAAAAAAGGCTTGTGCAGCAGGTGCTGGGGGGCAGATTAACATATAAATGTATTTGTGGTTTAAGCTCTAAGGAGATGTTACATAACCACAGGCGATTTTATCAATGTAACACCTTCTACAGGTCAGAGGGAGAATTTAATTTGAACTTCTAAATGAAGGATAACTATAAGATTATCTTTAAGATGTGTTATTTGCACGATGGGCTGTAATTGTCTTTGTTTATCTGTTTGCTTAGAGTTGGTTGTTTGTGCCTGGTGGCTACTTCAGTTATGAGCTGAGGTGAATGCTCTCCTGTGATGTAATGTAATGCAACAATGCACTACACTGAGAATGTGATGCAAGGGTTATGTATATAGAGACAATATGCTGTTTTGGTGTTAGTTGTTGGGGTTTTGTTTGGTGATGTCTTTTTCTTTTACTTCTATGTGGAAACTTTGTGTGAATGAATAATATATGAAGTGAAGGAGTTGCACAAACTGAAATAAACTCCTGGGGTGTCCTGGGTGGCCGACTGGTTGAGGCAAGAGGTTGCCTACGTGCCATTTGTCATATATCAACAGTGTCTCCAAAAAATGAAGTTCTCATACAACTAAACTGCCTTCTCAGTTACATTTGGAGGAAACATATTTTGTTGCGGATTAAGTTTGTCTTTACGTTTGTAAATCGTGGACGGCCGCAGCATGACGTAGTACATCGAGCAGCTCGCAGAGCAGGTGACGTAGTCTATCGAATGACCGTTAATGAAAGTTACGTGGAATAATAACGTTATTGAAAGTTACGTGATATAATAACGAGTATAACAAGCTAGAAAGTTCATTACAGGTGGTTGGGAGTGTTGGTGGATGGGTCAAACAATCACCGGACATTCTCCAGGAGACCCCGTTTCGTCATTTTTTACAAAACTTTACCCAGTAGTTTTATTGCCAAAACCTAACTAACAACTTACAACGTTAACCACGTGTTTAAAACTGTAATCGTAATCTGGGAGAAAATATGTTTCCCCCGAAACGTAATTGAGAATTCAGTTTATTTGTATGGAAACGTAATTTTGTGGGAGACAGCTTTGCATATATAAAAGTCATATACTATGTTTATGTATGTATCAGTATTACATTATTTGGCTAAGAAAGTCAAACAGCAACTGCTCAAATATGTAAATGAATCAATAGTTTAACAGCAAGCAACTGGCATTTTGTTGCTTACAGTGGTCATTATTTCATGCTCAGTTTAGTAAGTGTAAAGGATAAAGCTGGATTTATGCTATATATGACATTTTTTTTTTGTAATTGTCAACAAATCCCATAAACAGACCAATACCAACAATGTGTTAGTCTCAGTACGTCCTGACTGTCCCACCCTAAATCTTTAAAAACAGGTCACAAATATATGGTTTAATTTGTCTAGAAAAAGGTTCAGTGACTTCCTTAAACAGCTGGGCACTGTAGTTTTTAACAAATGTTACTCAAACAGGGGTAAATAGCACATTTAATGGGGACTATTTTCAGATGCGGATTAATACACATTTGGTGCTCTAGAGAGTATTAACAGTACGGCAACAGGACAGTATATGTGGGATTGAGTCAAAATAAACTACAGGAGGAAATAAGGCATATCAGGGTTTGGCTTCACAGACAATACTTGCTTGTATTTGTATTGTTGGTTTTGGTCATTTCATGGGGTTTGTTGACAATAAGAAAAATACAAAAATTTCCCCAGACTATTAATTTTTATGAATTTCAAATCATACTTTTTGAATGTTCTAACAATATGTCCAATTTTCTCCACATTCTCTGTTAAATAACCTCTGAACCTGGTAATATAAAGCATAATCTTTATTTGTCCACCATTGCCCCCTTTTTCTTCTAGTTGTTATATTTTTTCTTTTTCCTTGGAGGAAATTGAGTTTATTTGGTATAATTTTGTTAGGCTTACTTTTAATCAGCACTTTACCACTGAAAGCCTCCAATTTAAAAGGGGCCATTTTGTGGAGAACTGCGCGCACACACATACACACACACATTTTGTGGAGAAATTTTATGGAAAAAAACAGACATTTTAAAGCTTAAACAAATATATCGTGCACTCGACTCTCAGTGCCTGTTAAAGAAGGGAAGAGAGGAGCCTGGCAAGGTCTGATAAGGCTGTGTAACAGTAATAATAACGTTTTCATAAAGCTCATTAATTGAGAGTCTAGAGGTAATTGCTACGTTTCCTGCAGGCTGACTATGTTGTTAATGCTGACGACTGTCAAACTGACAAACAACAAGTTGTGGAATATGGATTTTCTTCCCTCTCAGCGTGTGTTAATAACCTACCATCTGAGCATTGCCAAGGGAAACTGTCAAGATGGCATCAGTGATAAAATGTTAACATGTGACAAAACGCACCTGCCCGCGAGAAGAACAATTCAATTTGAAATTGAATTCGTACGACTATCACGAAAACCTTTTTTCTTAATCCTCACCCGGGGGGAAGTAATATTGATTAAGAAGAAAAGAACAGAAGGAAAGTTTTTTTTTTTTTTCTTGACTTGGTTGCTGTTGGTGAGCTGCCACACAGTCACAGTGAGGAGACTGACATCAGTTAAACAATAAATGTCTGTACAGTAGAATTACCTGTCAGTGGCCATGTGGTACACAGCATGTGATAAAATCATGTTTTACAATTCAGATCTGCTCTATATTTAGCTGTGAATGATTAAAATTAAGTGAAAATCAAGTGTAAACTATAAATCAGCACAGTAGCGGTTTCATATATCAACATAGTGGAAGTCCAAGGAGAAGAATTTGAATGGTAACACAAACACATTTGACTGACTGCATACTAGAGCTGCCCCCTGAAAGTCGATGAGTCGAATCATCGTCAGTGACCCCTCAGTCGACTTGATTTTCTTGAAGTCGAGCTGTTGTTGTTGTTTTTTTTAAGAGGCTAGATTTATGAAGAACTTTGTGCTCTTGTAAATAATGTTGTGCTCTTGTAAACAAATTAATCATAAATACACTGGTTGTATGGATATGAATGGTGATTACACAGCGAAAAAGTCGCACCCAAGCATGGTAAACAAGACAGGGTCAGTGTTTCAACACGGGTCGGGTGGGTTGCCGACATCGCCGCAGACTCCTCGCACTCAGCACAGTCCTTCTAGGTTGACATTCGCACCGGGAGCCCGTCCCTCCCCTCTGGGAGTGAGGGCGCAGCGAGCACCAAGGCCCCGTGAACCAGCTTCACCCCGGGCCTTTCCAAGCCGAGAGCCAGTTGCGGCGCACCGTGGCGCATCACACGGCGCATCGTGGCGCACTGCTGCGCCCTCGACCTGACCCGCCGAGTTGAATCCCACGGGCAGACTGCGCAGGCACTACCGGTTGATAAGTGTTAAAATATTCTCGGTTCATTATGAAACTGTGGCGGACGGCATTTGACTATGTTAATGTGGTCGAAATAATCACTGAAACTCAGGCCGATGGATTTTCTGATTGCCAGATAGTCTATATGAAGAGGGAAAAAAAAGAACGAATAGTAAAATCTTTGTATCAAACAGCCAATTCTGAGTCGAATCAAAAAATTCTGATTAGGGGACTGCCCTACTGCATACTAGATGATCACAATTTGTGACAAAAGATACGACAAAGATCAGAAGTTGAAACTAAACATTGACATCAGTCTTCTTTATACTGTTTCTGCCTTTCCTCGCAGTCACATTCTTTCTGTTGCACCATGGGATTGCGCAGGCTGTGTTCTTGTTTAGCGGAGATTTGTCATATCTATGTAAGCATTCTTTATAGACACAGTGTGAAAGGCTGCTGGGCTATGAATCAAATGTCCCATGGAGTAAACATGTGCTGTGAAGCTGGCAGCCTCACAGACAACCTTTAAGCTGCCTCTCACAAACAAAGAGAAACAAAAGGTTTGCCAGGGTATTTACTGCAGCTTATTAGGTCATCCGAGAAATGGCAGCAAACAGGAACGAACGCAAAGTCAAGCGGAGAAAAGCAGTGAATCTGTTACTTTTGGCCAAAGTTCAGAGGCACAATCCAAATGATCAAAAATCGCATCGCCGTTGCAGCATCAGACGCCAAAGCGTTCGCTTATTCATATGTCTGCATACGGCGACCATATGAGCTCCTCCTCATTATCTTTACTTCTCCTCCTCCATCACTCTTCTCTGGCTCGGTCATGACAAACACTCTGCTAATTAGGTCATCATCAGGGTCATCATTGCCATCCCAAACACAGTTCCCTTCATCTCTATCATCCTGCAAGCACCGGCTGTCACCAGCGGATGCGGCGGGCATCAGGCGATGGAGGCGGCGCTGGTGCGTTCATGATGTCTGATGTGTGTTGATGAGTGATGCCGTCTGACGGTTGATGTTGGGTGAAGCGTACAGTAATGGGGAGACAGAGGTCAGAGAAACCATTACCGCGGTGGGGGGAGGAGGGGAAGGGGAAGTGAAAGTGGGAAGTACGCTGTTGTCTTCTCCAACTGTAGGGCGGGGCCGCTGTCCTTCTGTCATGACTGAACGTCTGCGTGCTGGCTTTGCATTCATTAGGGGGGGGGGGGGGGGGGACTGTCCCGACGCTCATCATATATACATGACAGGGGTGGTATGGCATAAAATGTTGCAGTGTCTTTTTGGAGGCAAAGGGGGAAGGGTGCTTTGTTGTTTTATGGAGATATTTTGCTCAGTTTGTCCTTCCTCTCCTTTAGTATGTTACCTAAGGTGAAGTGGTCGAGTCTGCCAGAAAACACGAGACACGTCTGCATTATTCGGCAGCAAGTGAGGGCATTTAGCTCGACACAAACACATAAATACGTAAGACGATACTCAAACACTGCAATCCCTCCTCTGCTCTGATGAAGATCTGCTCAAATAAAGCTCCAAACGTGCGTTCATTTTCTCAACTGACTCAACCGGGACATGAATTGACCCCAATCCTGTCATGCAAATAACTCTAGCATGGGAATAATAATAGCTCTTCAGATGAGGTGGCGCGTAATTACTGTGCCTGACCTCTCCAAGCAGTTACTGACTACCCACAACATGCATGAAACCATTTAGTGCGTTTCCATCTATCAACACGTGTCACTTTGTTGTCCTCATGACAAGGTTACCATAGCATTACGCCGACGCTCTCTCCGCTAAGACGCCACGTGTTGTTGCAAGGTTATAACTCAATGACAGTTGACGCCAATGGATCCCTCTTATTATGATGAGTTGGAACACCTTGATATCCACTGCAACATTAGCGCACCATCTGGAAGGGTAATGTGACGTCCTCTGGAGTCGAGGTTTGGGCCCTTGCTGCGCACAGCCTTGTTGACTAATATTTCTTTGTGAAAAATAAAGAACAGAGGCATGGAGATGTGAAGGACGCGGAGGAGCGAAGGAGGGAGGAGAGGGGAGGAAGGAGACCCTTCGATCTGAAACGGGAGGACAAGGCAGGCAGCGGGTGGATTCATCACACAGCCGGGATGTCTTGTTCCGACACTAATTTTGGGCCCAAAGCTGTGGGTAATGAACATATCCTGTGACAAATGGGGGAATCGGAACAGTTGAAGCGTTGTTGGGGACACATTTGCATGCCAGCAGACTGCCGTGACACCACCTGGTGTCTGGAGACGTTGGAACGTGCGAGGGGAGAGAGCATGTCCCCAGAAGCGTGAATCACCGCCGTCCTCACCAATCGGGAGGCTCGCCGGTCGGAGGTTTGTGGTTTCAAACGTAGGCAACAAACCGTACCGATGACAAATGCACTCGTGATTTATGAATCCGTTACCCCGAGCGCTTAAATGTAAACGGAAATGATTAGGAGGCATTCAGACAGAATCAGACCTGGTTGTCAATTTTCATCACTGTGGTTTTGTCACAGACACTTTCTCTCAAACACAATGTGACAAACACTGTCCTGCCCACTTCAAATTAGCTTAATTTTTTTTTTTTTTTATCCTCGCTGACAGCGTGATTTGTGAACGACCTGTTCTTTTTCAGCTGACTTTTACAGATGCCCAGAGGTAACGATTTGTCCTGAGACCTATAAATGATGGAAAGATTGAGTCTTGCAGAGTAGCTAAGACCTGCATCTGAAAAACAACCAGTGTGTCATTGTCTCTCAGTTTGAGTACTATTTGGGATCATCACCAAGAATAAAAGAAAAGTTTTGTTTATGCTTCATCATCATTGACTTTATGTCACAACTGGGGCATGGGCCATAGTCCAAATAGGGCACACAACGTACCTCACCAGGCCCGGTGCCCAGATTGTATCAACAACAAATAGGCTCTAAAAGTGTGCAGACTTTGACAGGTTGTCAGGGTAAGAAGTGGACTTAAGACCTGGTTTACACTATTTAAAACTGAAATGAAGCCAACGCAGAAGTGCCAAAAATTGCAGTTCCTCAAATGGCCACTTGAGGCTGGCACCTGAGACGAATCTATCCCCATAGACCCCCCCCCATGTTAAAATGCCCAACTTTACAGCAGAAATAAACATGTTTACAGTCTGGTACAAAAAAACGATTTTGGTCTCTATAACTAATTTCCCCGTCCATGACAACTGTCCGGGGGCTGAATTTTTACATAACTCACCCGTTTAAATTATATTAAGGCTTAAAGTTAGGCATAATTGAGGGCTTGGTGGCTTTGAGTGACAGGTGGGTGCCGTACCAGATCGCTAGCTGCTAGCTGTCTTCCCTTCTGCGTCACACTGACTTCTGCGTCACCCAAAACATTCACATTTTGAAAGCTAATTGGTGTCTCAATTACATCTTTCTAAAGTGTCCTATAAATCTGTCCACTCTAAAGAAGATGTCACAAACAAAGCAAAATTAATAAATGTATAATTTTTAGTCATACTGTTCGCGGTGAGTGGGCAAAACCCACTGTCACTTTATGTGACACTATTATTAGTTTTGTAAGCGATTGAAATAGAGCCAATACAGATGTTTCTCCCCTCCACTCCCTGGCATTGTGATTACACGGTTGCTGCTGGTCACATGTTGAGACTACCTCCATACACGGCGCTGTCATTTCATCCTATTGAAACCAATGGCATGCTTGATCCCGGCCCTTTTCATTTGCTCCCACAGATCCCCTTTTCTCACCCATTCAACCTTGATGGCTCCTTTCACACCACTGTCTGCACCCTCCCCTGGTAGCACAATGAACACCAGTCTGCCGCCCTGTCTCCAGACAGACTTTTATCTGTTGAGAAGCCCACAGCTCGTGGAAAGCCTTTTGTTACCTATCTTGGAGGTGGCTGAATGGCTCCGTCCTTTGATTTGTACCTTACTATTTTTTTCCCCCTCACACTGGATATTTCTCTCTCACACTTTTCAGATGTGACAAAAGTAATCCTCTGTCTTGGCTATTGGATACCTTACTCGTATTTAGACATAGCCTTCTGAGCTTCTTGTTGGGCATCTTCATAAAAGTCTGTCATGAATAGAATAAGTACGGATAAAACAGTGCCAATCATCATCGCATGGCATCACATCTTGTTGTAAAGGAAATGTTCATTTGTGTTAGTTTTTTTTACTATTTTGAAATAGATTTGTTAATGCTTTTAAGTCTATGTGGGAGTAGAAAGAAATTAGCGCTTTTATTGTTGTAGTCTGAGTAACATGACGTCATATCTGTTCAGTATCCGTCAACCAAAACAAACCGCAGCCGGCCGCATCTCCGTGGTCAAATCGGCCGACGCTACAACTGTAGTGCACCCATATACTGACATTTATGTTAAATACATTCAAATGATCCCGATGGAGCTGACCATGGATGTATAAAGAGAACGGAGCTGACGGGGAGAGCTAGCAATGGACTTGGCGAAATTAGAGGAACTATACACGTGTGACTACGTCTGGTTTTCAAAATAAGGTGTTAACAAAGGGAACTGCATTATAGAGATAAGATTGATTGGATTATATTCACCAGAATTATACAATTAAACATTACAGGTCCCTTATGAATTAAAAAAGAAAATACCACTAATTTGTGAAGGAAATGTCTTTATTTTTTGATTTTTGGGTTGCTGTAAAAAGTTTAATAAATAATGCCTGACAATGACTGGTATATTTGACTTCAGGACATCTCTGACTACATACGTGTTGAAAATCAAACATTTTTACTGGGTCAATTTAGATATTTTCCAAAGTAAAAAAGCCCCTAGTGTATGATTCAACTTTTTCCCATGGTGTAGTGTTAAAAAGTCAAACAAAAATCTCAATAAATCGTAATATCGAATTGCAATACTTAAAAAATCACAATACATATGGAATCGGCACCCAAGTATCATGACAGTATCGAATCGGGAGATAAGTGAATTGTCCCAGCCCTATTAGAAAGCAGGTTATGATAACCGGTTAGTGTAAAAGTATATTTTCTTTCTCTGTTTTATCGAATTCAAGCTCCCAACTTGTACTAAAAATATCCGAGCCCTTTCTAGTCAGTGAAGGAAAAACACAATGAGCCTTAAAGGTACCAGCAGGTTACAGTTGAGGAATAGCAGTGGCCTGTCTTGAAGTGCACCTCTGCAACCTTCATCCCTTATAAAAACCCTCCCTTTTCTCACTCTACTGTTAACAGAAAGCCGACAACAATCTTCTCCCAGCAGAGTGAGTGGCGGTGTCGGACAGGAATCAGCCTTTATATAGATTGTAATTGTTTCTCCCTGCTCATGCGTCTCTCTTCCCATCCATCTCTCTTTTTTCCCCTGTTTCGGGCAGGTTTCAACCGCACAAGGTCATTGCTCTTAGGCAGCCGCAACTCGGCTTTATTGTTCCAGCGGGTCAGCGGGTCCGACACACATCACAGCTATTATTCCTCAGGAACAAATGGCCGTCCCACGCTTTGATCTATGGCCTTCCTTCTCAGACACTTCCATAATACCCTTGACAGGATTTCTTTTTTGTCCTGTTCCCGTTTTTGGTGATGATCCATCTCTTTTTACCACCTCTTCCTCTTAAAGTGCCATATCATTGGTGTGGAGTGATTTATAATTGCAGATTTGATAGAGTAGGTGATGGTAGACATATTTTTGTGTTATAAATGTAGGCGATATGAATATAAATTTAAACCGTGCTCCACTAGAATGCCTTTGTTTTCATCTCTTGGATGTTAACAACAGCGCGGTGTAGGTACATGCAGTTTCTAACAAAAGTTTCTCCTGAAAACAGGATGTAAAGATGACTCACCTTTGTTAAAGAAACATGGTACAATATTTGTGTGTGTATAATGTATTGCAGAAAAGTGCAGCCTGACATTCAACATTGGTAAATCTCTGTATTTGAGAGCAGCAACATTTCAGACTTCTGAAAGCATATTTAACCTCTGGCCAGGATTTCAGCTGCATTCACCTACAACAGCAACATCGGCTTGTCTCTGATTAATGAGTTTCACGCGGCATTTTGAGCCGCTCTCGTCAGAAGTCCAACAGTAGGATCATTTGGGCGACCCCCACTGCCCCTGTTTTACATATGAATGAGAGGCTTATCATTCGTGGCATTGCAGGCTGGGAATGGGCAGAGGCGGGTGTGTGAGCGGGGGCAGCGTGGCACTGCCCAGCAGAGTGATTTCTATTTTTTTTTTATTTTACATCCTCCGACATCGATGCCAAGGTTGGAGCCCTGCTTTAAAACACTGAGGGTCTCCGGTAACGACTTTTGAGCTCATTGCTTAAAAGCCCCCAAAAACATAGCTACTCCATGAATAATGGATGGCAGTTGGGGGTCTCTCACGCAACACTAGTGTGTGTGAGGTTTAATTACGCAGAACTAGTCAGCCTCAGTGATGGATGCACTGACAGGTGGGCTTAGTGACTCAGGCTGAAAAAAGAAACACACACACACACTTCAGTTTCCTATAGAAGCTATAACATCAGTCAAGAAGGACGTTAAATTAAGTGAGCCTTTAAAGCCATACCAGACTACTGTGTATGTGAATTTACGGTTATCTTTTGCATATTACTCTGAACTTTATGCTTGAATTCGTGCATACATTTCAGCAAAAATAGTGATTATTTATAAAAGAAGCATTAAGATAGAACAGAGTTAAAGGTGCGATTGATAACATTGATAACATTCAGCCACTACAGGTCGCATTCTCCCTCCCCCGTTCCATTGCATTTACTTCACAACAAGTCCTTGCCAGGAACGTACCATCAATCTCAGTCATTTGTTCATTTTTTCCACATTAACTGACGACCCAGAGATACCATGTGATACCAACGTTGTTTTACTATTGGCTCACAAGTCTTGCTAGTTCAGATGCACTGATCCGACTTTTTTCAGTCCCGATACCGGTAGCGATACCTGGACTTTGGGTATTGTCCGATATCGAGTACCGATCCGATATCAGTGTTTAATTAATAAGCTGTATGCCTCACTGTGTGGAAGTGACTTGGATCATTCTTTTATGTGTAAGGCAACATCAGACTTGACTTAAACATTGTTTTGTTATATTGTAAAACAGAATGTAACAAATAAATATTTATTTTTTATTTTATTGATACAAATTGATTTTGTATTTAATATCAATATCAAAATAATCATAATAATAATAAAAAAAAAATCATACACCAGCAACTTGTTAAAAAAATCATAAAAAACATAGAACTGAATTGAATAGATCGGCTCCATTGTCACCGATACCCAATCCAGCTATTTCAGTTAGTATCTACCCAATATCCGATCCGGTATCGGTATCGGTGCATCCCTACTTGTTAGAAGTAGGAACCAAGCGTCAGAAAACATTTATTTTGGACCTGCCAAAATGTTTAAAATAATGAATTCACAATCAATGATATTTGCTTGCTTGCAGTAATATTTTTTTTCAGGAAAAGCCATACTTTTATTCGGCACCTTTCTAAAGGCTCTGTGAATGTATTATTTAAAAAAAAATATCCGACTACATAAAAATGTTATCAATAAGACCTTTAAGAATAAGCAACAGTGAAATTAAAAATTTAAAATATGTAAGGGCATGCATGCGTTCCTGTCACGGGGAGGCCTTGAATATTGAACACCAACACATCTAAGTTCCCCTGTGCCATATGGGCATTTGTGTTGTTGTAAGACATACAAACCCACTATTATAGCACAAGTATTATCTAGTCGCACCTGAATTCCCTGCAGCCCATCCACATGCATAATAAATCCAGGAAATGTCAGCTGTGAGGCCTGGGGGAGAGCCGTGCCATTTGTTTAAGCTCTGGCTTGCGATACAGCCTGGTGCCATTGATGTTTGGATAGAAGTGAATGAATAAAAAATGCCGGCACTTGCATGTCAATCAGGGGTTTACAGGACCCTGAACATGGTGAGCCTTAAGCCAACATATGTTGCTAATACACAATAAGCCCCCCAAAACAATAACGCAGACGGATGTATTTTGATCAATGCTGCTCCCGTCATCTCGGCACCCGCACGCACGCATGTTCACACATCTGCTAACGTGTCACCGCAGAAAGTGATTAGCAATTTCATTAACAGGTGCAATAAAGCAGAAGACCACACTAACATGGCATTACCAAGATGCCCACTTAAAAAAAAACACAAGTCATTTGAATATAACTCAGCTGTGAAGTGTTGAGTCTGACTCGCATGTTGAAAACCACAACGGGCGCAGTTGTGTTGTTCTAATAGACTTTCTGTTTAGCATCTGAAAGCATATTGAAAGAGTAGCTCGGAGCTTTTCCTCTCTGTCCGACTGACTGACTGTGGGTTTTTGGTTGCTGACTCCTGGAGGCCCAGAAGTTTCCACTGGCTTGTTTTTCATTCCCACAATCCCTTTCCCTGCTAGCCAAATCACTGAGCTATGACTACAGGCCTGGTTGGAAGTCCTTATCTGCTATCATTAAAGATGCATTTATTCCATTGCCTCAGGTGCTTGTGGGTGTTTGTGTGTGTGCTTTCAAATGCCTTTTTTTTTTTCCCTTGTTTGCATGTGTGTGCACGGTTGATCCATGCGTGTGTGGAAAAAAAAGAGAAACAGAGGAAGGGGGTATAAATGTTTGTGTGTGTGTATGTGTGGGTGGCTTCAGGGGGGGTCCTGTGTGTGGAAGTGGATAAGGCTTTGTGTGTTTCTGTGCATCTGCCTGTGATGTGTGTGTATTCTCCAAGGTTAACACACTCCTCCCACACTAGGCTGATCTAAATAGAGACAGAGCCAGGGTAAATGGGGATCAGAAGTCAAGCGCTGGCAACCATGCTAAATTATCGGCGGAAATCAACGCTGTCCTCATTAATTACACAAAAGGCCGTTAGTCATTTCCACCCTCCCTCACCAGCCCGCCCTCCCAACGCCTCTCAAACTAACTGATGCTTCTCCGGTGATTTCTCTCACTTTTTACGCACACATACAGCGCACTCACAAATTCCAGCATATTTTATACTCTCGCACACACGAGAAAACAGAACAAGGGCACAGATGAAAGGAGGATCTGTCTTTGCCGCTGACATTGGAACAGAGCAACCAAAAGATAATGTAGTCTGTGAGTCACGCTCACCTTGAGTCCTCTCCCCCCTTTCATTACAGCTTTCGTCTTCCACTAAAGGTAGCCGTGTTGTTGTTATCTTCCCAACAATCACTTCAATAATTTATGGCAATGAAACTAAGAGAGGTGTGCTCTGCATATTGTTGTTGATAAGAGGCGAAGTGTCTTCATTCACCGCGATGAGGAGCCGTGGCAGCGTTTCAAAGCGGCTGTTCTTTTACCTTAAAGAGTTGCCGTGTTTGTGCAGAATAAACCAAGCTACTGTAAGTAGTTGCGTTGGTTGAAATGCCTCATTTGAATTTCATAGTAGCAGGGAGGAACATCAGAAGCACAGAGTTTGATGCTCTAAATTCAGGTTAATAAAAGTGTCATATAGAAGCATCTGCTTTCTTAATTTCTTCTGGCAAGTTCTGCAGACGCTATCAAACGGAAGTTGTTGTAGATTAACACGGAGCACAACAGGTTAAATGTTGTTTTTTTGTGGGGTTAAAAGAATAGTTTCACATTTTTGAAAATATGTTTATTTGCTTTCTTGCTTGTAGTTTGATGGGAACATTGAGTCAACTCTCATGCCTGTGGGCTATGTGTGAAACAGGGAGGAGACAGTTAGCTTAGCTTAGCATAAAGACTGGAAGCAGGGGGTAACAGCTAGCTTGACTCTCTCCAAAAGTAAAACATCTGCCTAACAGCACCTCTAAACTATTAACAGGTGGTCAACCAACGGAAATGTAAAAATGACACAGTGACTTCCGGTTGCTGGTCACCAAGAAATAGTTACAGCATGCAACTCCAAGTAAAACCTCAACTTGCCTTTTTTACATTTCTGTTTGTCATCAACAGGCTAATTATTGAGCTATAGAGGTAAGCAGGAGAACTGGTAGGCATGTTTTTGATCTGAAACATTTTTGAACTGGACAAAGCCAGAGAAGCTGTCTCCTGCTGCTTTGAGCCTTTATGCTAAGCTAAGCTAATTGCCTCCTGGCTCTGGCTCCAGACTAAACAAACAGACATGAGAGTGGTGTCGATCTTCTCGCTTAACTATCCGCAAGAAAGCAAATAACTGAATTTCCCAAAGTGTTGAATTATTCTTTTAAGGTACATTGAAGCATTAAGCAGAAACATGGAAAATAATTTGAGTAATTTAAGTTCTGCTGATACCTAATGAAACACATACAGTATAATGCATATGGATTTTTGAAAAGTTTGCTGTTAGTTTAATGGAGGTTGGCAAATTTGCCATCATCTTTAAAGGAGGATGGTCGAATAGAAAGACCATTTTAGACTCCACTTGGTCTTCAGCTCTGTTCTGTCACCTCTCACTTTCTCAGTGTTTACTTATTTTGTGTATGAATATAGTTGATCACACAACCACGCAGGCCTCAATCAATCACTATTCTACTCGTAAAGTTACCTAACATCAGAAATATAAAATATGTTAAATAATGGTATCAAAGAAGTATTTCGTCGCTGTAAAGATGGCCTTTTAATAAAACTGAGCTGTCTATGTAGTAGAAAGGCACAAATATTTTTTTTAATATTGGTGCTACATGACCAAAGAAAACAGAGAAAATGGGCTGTGGTAAACAACCAGAATACACTGGGCTTGTTGCGCCGCTATCTTGGCCGATTGCCGCTGCTTGACTCTCAGCTGTGGCGGCCTCCTCCTCCTCCATATGCCGTGATTCCTCCGCACTGTATTCTGGCTCATTAAGTAGCTGATAAGAATGTCCGATTGGAGCATTACACTATTAAAATCGATAAAATCTGTAGTTCGAACAACAGCCCTCGAGCCGGACTTTTGCTGGCAAATGAGCGGGGAGGTCTGGGTGGTGGCAACATGGAGGGAGGTTAAACAAACATTGTTAATTTGCATATACAACCCACACTATAATGATACAATGATACTGATACTGGTTGAAAATCAACAAAGTTTTCCTTTAATTGCAAATGATCTGGAACTTTTATACAAAACACACTGGTTGTAAACCTTTTAGACCTTTTCAGCACCACCATATCCAGGAATTAATGTTGTCCTATTACTGTGTATTGGAATATAAAAAAGTAATTAACTTGACTTTGGCCATGGTTGTGAGAGGTTTACAATTGCATGTCAACATTTTGAAATAACCTAAATTCAGCTTTTCTACTGTCATATTTGTACTCTGCTTTATGTGTAGTCTGCCCATATTAAATTTGAAACCACAAAATGAAAAGGAAGAAACAGAAAAGGCAGCTTGTGCCTAAAAATAATTCAACCGCATGCTGATTTCTCCTTTCGAAGGAGTTAGTTGGGGTCTTAAAGAAAGCCATTCATTATTTCCCAGCTGAGGTGGATTACTCGTCGACGGGTGCTGTTTGACATTTACCGTATGCATTTCATTATTGGAACTGACCTGGAAATTAACGGCAGCTTCTCAGAGCCTCGGCTCCAACCCCCCCATGTGCAACTCGCCAAAGCATTGACCCTCTCCTCGTCTCCCTCCTGACCTTTCAGTACTGCATTATTTAACGCACACGAATCCCACACACACCGCCACTGAATGCTAGGAAAAGGTATTGACAGAGACATATGGCTGCTGGTGGATAACATGCATAATTGAGGGGTAGGAAAACAGGTTATATCCCTGGCTGAGGTGTGCGAGCCGAAGACACCGACCTTGGTCCTCTGTGCCCACTGCTGTGGGAGTAGACCTCTGTTTGAACGCCTAGCACTAATTATTCAATCATGTTGAACTACACACTATAATAACCCTGTACCATGGCCATATTTTATCTTTGAGAAATTCAACATGAGTGCTGTAGTTTATACTAGAGGTCGACCGATTTATCGGTCGGCCGATTAATCGGGCCGATTATTTGACATTTTTTCATAATCGGCATCGGCCGATGCCTGAGCATATTAGGCCGATTATCAAGCAGGCACATCTGCGGGCAGCCCAGTGTTGTTGTTGCTGTGGAGCACGTGTGACTCCGCCCCTTGTGTGTCAATCAAATTGCCATTCTGCCGGGAGAAACCGGTAGGCTTAAATTCTTCTCTTTCAAAGCCCTATATATTTAATTGGTTAGATATGAAATGCTCCGACGTTATCAATTCTGTTTTTGGTAACGGAGAATTTCTCTCCGTCGGTAACGTTAGCTGTGTGCGGGGCGGAGCAGCTCTCACATGCACGCTGCTGCAGCGCAGACACACACACACACACAGACACACACACACAGAGCTTCTGCTCTTAGTAACTATGACGGAGAAAACTAAACTTATAAAGCGTGATTACACTTTACTAGAGTTGATGCTGACAATGCTTGTCATAAGTGCAAGTTTGCGTGTGAGGGCGGAAACACCAGCAATTTGTCGAAACATTTAGCAAAAAGTTCACTTCCTCATTAAACGTCTCTATGGGTCCTACACAGCGTCTATGACGTCACTGGCCTGTTTGTAGTCCGCAGCATAGCAGATATGAGCAGCAGGCTGTGTAATACGAGTGAACAAAGTTATTATTATGTTTTGATCACTTAGATTGTGGCCATATAGCTTGTAACAGTGTCTGTCAACAAACAGAAATAAAAAACATGCTTTAGGACAGTTTTGGAAAGGTGCTTAAAAGGTTTTGAGCCCTGTACTATTACTACTATTAACCATCATGCACAAAATAAAATATGCACTGCAGTGCAGACACAAAGTGCAAATTGGAGAGACAGACAATAAGTGTTGTTCAATAAATGTTTACTTAAGTTAAGACATTTTGTGTATTATTTGTTATTATTAAGCTGTTATATTTTATCAGATGGAGGAAAAAGAGAAAACCAGCCAAACATATCGGCAAAAAAAAAATCGGCATCATATATCGGCCATCGGCTGTCCTGATTCTGTAAAAAATCGGCATCGGCATCGGCCATAAAAAAACCATATCGGTCGACCTCTAGTTTATACCGTGGCAATTCTGTTGACTATTTTAGATTAGTTTTGGAAACTTTTTTTCATCAGATTATGAAAAGGCGATTCATTCAAAAGACCCTGGTATTGACAGAGTCTTTGAAAAGATGCCATGTGACTCTTTCTAATGTTACAGAGAATAAGAAATGAATGTAAATTCAAGCTCGATTCCAGAGAACGGAGCTGCAAAATCAACTAAACTAGTGATGATATACAGTGAGTTTACAGTAAATGGGGTAAAAACAGTTTTACATTCCCATTAAAATGCTTAAAATTTACAACGGCTTAAAGCTGGGGTCTGCGATTTATCCAGTATACACTTTTTGTTATATTGGTTGAAATGGTCTTTACACCCCGACAGCAATCCGTTTCTTATGAGCACTGAAAATAGACCAGAAAAGATCCGTCATCTGTAGCTGCTGTAATCCTGTAAAAACGTCTCCCAGTCAGTTCCTCTCGTCCCGGCTGTAAAGAATCAATCAGATGCCTCCCTGCCTCCCTGCTCGTACTCTAGCCTCAGCGTGCACCAGCGTGAACTCAAAGCGCGTGTCCGCCGCACGTTCACTGGAGAGTGGAAGAGAAAACTCAGCTCTTAAAACACCGGACAACGAGAACGAACTCGTACCACTATTACCATATTATCGAAAAATACAACTTTGATTTAGTTGTTTATGTTCTGTTAGTTTACTTTATAAGATACTGCAGGTTTAAACTATTTATTCTAACAGCTCAAAGTGAAGTCAGACAAACAGGATTATCAACGAGGGGAGACGGCGGATAGAAAACATTGCCGAACAAAATTTACGTTACTCAAACTACTTTTTCAGTTACAGCAACAAACGAGTGGACTGATCTCCCTCCAGATATTAGAGTAATGTTAAAAAGGGTCGTGTTGTCTCAGCAGGTATCTCTCTCTTTCCCTCCCCTCTCTGCTGCTCTGTGGCTCTCCGGCGAGCTGCTGCCCCCCCCTCTCCGTCAACAAGGAAATAAAAGCCCCTCGTCTACGAGACCGGTCTCTTGAGAGAGCTCCAGCTCATAGCGGGGTCTGTGTGAGTGAATGCCCGGGTGGAGAGGTGGCGATCCCGGCAGCAGCTAGCTAGCTGTGCCGGCAGTTTGTGGAGCTTCTAAAACCGACAACAGTGGAGAAAATGTTTTATTCGCCATCTAACATCGTAAAACTGTCAATATTCTAAATCTACACCGTTGATTTCTCGCCTCAACATTTTTCAGAAGTGAATTTAGTGATGAAATAGCTACGAAAAATGTGAAGTAGTTATGATGCGGCGGTGCTCGTGCATGTGTGTGGGGGGCGTTGCCTTATAAGGAGTTTCGAGGGGAGGGGGGGGCTTAGACGGAGCTCCTGAGGCGATGCGACTTTCAAATTATGGTAGTTTTCCAAGATCGCAGACCCCAGCTTTAAGACAGACAAATATAAGATTTTAAAAGAATTCCTTGTAGAAGTTTCAAATAACAAGATTCGGTCTAAATAGAGTATATGTCTGGACCGTGGATGGTCAGTCTGTGTATTTGTGGCTTAATTGTTATACAAATAGTCAGTGTTCATGTCGATAATGTTAAATCCAGCGGTACATGTTCACCAGGTCCGGTGAGGACACTAGTTGACGGGCTGCTCCACTCAACTGGCCGTTCAAGCGGTGATGTACCGTATCGTTGATTGCACACGATTGGTCCCTGGTTTACTGCTTGCTGTTTCAAACAGGAAACAACATCGAGGCCTGCTCATAAACTTTCTGTTATTCCGTCTAAACAACCCACCAAAATCTACTTCTGAAAACATTTTAAGCGAGAAATCCGCTATGCCACTGCTGAATCTTGTTTCATTTTAGAACTAGATCGCCTAGTTTGACAGCTTGTCCAAGTTTCGTGAGCCGGACGCGTCGTGGCTGGATGGGCTCATTTGCATAAAGTTGAGATTTTTCAACTTTATGCGAATACAGACCCTCTCCAACTCACCGCAACACTCCCACCATGTACTGAAATTAATGGAAAGCGTTGAGACACCCTCCGTCAACGGATCTGGTAAAATAGTGCCAATAGAGGAGCACTTGCGCCAGTGATTTGAAACACTGACAACCCCCTGAAAATGTAAACAAAGGACTGTTCAGGCCTTTTCATTCTGATAGAGCAATGGCCAATACAGAAACTCCAAAACTCGGCCGACCAACCGCGTAACTCAGTCACTCAGTCACTCAGTGACAGACTTTTGCATTTGTAGAGCTAGCCCTCTGCGGTCCAGCCAAAAACAGAAAGCATTAGACTTAGTTTTATCAAAATCCTCAAAGAGCAATAATAAATGCACCTGGTTGTCTGTGATACACTGTCCCAGACCAGAGGACAACTTCCTCTCAGTGGCAGCCCTTTGATGATTATCTGAAAAGTGTCACAAGGGGTCCAAAAAAGCAATTTAATAATTAACAAGAGTTTACAAGAAAACCAAAGAAAATAAATGATAGCGTGGTGGAGGAGGACAATGAGTCGACATTAACAATCAGGTCTGCCAGTGAATAACGAGCTCGCCCCCAACATTTTAATTAGCAGCCCGCCGGACGGCACAGTGATTAATGAACACTATTTGATTTCAGCGTTGCTCTGAATTAATAACAAATTGACATTTAATGAAAATTACTTACTGCAATTGGAATTAAAGCTGCCTTTTGCCCCTTTATGCACCACAGAATAATAATAAATACAAATGTTGTTATCCCCAATTGATCATAAACATGTGTTAAAAGAGATATCAAAGGTGATGGGATTGAATTATGGGAGGATTTTGCAAACAACATTAACAGCACCAATTATGTTGTCACAGCCTCGGCTCTGGGCAACGGGAGGACAAGTTTCACTCAGCTGTTTTTGTAAGTCTTCCATGAAGGAAACACTGCTCAGGGAAGCCAAAGGGTTAAGGCCTCAGTATGCTTCAGACAAAGTGCTTGTCGGATTGTCTGAAACCCCCTTTTCATTGGAGGGCTGGGTGGTTGCATCGGGCAATTTTTTGTAACTTTCCAAAACAGACAATCAAACCCAGTATACACAGCAAGTGGACAGTGCAGACGTGTGACAGTTGGCATGGTTTAAACTTTCCTCTCAAGCTCTGGTTTCATTCTTTATACACCATCCACACTACTGTACTATCACTTTGTGCACCTACAACCTAGTACTAGTAGTAGAATTTTCAAAAAAGTATACAGGTTTATTCACATTTGTATGATTCAGCAGTCGGCAAATATGCCCACAAGATACAGAATTCTTGGAAGACGCACACCGTGATATACTACTACAGTAATTTCCAACAGGAAATATGTTTTGATAGTAATGTAACACTGCCCAGATTAGTTTTTTTAATTAACATAATTATAAAACAATGTTGCAACTAAAAAATGACAACTTTTTTAAGATTATGTTTACACATGCAGGTCTCCGGTTAAAAGTCCTGAGCTTTGTAAGCCCTCCATCCACCCTGACCACAAATAGCACTCCTCTCACTCGAAAATACGTTGCCACGAAACACAGCCCAGGCAACAATTACATTTTCCCCAAAACATATTTGTATAAATACGTAATTCGCAGGAGACAGGGTTGAGTCACGTACAACTTATTCTTTTGGAGGATACAGTGGAAACCGCTTTTAGTGATCACGGCTACAGTGATAAACAGTTTATATGGATCAAAAAGCTTGGGACAGAATCATTCCCATACAAATGTTGTTTAAATAATTTGCTTATGGTAATCAAACAGTCGGCTTACAATGTTCATTTTGGGTCTTTTCATACATGACAAAATATGGAAAAACATTTTAAAACTACATTAGACTAACGTTAATTGAATTTTTGTTTTATTTTTTACTTTACTCCTTTGATACTTTGCCTCGCGGACCGTCTACTTTCCGGCTAGATACCTGAGGCTGATGCTGCGTGCACATTGATATTGTGACGGGAAAAGGAAAGTCATTTTCTCTGAATAAAACCCAAATGCGCACAGGAAAAATACCTGTGGTTGAAGCTTCCCACGTCAAGTGGATTGATAATGCCTGGTCACGTAATGCCCCTAAAGTGAAACTTTGCTGATCCTCAACTGGCTCTGCGGCACACATGCAGACCGGCGCCCGTCTCCCTCCATGCTGCTATCGGGTGAGAGAACGAGGAGCCCCGGCAAAGGGGCGTCATTCTGCATGCACGCTCGCGCTGCAGAGCCAGCCAAAAATGGCAGTGCCTCACCCTCAGTGGGAAAAGGCAGAAGTATTGGCACTGAGCCAGTAAATAGCGAAGTGGTCCGTTTCCTTACTTTGTATTCATGTAATAAATACACAAATGTTAACTAGATGGTAATCTGCATGAGAAATGATGCACAACAACAAAAATTTGGTTCTAATAATCATCCGCTTATAGTGATCAATTTGACCCGGACAGACGTGATCACTATAAGCGGTTTCCACTGTACTACGGACTAAGTTACTTTTGACAAGTTATTACTCTGTTGTTCAAAAACTATTACCAAAAAGTGTTCACTATTATATCAGCCAGTGAGCAGACTGCACTTGAAGTATAAAATCTCAACTTCATACTTGCAGTACCGCATTTGTGTGTTTGCTCTGAGCCTCTGAATACTCCCCAGCCTCTTGCTGGAGATCAAACACTTCATTTGTGTTGGTGGGGGTTGTGGCGCAGCATCCAGCAGGTGAGTCTGTACCCCGAAGCATGGTGGCCACCTGTTGGCGCTTCAGCCCATGATGCCTCCGACACAGACGCACTAGCCTGAGGTTCTTTTTCGCCTCGGCTGCCTCCCTCCCCGGCCAACCATGCTGCACTTTTATTTCTGAATGCAGAGCCTAACTGACCACATAGAGCTCCAATCAATATTTGTGCTCCTCTGAAGATCAAACAGGGCTTTGTTTATGTGTATTTCGGTGAGCCGGGTTCTCCAGTTGAGAAGCCCCTCTGTGATTACTGCTCCATGCAGAATCCACCCCTGTTCATTTGTCTGTATGAATGTCTGCTCTCCACTTTATTACTACGCCCTCATGTTGGTCTGCACTCTGCTTTTGACTGAGAAGACAGATGATTAGTTTCTGATGTCGGTGCGCATGCGTTTGCACATGCTGCTGTGGAGTCCAGTATGAAATTCTGTGCTGCTTGTGTCCATTTTAAATAAAGAAAAACAGACTCATTTCACCTTCCCGATGTATTTCAAGGAGTCGTGCTGTTCGTACATTCCAATCAGAAAGCCTCTCAGCCCCTTAATGGCAACAACAAACAGCCAGGGTTTGTTTGGCTTTATCAATGTTTGATAAACGCTCCGAGCTCCACACCAGAGGAGTCTGTGTTTCAGTTTTGCTCAGGTATCCCGTTCCTCTCATACTTTCACTGTTGTTTGCCTCGAAAAGATTTCTGCCCCAGATGATTTATGGGTAATATTGCTGTCTCGGATTTAGTTAGGCTTGGGTTTTGTGATAACCGCCTGCTTATAAAATTACCAAAGATGTTGACTGAGATGGTATAATGATGATACATTTACCAATAATGCTTCTATCCGAAAGAACAATATCCAGCCCCTTAGTTGGCAGTGTTGGAAGTGTCAGAGCTGTTGAATATTAAGATGTGCTTCTTTCAAATGAGTATGATTTGCTAATTTATTTTTGACAATTAAAACATAATATATTTTACTGTTTATATTTCCTATCAAGTTGATAATGTCTTCAATATATAGTCTAAGTGCCTGATCACAGAGCGCGTTTTAGCAACCTGGGGTGGCTTTTTGTAATTGTTTTCAATGACAGTGAAGCGTTTTGTGCGCTGCTTTTGCGTCGCGTTTTTACAGGAGCACCCTGAACATCTCGAGTTTAAAAAAATTCAACTTGGTGCGGAAAAGTGCCCAACGTCATTAGTGTTTTGTCTCATTATGGTGACTTTTGCTGAATTCCCGAAGCTGTATGACTTTACCAACAGTAGTTATCATGATCTGAACAGAAAACAGCAGGTAAACGGGTAATGCTACACTGTGAACAACAAATCAGCGTTGAAATCAACAGGAGGAGAGTTAGTAATGTTACCTTGGCTAATTAACGGAGCTACTAACGTTAACGGAGGTTCCATTGAGTTTCAATATGATGCGTTCATGCTCTGTTCAGCAAAAATGACTATTGGGAAAAGGTAAATTACAACGTTACCATGTTCAAATGTAATCTCGTAAAATGTAGTAAAATGGCGAGAAACCTGAATAAATCCAGTTGTTTGAAGGAGATGTTTTCACAGCAATATAAAATAGATATTAGAGAGGGAATTATGACCTGTTTAACTTTCTAACAGCAGCTCATAATACATCATTAAAACTACTGATGCGAAGATTTAATCAAAGCAAATATTTGAATAATCATAATCATTTGAATTGTGTTTTTATGCAAATAACCACTATAGATGATAATAACAAAGTACGGTACAGTACTGTGTACAGTACCCTCCAACCCTCGCAAAATAGGGCTCTCCCAGAAGCTACGGTGTAATTCAAACTCTGGAATTTACCATCCAAATAATGTTTTTTATGTAAAATATATCGATCATTAAATGACATCAGATCTAAAATGTTATTCCTTCATTTAGCGCATTGATTTCAAAAGTGGCAGATAAAATTTCTGAGTGGCAGATAAAAAAAATTCTCGCCTGCCACAGTGGCAGGCAGTGAAAAAAGTTAATTTCAGACCCTGTCTGGAGGCTGTTTGCCGGATACCCGGAGCTGTATGACTTTACCAACCATAGTTGCCGTGATCTGAGCAGAAAACAGCAGGGGGCAAATTAGTGAGGTAGAGATTTCCGGTAAGTTGTTTTCATTCATTTAAATTGTACTATTAACTATTTGGGTAGCGCACAGTTCATGGCTTGTATTAAGTTCGTTGGTTGCCTAGCAACAATATAAAAAAAAGATGCAGCAAACTGTCTGATCGGGCAACAAAAAGGCAGTGCGGTGCGCTCGGTCTGATCAGGGCCTCAGTCACCAGCCAAAGCTTTAGTTTTACCAGGCATTTCCTATATGATACAATAGGACAGGGTCTATCCTTTACAATTATGGTTGTATACAGTCACAATGACTGACTGATGATTTTTTTTTTCACACTTCTGTGTTCTCCTAAATAGCATTTTTTGACCACAACCCCCCCAAGTGCCTCCAAACATCACATCTATTGATTTGCACACCTAACAATATGGCCCCCGTTCTACATCACCCCTTAGTTGTTATTTACGTTCACATTCTGTGTTCTTACAGTTTCATGAATAATGAAGAACAATCCATCAGTCAAAGAGCGGGGAAGGGAATCATCTCACTGTCACGGCATTCAGATGAAAAATCACACCACGCACTACATTTCCACAAAATGCCCAAGACATTCACAGAGGTGTTTATCGGCCAACTGGCGATGGCTCACAACGAGACGCTTCAAATCGCCCCGGGGAAAGAGACGTTTGGAGCAATAACAAATTAGACATTGAAATAAGACGACTCAATAGCACAGCAGACAAATTACAGGAGCCGGGCAGTGCTCATTAATTCTAACTATGGGCTCCTCGGCTGCATTGATCATATCCTCCATTTATTCCAGTAAACGCGGAAGGAATGAGTGATATGATATGAAGATGGCATTGGTGTTCCCTTTCTGGCTAACCCCTGGTCACCACTGACTATTAATATTAAGCACAGTATACTATATATGTACGTGATGTTTACCACATCTGAGCAGATATATACACCGTTGCCACAAGCCAGTACGGTGTGAAATCACTTACACGAGTCGTTCTCTTTCACATCCTTTCTAATCGAGTTGGAGAGGTGTAAACAATCAGGGTGGAGCCAAGGAGATGCTCTGCCCAAACATGTCCACTATCATCACATCTGAGAAGAGAATAATGAATGCAGGCGAAGGGGCTGATAATACGTAAGTGGAACACAGCACAGTCAGCCTTCACAAACTTAATAGAAAGTTATGAGTGTATCAATATATGGCTGGTGCTAGAGCCCAACGAGGGAGAAGTCAATGATTGTTCAGTGCTGATGACAGCAATCAGAAGGCGAGCTCTCCCTGGTTGCTGTGGGGTTTGGGTAATGGTAGTGGAGTACATATCTAAGTACCAAAGGGAACAAGAGACCTGACAAGGTTTAAAAACTCACACTCCACTATTAGGCTCTGTAAAAGCAGAGTTCTGACCCCAAACCTGTGCTGAAAGAGAAGCTGTTGGAAAAAAACACTCAAGGTGCAGGAAATCATGGAGTAGCTGCCACCACGACAGATTCACAGATGCAAAATGGTCTAAACATTGAGGCATATACAGTACACAGTTCAATCGAATGCAAACCAAACCAAAAGCAAACTTATATGAGGCATGTTCACTGTCAAAAAGGACTGGGAATAGGGATGCGACAGTGAGGAAATTTTCCCAGGGGTTAATAAACTTGTGACAACACTGGTGTTACCGATTACACCGGACATTTTACAAGAAAAGATGACGCTCAATATGGGTAGCGCGCTTACTTTGATCTTTAATGCCGGGTGGCTGTGTGTCTGGCCTCGCCGATCCAGCTTCTACCTGGCGCCGCTGCGTCCTCCACGTGGTGATTACATCATTAACGTTATGGTTCCCTTATAGCGTTGGGTTTAAAAACAAAATATTGCCAAATAGGCGTGTTTGCTTTTCGCCAACTCATTTTGTTAGGTTTCATGTAAATAATGATTTCAGCAAGTGGTCGGAACTGATCCCAAAACGTTTTTAACTACAGCATGTCTGCTCATTATGTCTTTCAGTATGCGGGCGCCATACTTCCTCTACAGGAAGCGTGTATGGGACGCTACGCACGGGGAGCCGGAGCATTCAGGCATGTGCAGTACAGATGTGCAAATGTCCACAGCAAGACAAGGAAGACTCCCAGGTTGCTTGAATTTCCGTAATGGTCCATTTTGCTGACCCTTGCTGGAGATGTAGGAGCCAGATAGAAGAAAAAAAGAGAGAACAAAGATAGATAGAGAGAGTGAGTGAGTGAGTGAGTGAGTGAGTGAGTGAGGAGAGACAGGATGGAATAGAGACAATAAGATGGAGCTGAGAGAGAGGACCACCTCTCGGGGATTGGACTGTCAGGGAAGAGAAGAAGGGGAGAGAGGTGAGCAGGGATAAGTTAATGACTAGAATAGTGGGAAGTGGGGGAATACCGGCAGTCGGCTCTCGATCCATGTCATTTAACAACATAATGTCCCTCTTCTAATCCCACAAGCAGATATGGAATCCTCTTTCCTCTTATTTTCTTCTTCGTCGTCATCTTCTTTTCTTTCCACTTGCACTTAAGATCAACATCGCTCTGTAGGCTACGGATTTTCTTTTTGGATGACATCTCAAGAGAAGTACAAAAAATGATTTCCATGATTTTAAGTTCACAAACAAACTTTTGTCATCTTGATTCAATGTACACTTTCATCAACGTGACAGAATTAACTCCAACAGTGGTAAATGCAGTGGGCAACCTCCGGGTCAGAGAAGTGAAGCCAATGCTGAACTGTCTTAACTTCAGAGGGGCGACTCCTCTGGTTGCAAAAAGAAGTCTAATTGTGTAGAAGTCTATGAGAAAATGACCCTACTTCTCACTTGATTTATTACCTCAGTAAACATTGTAAACATGAGTTTATGGTCTCAATCACTAGTTTCAAGTCTTCTTCAATACAGCATGATGCTCATTTAGTAAATTATGGTCCCATTTAGAGTAAAATAAACCTTAAAGCAGGGTATTATTTAGGGCGTGGCTACCTTGTGATTGACAGGTCGCTACCACGGCGTTGTCCGGTCTGGGTGATGTCCTAGTTTTCGTCTTACAACTTTAACCCTTTCACAGTGTGTTTTCAGTTCATGAAAGTTATATACATAGTTGTAACATTTTGGTCGCTTAAAAATGTCTTATTCAGTGTTCGGTTGTACTTAGCTCCATCCTCTCGTGTCATTTCTGGTTGCTAAAAAAACAAGATGGCGACAGCCAAAAACCAAGATAGCGATGGCCAAAATGTCGAACTTGAGGCTTCAAAACGGCAGTCCACAAACCAATAGGTGACGTCACAGTGACTACGTCCACTTCTTATATACAGTCTATGGTTACATACTGGCCTCCCCGGTTCTGGACAGCCATGCTTGTAGGATTCTTTGTCTAGACCCATGTGCCTTCTATATATCCAGGCCTTGGCCATTCATCAGGTTTCCAAAGATTTGAGTAAGTCTGGTTAACAAATGCCAATGTAACAAAAGGGGTTTTACTTTCAATTCCGCCCTCATATGTAGGAAAGTTTATATGTTCAGTCATTATCCAAGGTTTATTCATTGATGATAACATTGAGCATTAATAAAATATAATTATTCAATGCATTCTTTTGGATGGTAGATAGCGATGGAGTATGTCGGGTACCTAAGGTGAAGGAGCAGTGGGGTCATAGGAGTTAGATCCCTGCTGAAGATACGGGAGTATTTCTCCACTATTCAATTCAGAATTCCTCTCTACAGACTAAACTATCACATATTCCCCTCACACAGGTCCACAAAGTCTCTCTCTCTCTTCCCCTTTCTCTAAGTCTCTGTATTTCTGCTTGTTCTCTTATCACTTTTAACTTTAGATTCTGCCTTTTCGGTTAGATAATGAGACTGAGCATGGCGATGGGCGATTACTTTAGCATTTGCTCAATAATGTGAACACTCTAAATGCAACACAGCAATGCATATAGAATGATAATTACTTTTAGTAATTATCAGCGTCAAGTAAATCAAGCCATTCACTGCTCATGCAGTGTGAACGTCAACTACATATTGGTCCATTATGGCAAACAATAATTAGTGGTGTGGAATGGGTGGTAAGTGTTAGTGGTTGCAGAAGTGCCCCGATGTGTTGAATTTCTAACTATACTATTGTCACATTACGGGAGAAGGTTTGTGCGTGCGTCCTTTCGTTCCCCAAGGCGCCATCGCTTGTGGCTGGGGGTTAGCTGCTCACAGCCGTTTTAAATGAGGAATGCAAATAATGCTAACAAGCTGTGGCTGCGAGGCTCTACGTTGCCAGAATAATCTTTTCCCCTCAGACTGCCAGCCACGGGCTCTGTCCGTGGTCCTGACATGCTCCGGCAGTGGGAGAAAGAGGGCAGGAAATTGTTTAGTAAGTGCTCTGCGTCCTGCGAGGTAAAGAGAAAGTAACAATCAGCGGGCCAGATATTTTGCTGTTTTTGCTCTTAGAGAAGTTACTTCAGTGCTGTTAAAGTGTGAAGGTGGTACTCCTCTCTCTTTTTTAGGTAAAGAAAGTGCACCATTAGCCGCCACAGCATCTGTAGAGTGTATGCTTTCCTAAAGAAATACCTCTTTGTAACATTTTTTCTGTCTGAGGAAATAAAGGTGTGGGCTGGCCAGTCTTTTTCTACATAAACAAATTTAGGTCATCGCTTCATGTAACTTGCAGACAGCGCTAACTGACAGCCAGCTGGTGAACAGCTTTGTTCGACATCTCCCAGTTAAACTTTTAAGCACATCATATCATTGTTTTAAGCGTTTAGCTCTGAATTTAAAACTCCAGAAGTTAGGGCTGTGAAGCAGCTTGTCCCATCAGTCTGTGAAGTCGGGCTGTCCTCAACCGAATAAATTGTTAGTCAACTAAAAATCATATGATTTTGTCGACGAATCGATTACTTGATTTAATCGACAGATCTGTAAAACTGAGTTTCTCCACAAAGAGTCACGCAAAAGCACCACTTTAAATCGTGTGTTTACTCGAGATGTGCTCATAAGTTTCTTGGAAATACGTCATTCAGCATGAGAAAAAGCATAAAAAATGACGAATCGACTACAGAAACCTTAGTCGACTAAGACCAAAACATCCGATTAGTCGACTAATCGACTAAGAGGGGCAACTCTACTGTGAAGCTAACGTTAGCTCAAGCAGCTACAGGGCGGCGCTGTCAAAAGCCTCGTTGAGGGTCGTCAGTCTGTAGATCATAAATACAGGCCTATATGGAAAAGAATCACAATTAAAATCATAGTATATGTCAGAAAAAAATGGTACGCATCGACCAGCAATGCGTCATCCAGAGTAGACTCGCATGACCACGCCCCTTTTTGGGGGAAAACAATCTCGTGTCCCTCGTAGACGGTAACAGCGTAAAGAGAAGAAGTTGAAACATGTCTCCAAACTTCTACTTTAAACAAACCGGTAATAGGTTATAACGCTACACCGAAGATCCGCTGTGTAGTTGGTTGCACCAACAATAAATCCAAAAACCCTGATTTCCGAGTTGTTCCCCTGCCGTGTCCTAAAAAAGATATTATTGAGGGGCTTTATGGCTCCAAGCTATAGACCAGACCGGCATGGAGTCATCGCCGAGGCTGCGCTCACGTTTTTCGGGGAAAGAAACTCGCCGTCACAGGAGAGAAAATTATGAAAAGCTGTTGTGTAGCGGGTTAACCGAGGCTTTCACACTGAGATTTGAGGCACATGCGATACGGTAATATTCACTATCAGTGTGGTAAATGGCTAAATGATGCTGGAGACAGTGACTAGCATGGCTAGCTAACGTTAGCTTGAGTGTTAGGCTGCTGCAGTAATACAGTCATACAGAACATTAACGCTATGGGATCTTCGGTTTTCTTTCCCCCAAAAGGGGTTGCACGACCTTGACGTTTTGGAAAGTACCCATATGTGCCGGTCTGATGTATGGTATAACATTTTTTATATTTTACTCAAATCGTTCAGCTCTATTTGGCAGAGAGAGAGAGTTAGAAAGAGTGCTTGGAATAAGCACAAGGTGCAGGATTAAAGAGTAAGGTCGTCCTATAAAGCCTGGAGTCACCCAACTTTCAGACTGCTTTAGAGCGCCGACACCCATGATGGTGAAACTGTCCTACAGAGGTGACGTGTGGGATATTGTCAACACTTTTAACGTACACACTAAATACGTTAGATCGGATCATACACCACTCATACAGACATTTACATAATTGTCACCGACAGCACCCTCTTTGTTTGTGATTCATGCTGGCCAGTCATCAAAGGTGTACCTACGTTGCCAGACCTTGTCAGAACTTTAATCAAAGTAACCACGTTGTTTGAGTGGTAAATAATTGTACAGCACTCTGGAAATACACATCACATCCTTAAAATTAGAGACTGCCGACGCACATAGTATTCCGTCTGCTGAATGATGAATATCGAGGTTTAATTACCTGGAAGGGAAGGCACTTACTGTCAAAGAGTTATACTATTTATTACAAATGGTTATATAGTTACACTTGACGGAAAAGGTTCTGCTCTCGAGGGAGCTCCCTAAAGGATCCAAGCAGCGTGCGAGGGATTCTGCCAGGAGCACTAAATCCCCCAGGGCATAAACCGCATATACAATTCATGGCATAGAGATAAATTAAATCATAGCATAAGTTAGAGATTTTTAAACAAAACACCAGCCAGGACGTCCTCCTCTCTAGTCGTCCTAAAGCAAATCAGCTGATATGTTATTAACCAATCAGCCGTAGAAGTGTGAGTGAGCTGTTGATCAATAATGCATCCGCGACTTCAATGTTCTGTCTGAGCTAAAGTGATGCTCCATTTGTGTATGACATCATTCGTAAGTATTGCCCATTCATTTAACCCGGCACACACTCTGCCTTAATCGTTTCAAAGATTTAAATTTAATGAGCATTTAAATGTGTGGCAGATGAAAAATTCATAGCAGAGTACAGGAGAGTAAAGTCAGCACAAGTGAAAGGAGCTCATGTGATGTAGAAGAGGTTTGTGTTTGTGTCTCCAGCAACTAAAGCCACAACAATTACTCTGTGTGTTTCCGATTTCCGGGCAGAAATATATAGGCACAGTTTTATGCTAAACTAGGCTACTGTACCACTGGGCAGCATATCCTCATACAACTGTTCGAATGATATCTTACGAAAAGTTATTCCTCATTTTTCGTGCATTGTCCTACGAATGTCCAGCAACACGTGCCGCACATGTCAATTTCAACTCCAGTCTTTTCAAAATAAACGTCCATCTTAACAGGAAACAACTTAGTTAGGTTTAGGCAACAAAACTACTGAGTTAGGTTTAGGCACCAAAACTACTTAGTTAGGTTTAGGCAACCAAACAACTTAGGTTTAGGCAGCAAAACTACAAACTAAAACTAAAGTGGCGTAACTTCGGTATACGGAACGTTGACTTCTGGTTTCACACGGGGTATGAACACCAGCCTCCTGGGTGAAAGTCTGATGTTTTTGTTGTCGCTCTTTATACTTTCTGGTTCACAATTATGTAGATTGCATACGAATTGATTTTATGGGATATACATGAATAACGCATTACTGCATTACTTTTCGTAGGTATAGCTACAAACGGTGTATGAGAACAGCCTGCACTGTCACCTAAATGTCATAAACACAACAACTCATAATAGCATACTGTACATAGTTGATATATTTTTTTTGTGCTAAAAACATTTTGTGATGATGGAAAGTTAATACTAAGCAAAATAGAAAGTTAAGAGAAAAAATATTATCAGCCTGTAAATCTTGGGTGTTTAGTTGAGCAGAAAAAACTACAGTATATCTGTCTAATGAGCTCATGAGATGAAGAGGAAAACAGTCAGAAGGAAACAACAAAACAGTAATAAAATACAATAGTCTGAAGACCTTTCCCCTGTACAATGTTTTCACTTTGGGAAATCCAATCTCTAACCTAACCAAGTTGAGTTTTCTGCTTCACTGGCGTGAACGGGCCTGGCCACTCACCTGCAGTGTAATTAAAGCTAAACAAACTCCATCAATCAGCTGCCATTACTGCGAAGGGGAAGGGAGAAGGGAGGGAAGGAGAGAGGGGGAAAAAAAGATGGTGGAAGGGAGGAAAGAGAGGCGGGGATGGAGGGATGCAGAGCGAGGGATGTTGAAAGGAGGGATGGAGAGAAAGAGGACAGAAGAAGAAGAAGGAAAGATCGGCTGGAGGGAGAGAGACGGAGAGGATTGAGGGCAGGAGCCGGGAAAAAGAAAAACGAAACAATCTGGCCAAATCAGGTTTGGAGTGGAGGGTAGTGAGCAGAGTGATTACAGCAACTAGACTGACTCACCCAGAGAGAGGGCCCTGGGGAGCTGACTAGGTGCACACACACACACACAAACACACACACACACACACACACACACTGCACATTCTGTATATAACCTACACACAAACCCTGGTCACATACACTCTCTGTAAAATTCAGAAAACGCTCTATTATTGTCAAAAGCATTTCACATTTGTGAACAGCAGTGATTCAGTGCCGCAGGCTTTATAAACACATGCATACTGTACACACACACACACACACACACACACACTAACACACGCACTAACAGTTATTGTTCAGTTTAGTGTGTTTGATATTTTCAGATCTCCCCTCGGTGCGTCTGCTGCTGATGTGACGGGGGGGGCACGTCACTAACTCTGTCAGCGGTCCTATAGCTTATTTTCCTCTGAAGTGTCAAGCATCGTCTGTGCTCAGGTGCTCCACAGTTTATCTTCTGCCTCTCCTCAGCACCCTGCTGATAGATGCTATCTGCGCTGTTATTACCCCTCTAGTAATAAAACAACACTTCTCTCTTCCTGTTTCGGGCTGTCAGGCATTACCTCCCCGCAGTGTTTTTTTTTTTTTTTTTTCCTGATCAACAGCCGACAATGACTCAAATTCGCCCAAACAGATAGCGTGGGAGGGAGGGAGGGTTCTGCATCAGGAGTTTTGAATGCAAAGAGAAAGTTGTTGCCAAATTCAAAAGGATGAAAAAAAAAAGAGAGAGACAAAGAATTCCCAACAACTCACTTAACCTTTAATTTTGTTGACATTTTGTTAGCTTTGCCTCCTCATTGTTTGAAGTCCCACTGCAAATTCAACCATTTATTTTCCTTTAAATATATATAATTATTTTTTTCTTCTCGTGACCTTATTGAAACCAAATTTGTAGAAAAGTTGGTAAAACTACATTTCACAGGTCCGCAAATTTCATGTTAATAAGGGGATAATTAACAAGTAACCTATTTGAAATTTCTTTGGAATTACTGCCAAATTACCCCAAAATTACGTTATTATAGACATTATTTAATAATTATATTCAGTCACTACCTTTGTTTTGCAACCATCCGCGATTCCAAGCTGTTCTGCGATCACCTGCCACAATCTATCTTAAATTCTGCATCTCTGTATTCTTTTATGTCTTTATCGTAAAGTGCTTTATGTTGGGAGATGAAGTGAATGTTTATCTTGCCATTTTGGATGATGACATTTGCACGGACGGTGGCTCTGAGTGGTCAAACAATCCTCTTTTACCTTTAAACGCAGAAAATTTAACCTCTGCATGCCGTTCCAAACAGGAAACAACATGGCTGTCTGTTCATAAACTTTCTGTTATTCCTTCTAAACAATCCACCAAAATATATTTCTGAAAACATTTTAAGCGAGAAATCGGCTATGCCACTGCTGAATCTCATTTCATTTCAGAACTACATCGCCTAGTTTGAAAGCTTGGTCAAAGTTTCCTGAGCCGGACGGGTCGCGCTGGACGGGCTCATTTGCATAAAGTTGAGTTGTTTTTTTTACTTTATGCAAATACAGACCCTCTCCAACTTGCTGCAACACTCCCACAATGCACTGGGCGACTGCCTCTCCTGCTTTCCATAGGAAATGAATGGAAAGCATTGAGACGCCCCACTGTCACTGGATCTGGTGGAAATGTGCCGGAAGAGCAAAAGATAAAGATAATAATGTCGTCATATCAGAAATAAATGATGAAAAAGTTAATTCACCAAAATTTAAAACAAATAATTTTTCTCACATCTTGTGCTATCTCGACATGCAGAAAACATGATGTCAGCTTCCAGCGAAAAGTACTTTCTCCTTAAGAAATAATCTTTATGAAAATAAATTGTTGACAGTATGTGGGATTGTGGGTTATCCAGAGTAACCAGGACATAAATTATAGAAAGAGAGGTTGAGGTTGAATTTTGTAAACGTCATTTTTAAATGCTGAACAAAAATAACATTGACCTCCTCTGCACTGGGCTGGAAGCAAAAGTCCAAGTCAGATAACTAAAAGCAAAGCCAAACTATCTGCATGGCTAGATATCAGTAGAGGTAACGGAGATAACACGATGTTGTAATTAGCTTAATTCAGTTTTCAGGTTAGAGACACATTCACCCTGGAAACCCGAGCACTTTCTGCCTCAAAAGATCCCCCCCCCCAGATCTGTGCTCATCCTGGCTTTTTGCTGCTCCTGTTCACAAGGTAAATAAGTTGACTTCTCTCAGACTGGTGCTCGCTGTGTCAGAGGGGCGGGTGAGAAGACGGATGCTATGTTTGGACCGCGAACGAGCCTGGCTCGTCAGGACGCGGGGACAGTGACGCCAGCATCCTGGGCCGTGTGACAGTTAGCCGTGACAGTTCGCTGTAATGACCTGAGCTCCTGCGCTCTCGGCAGGGTGAAGCTTTTGGGGGCGGGAGGGAGCGAGCGGGTGGGGGTGAAGGGTGGTGGCTGTGGGTGAGGCATAAAAGAGGGACAGATGCCAGCTGAAACTGTGGGAGGGGAACGAGTTTCTCTCCAGCCCTGAGGCAGCTAACACTCCAACTACATTACTGTCATAAAGGAGTCCATTCTGGCCAAACATTGGCCCGTCACCCACTTTGACTCCCCGCTGTCTGTTCAGTCAGCCGGTGACAGCAGTTAAACAGCTTCTACTTGAGGCACTTTCCCAGACTTTAATGTGGCAACTTCTGACTCAAACTTATACAGAGCCGCACACGGCCCTAATATGTATTTGGGTGTGTTTGCACAATTCCTGACCGCTTTTAAAAAATGGTGTTGACAAGATTTTTATTGATCGAGAACAAAAGGAAAGAAAGATGAGCGGCATTTCCATAAAACAATACATTAGGATGATGCATCTCTGCTTCAAGCACCTAGCATTAGGTTTGTGGTGTGGTGGAGGCCGACGCGGAGCGACAGAGAAACATGGTGAGAGGAGGGGGGGGGGGTGGAAAGGAACAAGAAGGGAGGACGGAGAGGAAACAGCGAAAAAAAAAGGAGAGAGAGGAATCAATGGCGGAGCGCCTGATAGATGCTGTCTACGGGGTCATTATCGGCCATTGTGTGTCTTTGGCATGGGATAGAAGAAAATGTGACAGATAATTAGGAGGTGGTGATTTAAAGGGAGAAAAGCAAGCCATGGCTACAGGCAACACAGTCGATGGACAGAACAAATAAGTCAATAGAATAAACAAAGCCAGCGTGCTCTGTGTACATATGCACCACTAACTCAACAGCACAGCATGGCCAGTGTCAAATCACAGTGGGCTCCGCAGCCTTGTGAGCCACCCCTGCATATGCATGCACTACTTACTGTATGAGCTAAGAGCTATTGGGATTACACATAATGAACCGTTCCACCTGTGTGTGTAAATGCTTTGCATTTATAACAAGCTTTTCGACTGTTTTATATTCACAAAAGTAACTGTGTAAGATTGTATTTGTTCTTTTTTAAATGGTAATAACACAGATCAGCGTATGGTGCAAGATATTTAAAACTATTCGCCCGATATGTTCATGAGAGCCTCTTCTTGGCCTTGGAACAGAAGATTTTCAATATCGAGAATACACCAGCATACATAGTGGAAAAAATTTGTAAACCAAAACAGAGTGCAAATATTGTTGAGGTAGGAATGGTTGACTGCCTGTCATTTCAGATCAACCTCTTCCATATCTGGCCCAGTGCAGGTTTGGGATGTTTGTCTGTCTATCTGCTTATCTGTCTGTGTGACTGGGTGTCTGTTTGCCTCCATGTCGGTCTGTCTGTCTGGGTTCCTCTATCCAGACGGACTTGGCACATTGCTTGCCCTCTGCCACATGATTAGCCTGGAAGCGGCTGGGGTGAAATTGATTTGAAGTGGCCTCAAAGCATATAAAAGATTGATGCTTCGCATCAACTGCAGCCACTTGAATAGTCCCTCCCCACCTCTTAAATGTCCCTCTTGTCCCTGTTCTGCTCCAAACCTCCTGATTTGAACCGATAGAAAACAAAACTGAAAAAGAAAGATCATACACTATATATATATATATATATATATATATATATATTTTCTAAGTTTGGCAAGAGAGAGGTTAAATACAGTGAATACTTAGAGGCATAAATCACAGTGTGTTTCCAAAGCATTAGATACAGATAGGCTACGTTCACACTGCAAGTCTCAGTGCTCAATTCCGATTTATTGCTCAGATCTTATTTTTTGTTTCAGATTATTTTTTTTTAAATGTGGCCAATATCAGATTACAGTGTGAACTGGTCACGGTTATGAAGTGACCCACATGCGCAAAAGAACAATAACAAAGACGCCAGACGCAGCACATTGTCGTACGGAAGCAAACATGGAGGCCACTGAAGTCAACGTTTGCAGGTTTGGCCAGCGTTTAGGGTTGGACTGGTGGTGGACGGGTCAAGCAAACACAGCACTTTCACCCAGGAAACCAAAAGTAAACGTTGAGTTTACGCTTGTTAGGTAAAAAAAGTCCTCGAAGGGCGGTTGTTATTTATTTAAGCTAGTTACGGTTGTTACGTTGTTGCATTACATTATTACATTAGATTGTTACACTACATTGTTATGTAACGTTGTTACATTACATTGTTATGTTATGTTGTTAAATTACATTGTTACATTACATTGTTATGTTACGTTGGTATGTTACATTGTTACGTTGTTACATTACATTGTTACATTACATTGTTATGTTACGTTGTTATGTCACATTGTTACATTACATTGTTATGTTACGTTGTTATGTTACATTGTTAAGTTACACTGTTACCTTATTTTAACAGAAACCATGATCTTTTTTCTAACCTTAACCAACTAGTTTTGATGCCTAAACCTAACAAATCGATTAACAACATTAACTAGGTGGCATTGTGCATTTCTGCAAGCAGGTCAGGAGGCTGATATGAAACTTATTCATGAAACATATTTATGGTTCAGAAACGTCGACATTCAACGTATCCGTGGCTTGCAGAAATGTACAATGCCAATATTTTTTCTGTCGACTGGGTAGAAGTGAAAGCAGGATCAATATCTATGTTTTGAATCATGACATTCGGGAAACTCTATGTTTGTTTTTTACAAATTGGGCACTATTTTCTTGCAGGTACATGTGCAACATGGTATTTTCCCGAAGTGCAGAGTGGGGTTCTTTCATTGCCTGTTCTATTTCAATGTTTTCGTTGACTCTTCAGATGTCATAGTGGTGTGAGAGTAGAGGAAGTGTCACTGGCAATTCAGAAACATGCTTCAGATTTGGTATCAAAATTGATTGTTTTTTTTTGCACCAGAGCAGATCAACAGAGCACTACACAAAACGCATTCTTTGATATTTTTGACACTTGAATTGGACCCACACAGACCTTTTCAACATCAACTAACACCTTTTTTATATTTGGATTTTCCATTTCACTTTGAGTAGATATTTTTCGGCCAGTAGACACGTCTTATCACACAGTTTTATTTTGATTATGCTCGTGATTAATATCTGATTCTTACCAGATTTCTCCACAACAGCTTTCACGAAGGCCATTCTGTCTGCTGATTACCTCTGTTCAATATACGACTATCTGAGGGCAGCAGGTATGTGTGTCATCTTTCTAATCTGAATGTTGACCATTGTCAGAAAAAATTCACGACTGTGCCACCGGTCCTCTTCCTGTATCCTGGTGCTGGGCAATATATCAGTATTATATCAATATCGTGATCATAAGACTAGATACCGTTTTAGATTTTGGATATCGTAATATCGTAATATGGCATAGGTGTTGTGTTGTCTTAGTTTTAAATGCTGCATTACAGTAAAATGATGTAATTTTCTGAACTTACCAGACTGTTCTAGCTGTTTTATTATTTGCATTTACCCACTTAGTCATTATATCCACATTACTGATGATTATTTATCAATAATCTCGTTGTGTAAATATTTAGTAAAAGCACCAATAGTCAAAACTACAATATCGTCACAATATCTGTATCGAGGAATTTGGTCAAAATATTGTGATATTTGACTTTCTCCATATCGCCCAGCCCTACTGTATCCTCGTCAATAAATGACGTGGGTCTGCCAAAACATCACCAGCATTATATCAGAATTATGGCTGGTTGTAACTCTGTTAGTTAAATTTCCTTCTATTCTATCCTTCCTTCAGTTTAAAAATGCTCTGGGTCAAGAGCAGCCCATTTAAATACGAGAAGACACTACAACTGAAAACAGTTACATTTTTATGATGATGACATTGTTATGATGATGAAGACAGAGATGCATTCACACATACATACACACACACACACAGACACACGCCAAAAAATGAAAGCATAGCAGAAAGAGAGCGTTCAGGGGCTGCGGGCCAGTCCCCACCATGGCACCGCACATCGACAGATGCTCCCATTCATTTCTTTCACTCCCGGCTTAATGTCTGACTGCAAATAAATAAGAACATTTAGCCATGTCTCAGTCAATCTGGGCCTTCACAGTAACTTATTGCCAACCCCCAGATGGGCTATGGAGCTGTAGAGTTGAAAGATGAGAGTGGGGGAGGGGAATAGGTGTAATTTATCACTCTGTTCGGCTAATGAATGATAGCATCACGTCAGCTGGTGTGTTGTCCCTAATTCCGAAGTATCAGTTTAAGTGTTTGGGATGTCTCTGCTGTCAGGTCGCCACTACCGCCGCCACTTTTTCCATCCCATAAAGCTGCAGATTTCTCCTCCATTTAAATTAAATAGTTAGAATGTTAAAGTTGATGCTGGTTTTATTAACCTCGGTCGAAAATGTGTCTTTGGAGAGTGCTCCGCGTTCACTTTGGCAAACTGTCTCTTTCCTACACGCAGAAACATGTTGGCATTCAGGGAATCTTTGTCGCAGGTTTTCAGCTAATCTCAGTGTGATTATTGCATTAGGAAAAAAAAATCACAGATTCCTGCTTTAGCACAATGCAATCAGGCCCACTCAGAAATGACATTTCGGTCCAGGCCCCAATCTTTGCCTCAATCATCTCACCCTGAATATACCAATCAGCAAGCCGTGTTTCAGTGCCAACTAATGGGACTCAGTCAAATTATCGCCAAGGGAATTTGACTTGGAAATGGAAAGGGAAGAGAAAAAGAAACAAATAACAACAAATGTTGGTTATTTTTGACGAGGACACTGATTGTGCCAATTTGCGGAATCTAACGACGCCTGTCAAAACTCCGATAAGAGCCTGCAAAAAGGAGCCAGTAGTCAGTTTTGTTGGAGCATTGGAGGAGCACTTTGCTGTGACACTTAGCACCGTCTCCCCATTAGCCAAAGAAATGCCCTTCACTGGAACTTTGAAGATAATTAAACACATAATGGATATCACTGTCACTCTCTGACTTGTTTGCTCATTTGTCTGAGTGTGGCTGCTGCAATTGAGACCCTATTAAAAGGGAATAAATCGCCTGGTTACTAAGTCATTTCACCATCTAGGAAATAGCGTGTGTGTGCGTGTGTGTCTGACTATCGTGTAATAAGTGGCTCTCTGTATCATGAATAATTGATTCCTTTCCTCCTTCAACAGTCATTGTTTGGACAACTTGCTAAAATGCCCATTTGATTTGACAAGACAAAACAACGGGGCGCGAGCCTCGATCACTCATTCTCTAAAATTCTCTGTATAAAATCTGTCATCTTCCCACTTCCCTGCTCTCCGTCCATTAGGATTTACAATCCTCCTCCAACCCGTGCCCCGTCACCGCCTCTCATGCTTTACGGTCCTTCCCTTCCTTCCTGTTTTTTTTTTTTTTTTTTCTTCATTTGTGTGGTTTGGCCATCAGTCGCTCTCATTTTCTGCACCTCTCTGTGTCTTTGTTCTGCATCTATAGAGCGCCAGTGACTGTCAAGGCCTTAATGTGGGAGTTTATTTATGTGCTGCCCACACTGTTTGCATTCCCATATTGCTTCACAGATGTTGGCTCCTCAGGGAAAGAGCCAGCAGAGTTGGACCGTCTCACTCCCGTTTTCACGGACAAACAGCACAGTCGTTTTCTTTGTATAAGAGTTCATTTCTCTGAGGCGAACGGAAGAAATAAATCTTCAGGTCATCCTGTAACAATACTGTATTTGTTGTGTCTATATCACAGGAGGTATAAAGCAGAATGCATTTGTGCATGCTTTTGTATATTTTACAAGGGCATTCTTTACGACTGCTGTGCTCATTTGTTTAACATGTAACTGACAACGAGAGGTCTTGTGCACAATGTAATGATCTCCAAGCCGACCTGTAAAACTTTACTGCTGCCATTATGTGCACTTAAACCAGGGAAGGGCTGCAGCGAGTAGCTTTACACAAGGCAGTTTATTCCAGTTAGGAAAATGCAGAGTGTGTTCTTCATTGGCTTTCAGACACAGAGCCATACTATCTGGAAGTAATACTCTACTCTACTGCTTGGTAGATGGGCTTAACATACCGGGGAAATTCAGATGATGCCAGCTAAGTTGTTCCATTTGGGTTTTTAAAAAATATATATTTGCTGTGATTGTCTAAACTTTCTGGCACTCACTGTGCTGCTCTTTGTGGCAAACATTTTGCCTTTTGCACCAAGGAGGATAAAAAACAAAAAAAACAAAAAGCATTTGCTAAATCTGTTTAACAGTTTTCTTACTAACCACAAATTCACGTTTTAGGCTACATCCACACTAAAACTTTAAAACGTATTACTATTGCTACATTTATGCCTAGCATCCAGACTACACCGGCGTTTCAGAACCCCTAAAACGGAGCCGTTTGAAAACGCTGCTGAGCCTGTTTTAGTTTGAAAACTCCAGGATTGCATTTTAGTCTGAAAACGATGATGCAGCCGACCACATTTGCTTCTTGATTGGGTCTCATCAGTCACCTTTTACTATAGGAAGTACAATAATACTCCGTTGAATTTTCTGTAACTAAGCAACCAACTGCAGAATAGACAAATCTGTTTCCTGTTTACACCTACACTCGCATGCCCAGTGTACGTGAATGGTCATGTGATATGCGTTTTCAGGCATGTTAGTATGGACGGAGATTATTTCTAATCTGCAAATACGCGTTGTATTTGATCAGACATTTTAAAGGATTAGTTCTGCATTTTGTAAAATATGCTTATTCGCTGTCATACCGAGAGTTACGTGAGAAGATCGATACCACTGTCATATCTGTGTGATAAATATGAAGCTAGACAGGACAGACAGGAGATGGTTAGCTTAGCTTAACATAAACACAGTAAGTAGGAAGGAACAACTAACCTGGCTCTGTCCAAAGGTAACAAAATAGACCTACCGACACCTCTAAAGCTCGCTCATTAACACGTTATATCTTGTTTGTTTAATCTGTACAAAAACTGAAGTTAAAAAACTATTTGTGTACCAGACTGTATTGTATTGTTTTGGCTGGTACAGTGGCTTACTCGAGTCTCCGCAGGTTGCCTGGCAATCTCACTATGACGATCCTTGTCAAGAAGTAGTCTGGCACAATACCCCCTATAAAACAACAAATGGGCATTTTTACACTTCGGTTTATGTATGGATTTAACAAACAAGATAAAACTTGTTTATTAGTGAGCATTATAGGTGATGGTAGGCGGATTCTTTCACTTTTGAATACAGCCAGGCTAGTTCTTCTGTTTCTGTTCCCCCCCCCCCCCGTTTCCATTGATTTTGCTAAGCTAAGCTAACCATCTCCTGGTTGCAGCTTTATATTGAATAGAGAGTGGTATCGATCCTCTCAACTAACTCTCAGCAGGAGAGCGAATAAGAATATTTCTCAAAATGTCGAACAATTCCTTTAAATAGGTTGTGCAAAAAATTAACTCACTGATGACCGTACATGGAAAGTAAATCACTCAGTTAAGATTGTTCCTAACAAAAAAAAACCACTTTTACTGCAAACTTACTATTTGACCAAAGCTTTACGTCATGTTAGTTCCATGTTTGTTGCTGAAAAAAACATATAACCTGCACTGAAACCTCGTATTTTTCTCTCTTATTTTACACATAGAAATTGTTTCACTATCCAGTTTTGTTCTTTCTTCTGCCCACTACATCTCTCCCATCTTTGCTCTTTCTTTACATCCACTGATGTTGATGCGGCCATACGGCCTTGGGATTCTGTGTCAAGCATTTCTCTCTCTCCTCCTCTTCATCACTTACATCTCACCTTGTTCCTCGGTGCCCAACCCCCACCTCTGCCCTGCCACTCTTCTGGTCTTGGCCTTCCACGCTTGGAAGAACAGCGTGAGGCGGCATGGCCTCCATGCGGCTGACTGATTATTGTAATTCATACACTTTAATTAGCTGCACAAACCATTAGCCACAATTAGACTATTACAGAACGTTTTGTGGCAGGAGCCAGCCTCAAGATTGGCTTTATCTGCTGGAGGGGGAAAAGGGGAGGGGGGGAAAGAGGGAGAGAGGCAGAGCGAGGGGCAGAAGGGTAAAACGTATTTAGCTAAACCATCAGTGTGTTTGTGTATTTAAACTACAGAAAGTTAATTCAGGGTATTTTTAAAGTGAAAGTGTGTGTTTTAGGATCCCAGGCGTGTCAAAGGGAGAAAAGTTTGATTTGCAGGCCGTACTGAACAACAACTAGCACATTTATCACTCTATTTCTGTTCAAGTTCAACAGGAATCATCAATTCGAGGTCTGAATCTGTTAAACAGAAGCGCCTACTAGATTTGCTAATCAAAGACGATAACTGACGCGTGCATTCTGAATCTTCTATCTTTCTTGATATAATGAACACAGTCCTGTGACAACACGTGCACCGCCACATTTTCTCCGTCACGCTACTGTACGTGTGAATCACTTGATCATTTGTGTCACATTTATGCCTGAAATGGCAGGCTGTGTTGGCGTTATTAGACCTTTGAATCCATTGCGGCACGCTTGACATATCAGCTTGATCCCTCAGTCAAGATTGCAAAGCATATACATCACCCACGTGAGTCATGACAGTTGACATTATGTGGTTGAGCAGATTGAAGACTGTATAAAAAAATCTGTACTGTACTACTGATTTGTATATACAACTATGAACATGCAAACCATCCTGTACCGATCCAATACCAGTGTTTAATTAATAAGCTGTATACCTCACTGTGTGGAAGTGCCTGAGACCGGCAACATCAGGCTCGACTTAATCATTGCTTTCCTGACTTTGTAAAACAAAATATAACAAATAAATACATAGATAAACTTTTACTGAATTGTATTAAACTAATAAATCATACACCAGCAACTTGGTAAAAAATCTTCAAAGGTATTACAATTCAAGTGTAAACATCCTTAATGCAGCAACAAATTGGTCAAAAATATATCGGCTCCAATGTCACCGATACCCGATCCACCTATTTGAGTCAGTATCGGCCCGATAGCCGATCCGGTATCGGACGGTGCTTCCTTAAAACCAATGGGTGGCGTCACAGTGACTACGTCCACTTCTTAGATAAAGTCTATGTGAAAAAGTTCATTTCTAATATCTTCCACATTAATCTTGGTCCTTGATGCATTAAACAAATATGTTTACCTCTTGGTCATCTTTGGACATTCGCAGGGTACGAACTTGATCATAACAATCTCAGCTCGGGATCCGAAACCTTTTCATCGTACCTACCCATGCTTTCTCTGTACTGACTTTTTTTTATGTTATCGTTAAGCCACATTGTGATTGTTGTAAGTGAAGGCACAAAGGTTGCACTGATGGCTATTAGACCTAATGCCACCAATAAGCTCTGCCATGCGAGAGGAAGCAGCCCTTCAGCGCTGACAGCACGGCTCAGTGCCTCCACATTGGATCTATACCTCTGAAAATGGCAGAAACCCTCGGGGACAGAATAACATTGCCAATCTGTTTTACAGTAGAGCTTCACATCATTAAAAAAAAAAAAAAAAAAAACTATAAGACATTGGATCTATATGAAGTGTGACTGAATTGAACGCTACTTTTCTATTTCACTCCAAAATAAAGGGAAGTTTATTTTGGAGATGGACAAGACAAAAATATCTTTTGGAGTTGTTTCACATCTGTGATCAAACATGTAGAAAATCACACTGCTTTTGTTTTTTATATGATTTCTCTGAGCCAAAAACACAGATAATATTTAAAAAAAAAAAACATATAAATAGAGCCCTACAGGGAAAAACTAAAATTAAGCTATGTGCTGCTAAGAGACGTCTATTTGTGATTTGTGAAGCCAACATGGTGCTGGTGAGATGGTCATATCCATTTAGCAGCGAGCTCATCTATCATTCACGCTCATTAGTGTTTACATAAACATTCCCACCAACACACACACCCACACACGCCACATGAAATTCAGAAGTTTAATCAAAGTTTAGCGGCACATCGCATCGACGCAGCAAACACTTGGGAACCTTTTTAGACGCTTTGTTAATGTTTGTCCAGCCTTTGGCATATAGTGTCTTCCCGTATCAAAATTGTTGGGTTTTCTATGAGTTGTCAGCAAAAGTGACTCCATCTTGCCCTGTTCTCACATGGCTACATTGCAATTGTCTGCTCCAGTGAAGCCTGTTGCCGTGTGGGAAAGGTCTTCTCTTTCATGGACACACACACACACACACACACATGCACATATACACACACACACACACACACACACACACTTTTTGCATCTGGCTGATTCACTTTGCTGAAGCCCACAGACCCCCGACTGCATGATTTATCTAAGCCAGCGAGTCGCACCATTCAGGGTGTTGCAAACTCACTCCAGCACTCCAGTCTATAATCGTTTACTCTCAGGGCTCACACATTAGCAGTACAGGGTTTTAGGATTGTTTAGGATTTCTCTTTTTAATTACACCGTTTTTCAGAATTGTTAACATTTGGGGCATTTAGCTGATGTTCTTATCAAGAATGACAATCAGTCAACGGCCTAAATCAATAATAGTCTAGTAAAGTAAAGATGTCTGTAGAAGAGTGTGATTCACCTTGCCAGATAACATGAAAGCTGACTGTCACTTTGTATTGGCGCTAATTATGGCACAAGGAAGACAGATATTATAAAAAAAAGCTGTTTAAAGAAGCCTAAGGTCCAAACCAAGTTAAAGAGAAAGAAAAAGCTGCACAGACTGCTGAGGTTTGTGGGTTTGTTTCATAATGAGCTTGACGATGGCAGAATAACCTACTTAAAAGTTAAATCATGAAACTGTATTACAATGGAAATCAAGACGTAAAAAGTTCACTACTTTTTGCTCTTTCATTCGGTTCAGTTCTTCCATTACTGTGATAAATAGACATTAACCTATCATTTTTGTGAGATATTGATGGGTGTTTTCCTTCTCTATGGTCCGTTTTTTGCTAACTTCGCTAAAGCGCAGATTCCTCCTGTCCTCCATCTAACTATGAAGCAGTCTGTCTGTATGTGTATATGTCTTTCGCATATCTGAAGAACCGTTTGTCCGATCCCCTTCACAATTGGCGGGGGACCCAAGGGAATACCGTGTCGAATTTGGTGCAATTTGGACACGCGACACGTTCATTGTTAATAAACTTTGAATAAACAAGTGAACAGCGCTCCGTGCAGCAGCGAGGACGGGACTTCAGGGCTCTGCAGACTGAGTCGACCATGTCGTCTGCGGCGGCCTGTTCACTTTTGCTCCTGGATGCTGGATATACTAATGTTGCAACCTAACTCTTCTTAATTTCCCTGGAGTCATAGAGTGATGAGCGGATCTAGACAACGCTGCAAGCAGCACTTCCGGGGGCCAAGCAATCGGTGTGCTCCTAACAGGCACGCGCTCCGAATGGACACGCCCCCGACAACGCTGCAAGCAGCAATACAAGGAGTCAAGCAATCGGGCCGCTAAAAACGAACACACCACGACATGCGGAGACGGTATTATATCATGGTATTACACAAATTAAAAGGGATACTCCACTCAAAACATGATTCTACATATTTTCTTTCTATTGGCAATGTAAGCGGGCATATCTTAAGAAGACAGATGTGTTTATTGGCTCCAAATAAGATTAAAAATGAAGTATAGGCCTACATGTGTTTGGGGAGGAGTAGCCTGCCCCATAATGTAAATGTAATGTCATTCATTTATTCATTTTGTGTTGTAAGTGAACTGTAGCCGATTGCGGAGCAACCTGGATCTCAGCAATAAAGAATATTTGGAAAAAAGTGTTGTTTTTTTTCACCTATTTTCACCACAGTTATACTGGGAATTACATTACATTTAAAAGAATTTACATCTTTGAAGAAACCGAAAGTTGACATAACCTTTGACATCTTAACCCACATGAAGAAAGCGATGAAACCGCCCACCCCTAATTTCAATGGTAGATTCATATTCATAACTGATGTGTGGGTTAAAAATGAATGAACAATTCCTGTTCTGTAGTCTAGTAATGCACTGCATTTTGCAAAAGCCATTGGTTTTAATCACTCAGTCAATTCTGTGTAATATCTGAGGGGCAATATCTGACCTTGACCATGACATTCAACATCTGTATACATTCACCTGCCCAAGTCACCATTTTCTTTTTTTCTCCGTCTGTGTTTCCCAAACTTGTTTGTGCTGATATTTTGTTTACGTGCGGTTTGTGAAACGGCCGGAGGCAGAATGGGGGGACCTGCATGAAGGTAGCGGACTGCTTCACTGCCTCTTACACAGAATCTTGCCCCCGAGTCTTGGGCAGGAACGGCGGTCACTCTAACGACTGAAACACCACCTCTGCGCTGACGTGGCGGACCGGCCCCCCCCGAGGCAAACAAAAGCATGTGATTGGACTGTTGCTTTCTGTGGAGAATCGCCTCAAATTGGCCTACAGAGAAGAATACCTGTGACAGTCACACGGCGCTGTAGGTTGTCACAATCACAAAGGCCACAGTTGTTAGTATTTGCAGCTGTGATAAAACTGCATTAATTAACTGTATAGACGGCACCCGAACCTTTGTCTCACCTTGAATTCTTCATCATCAGATATTGGGAAAATTCCAGCAGCTTACCATACATTAAGCTTGAGTTCGCAACCCAACGGTGGGCTTGCCACACATTAGCTTTGCGGTCATGCGAAGGGCAGATGCTACTGAAGGGGAGATAATTGGTGGCGAGCTGTCTGAAATGTATAATTAGACGAGACAAGACACTCCCCCTCTTTTCTCTCTTCCCCCGCCGCTCTGCCTTTTCACTTGCTGATCTGAGCGCCTTAGCATGAGCTTTGATCTGGGCTAAGGTTTCCTGAGCCCTTTCAGATAGGATCAATTTGCTTCAACACGCATCACTCTTTGGCTTTCCTCATCTGGCACAGCGCGGCTGTTTGCAACGCGTTCGATCGCATGCAAAACTGCAGGAGGTGTTGCTCCCCTTCCTTTTTTTTTCCCTTCCAGCTTTCCCTTCTCACGACTCTTCCAAAGGGACTTTGTCTTTGTAGTCTCTGAACTACATTATGAATGATTATCCCTTTACATCATTATTATTTCTGAGCACACCATGGCACATCGACTCAGACGCAGACAGAACGCTTGGACTCCTCAGTTTTTGCATTATGGCTTCATTATATCCACAGTTTCATGCCTCGAAATGTGCAGCAAACAGAACTTCATCCATTACGCCGGAAAGCTGTGATGTTAAACAGTTCATTTACCGAAGGTTTTATTGGGGACTGAAAAATGGCGTGTGTTGGTGATTGCTTTTCAGTTTCAAATATGTAAATGGGTTTCAAATATGCAAATGGTTTTCCGTTTACGATTTCTGGCTGGAAGAGGCTCACAAGGGTTTGATCTGCAGTTTAATGTCATCAGTTGTGCCCCTTGTACCATGGCACATTGCCATCTCAGCCTCTCCCCAGTCCAATAACCAGCAGCTTGAGTGTAATGAAGAAGAGTTAGGAGAACTAGAGGTCATTTGGCCCATTACTGGTGGTCTCAACAAGACAGAAGGGACTGGGATGACGAGGGTAAGGAAGACGAGTAAATATTAAGATTCAGAACTGAGACTTTTAGCAGGACACTAATTACAGCAGCAGAAGGTTAAAGGAATAGTTTGACAGTTTGCTGTCTGGCCAAGAGTTAGATGAGAAGACTGGAAATGGCATCAATCTTCTCATCTAACCCTCAGCAAGAAGGTGACTATGTGTATGTCACACAATGAAAATTGATGAAATTAAACTTGTGACAACACCGGTGTTACGGATTACATTGGACATTTTACAAGAAAAGATGATGCTCAATATGTGTAGAGCGCTTACTTTGATCTTTACCGTTGGATGGCTGTGTGTCTGGCCTCTCCGGTCCAGCTTTCGCTGCGGGGTCACAGGTTTCCACCTGGCGCCAGTGCGCCGCGCACACCGGCTGTGATTGTTCCGTCCTCCGCACGGCGATTGCCTCATTAATGTGTGGTTCCCTTATAGCATTGGGTTTAAATCCGAAATATTGGCAAATAGACGCTTTTGCTTTTCGCCTTGACGCTAAATCCTCCGCCATCGTCCTGTCTGGCAACTCTCTCTCGTCCCGTGAGAAGTGTGTGAAATCTGACTCCTGCTACTCTGAGCTGAGACTCTCTACAAAGCAGTTTGCCGGTCCGGTGTTCGAGCTTACACCGGTTTGATTTTATGCCAACCAGTTGAACTTGCATTTGTCACTAGTAGCCGACAGCAGCAAGCTGTACCGACGGCGTCACAGTGTTAAATGAATTAGTAATAAGCAATATGACAACATGATTAACATAATATTATGGTTGTTTATAAACGGACTAACGGAGCCACTAGTATCTGACAGGTCGTACGCATCTGCTGAGCCGAGGCCGGTGACTTCGACATAACACCTGCAACATGACGGAGATCAAATTTCAGTAGTGGTGGGAGGGGGGAGGGACGCACGGCGCACGTTGTGTTTGTTTACTAGAAAGTTTGTGTGTTTTTTGGGGTGATGAGATAAGACGGGCTTCCGTCAGCCAGTGTATTACAAGTGTGAGATTGAGAGAGAGGGAGAGAGAGAGAGGGGGCGAGTGTGTGACTGACGGTGACTATGAAGTTATCAGTAACATTATAGCTGTGAATGTAGCAGTGCAGTGTGTGCACAGTTTAGACTGTTGGTGAATAAATGCTACAACTCCTCAAAACCCAAGCCAAGTTCCCGTGTCTTGCTTGACCCCTGCTGATTAAAGTGAAGGGGGTTAACCCCGAAACTGGCGACAACAACGGCTCAGGCTCACTTAAGGTGGACAAGTCAAGTGCAGCACCTAGTGGTAAAATTTGGTATACCGGTCCGGTTTGGTGCTGCGGCTTAATATCAATTTGAACATTTTTACACCGACCCAACTCTACAGAGCAGACACTTTCACTTTCAGTTTGTAGCATCCGTCGTCCAACTATCCATTGATAACACGGCAGTGATATGCGAAAATGAAGTAAATGGGGTTTGTTTCTTAAAAAATGCAAAACAACGGTGGGCAAGTAATGTAATCGGTGTATGACCGAACACCGCGTAACACCGGTAACACCGACTACTGCCTACTAAATTGGTGGCAACTCTCATAAATATGATTGCCCCGCCGACGCCATTGGGCTAGAGCACAAGGCACTGCACAAAAGCCTGAAAATCATGCCTAATGTTTTCTTAGCCAATTTGTAACGGCGTATTAATATCTGATTTCCCATGGGCCCCCCCCCCCAGACTGTTTTTTAGTCCCCCCCAGTGCTTTCTAAATTTTTAAAAATCCTGGAGTCGCCCTTGCTCCAAAACTGGACTCTTTTCTCCTTTCTCATTCTCCGTCACTGCCACCACACTAAACTTTTAAAGCTGCTCTAAACTACATGGCTGTGTTGGGTGTACAGTAAACCAACTGTATACACCCACACCTAATGCTTGTGCCAAGCTCTGAACAGGGAGCTATTTCCCTCCCTCTCCTCCTTTGCTCTCCTCTCTCCATCTGTTCCTGGGCTGAGGCAGGGTAAGGAGCCAGGGAGGGCTACGAGCTGGAACAAGTCTATCTGCAGAAGCAGGCCTGGCCTCAGCAGCCACAGAGGGGCTCAGACTCAATGCTAGAGCCCTCTCCTCCTCCATCCAGATGCAGATGACTTCGCTTTCCCTCCGCTTCTCTGCCGCACAATAATACCCTTTTGTAGCACAAGGGCAGAATCCCAGCTTTGTCCAGTCAACCTTAATTTATGGCACACATATTCTGGACGCACATATTGTTGCACGAGCTACAAAGGCATAAGCTTTCAAAGAGGCCGAGAGGAAGTGCTGGCAAGAGGATTCTAGCACTTTCTTTGTTTGAGAAATGGTATAAATCATTCACCAGAACATGGCATTCACAACTCCACCGCTGCATTGATTTTCACAACTTCAAAGAGGTGTAGGGAGTCAGAGGTGATATATTTTTTTTCCTCATCGTCTTATTACATTTCTACAGCCTTCTATTTCACTGGCGACTGACTGAAAGTTTCAAAAAAAGGTAAACATCACTTTTAAGTCTAATATTTTCTTGCTCAAAATTGCATTTTTTTCTTCTCTGTATTTCAACCTTTCCCGGCTAGTATGCAAGAATCCATCCACTTTAATTGAAAAGACATTTGCCCGTGGCACTTATGCAGCAGGTTCTTTGCCCTATCCCACTTTTTTTTTTTTTTTTTAAACAGGGCCCAGCTCAGAGACGTGCTATGAAAAAGAACTGTATTCTTCTGTGTCTCTCCTGTAGAGACAGTTGTTGTTCTCCTTGACCTGCCATCCATGGTCTAATCTAAAGTGACTGACTGCCCCCTGATGCAGAGAGCACCGAGCGAGACCTTTCGAGATTTCTGCTTTTACCGCGCACACGGGGAGAGAAACAAAAGGCTCCGAAGGGAGAAAGCAAAACCCACTGATGAACTGATTGACATCACCTGCGAGTCCAAACTGCGTTGGCGCGGGACGTTCGAGAGAAAACCTCGCTGATCTGGAATCACCCAACGCCTTAGCTTTCTATATCCAGTAGTAACTGCAAGGGTTTTGGTGAAGCTGCATGTCATGGCTGAGGTGTAGGTGCACGGCTCTGGAAAACAAGAAGGGTTAAGAACGGAGGCCAAGGTCTGGAAGGTAAAATCAATGATTTACCTGTAGGCTACGTGTTCCACATTTTAAAGCATTTCTTTTTGAAAAATCTTCCTAGTGAAGCATCTTAGGCGAAGCCTTATTCAAAGATTTTTTACTAAGAAAGCAGAATGTCACATGTGTTGTCGTTTCAAAGGGCAAAGATGACCAGGGAGGACTAAGTATGGGGAATATGCTCTGACAGCAGGTGCACAGAGACGGTATTCAACATTGAACGCAACCACAAGAGCAGCACATTAAGTACGTCGTGGATCGAGTATCCTGATGCAGCTCGACGGTACTCACCAAGTTTCATTTTCAATCACATTTTGGCCTTTTGCGGGGAACTTTAAATCAATGTTAGCCTTCAAACCAAAGTGCATACATTAAATGATTCATGTTAGATCAAGTAGCTCTGTAGGAGAGCTGCGAAAATATGCTTTTAGCTCAGCGAAAACCTATTGGATTACTGCGCCAACGGGGACCCTCGTTCTGATGCACGTCTGACGAGCATTACATTTATTTGGCAGACGGCTTCATCGAGACAACCTTCTGTCAGAGACTAACACATGCTATACTCGACATAATCATATTTGACCAAATAGCAATATAAATCAGCAAACACGCTCTGTACTCGCAGTAACTTGTCATGCCGTTAGAATCTTTACAGCTCATTGCAGGACCTCTATTAAAAAGACTTAATTAACAAAGATGTGACTGAAGCCCTTACCTAATTGTGCCAAATCATTCAGCTGATAAGAGAGCTGGACAAAAAAAAAAAAAAAACAAGCTCCAGATTGGAATTTGAAGAGACAAATAGCATGTGAATGATGCCATGCATTATTATGTCATCTCCATAGTCATCTAATGGCTATCTGGCATTAATAAAGGGAGGGAATTATACTGGAGCAGATGGTGAGAGTACATCGCTGGCTCAGGAGCTATTTATTAAATGCATTATTAATTATTTTCAACATGATGAGCTCGGCTGGCTTCCTTCTGGATCGACTCTCTGAGAAAGAGTTTTCCAACCCCCCGGTGTCATTAGATCGGTCCTACGCACGCACACACACACACACACACACACACACACTATCGCCAACCTGCCGTCAAGTTACCGAGACATACGCAAGGTCATGCGCTGGGCTCGTGGATTTCTATTAGTCTCATATCTTAATGGATTCGCTACAAGGTAATAGTTCCACACACATGTATTAAAAAGCTGTCATTATACAGTGTCTGGCTGCCTGAACCCTGCATCATGTAACCAGGCGAAGCCGACGTGCTTTAGATGCACACGCACTCTAATGCCCAAGGTGCAAGCTGGAGGTAACAGTTTCCTCACCTGCCACCTGCCACGCTGCTCCCCCCCCCCCCCCCACATACACACACACACACAAACAGAAGCACCTATCCACATACACACAGGTGGCCGAGGACATGGGGTGTCACGACTCCGCGTCTCTCGCAAAACCCAAGTTCACGCTCCGCTGCTCCCACTAGCCAACTATCATCTCCAAACACCTTGCATAGTATCTCTGCTCCCTGTGAGTGATTTATAGACCACACAGCTTTTTCGCCAGAGGAATTGTTTTGTTTTTGTTTAGACAGTTGGATAGGAAATGCATGCTGTTTGATTCGCAAGCACGGAAATATAGGCACGGGGAGGCAGCTGACTTGATTTCTTTTTTTTTCTTTTTTTTTTTTTTTTTAAATCTCCCAAGACAGCACCAATACATTTGAATGTCAAGTCATGTCATACTCGCCAAATCATTTCACTGTTCTGATCCTAAAGGCGTATTAAAAAAAAATATGTCAGGAAATGTACTCCGATAAAGTCAAAATGGTACTAATGTCTGAAATCAATATTTTAATCTCACCTATGCTTTCTCCGAAATGGTAGAGTTGCCTTTAATAGAGTTGAACAGCAGCCTGTATTGTCGCTAATTGTGTTGGCTTAAGGTGCACCTGCACAAAGCTCTTTGTTAGAAACTAAGGGTGTGTTGTAAGAAAAATAAAGGGGTGGTGATATTGACAAAATGTTCAGCTCTTACTTTCTTAGCGAAGCAATTTTTAAATGCAAATATCCTGGTTAAAAAAATTGCCTCTAAACATAAATCAGCAGCTTCGAAGTTTGAACTATAGCATCAGTGCTGACAGACTATTTTTCCTGCAATTATGGTTCGAAAACAACTATTACGCAGCAAAGGCGAGAAAGACAAATGATCGAGGATGGCGATGAATACTGTACATAGTCTGCTCTTCCCTCTCTCTCGTTCTCTCACCCAGTCATGGCCTGAACTGCGGTTGAACTGAGTCTCTTGGGATCTTTAGTCGGCCAGATCGTTAGCTGGCCGACCCACCAGGAAAGAGGTAAGGAGCGAAGGGGTTAGAAGAGAGAAGGCTGGAGGTATAAAGAGAGAGATGGGCGAGGTGGGAGAGGTGCATTTCATCCATGGCGAGAGCTCAGAACAACAAGGTTACTTCAGAGCACGATACACCCTGCTCTCAGTAGTGCACCCCGCCGGTCTTACTGCATGCAGAATCACTTATCCAGACACGGAGAAACCTGTGACCCCCTGATGTATCCAGACTGCGGCGTAATAAAATTCTCTCAACTCGCTCAGTGCCTCACCTCGTTCCTCCCTGCTCTGCACTTCTTCCCACTCATAAATAAATAGCTGATCGTCTGGGATCACCAATACCCAAACAGCCTCCATGAATATTCCTGCTTTTCTACTCCGGCGTGTGATCGCACTCAGCAGCACATACAGAATGAAATATAAACCTGTCCAGCAAGTGAGCGAATGCTATCGAATTGATACATCTTCTACAAAGGGAACATGTCATCAATCCAATTTGTTTTTAATTCGCACCTCCGTGGGAAAACCAAAGAGTGGCTGATCAGAGGAAGAGTGCATCCCACCCACTCTATCTACAAGCTGTTGAATGGCTCCTCGGAGCATCACAGCTAATGGTGCATGATGATTTTTCGGAGATGCTTTCACTATCACCTCTGAGGACACATTGTGTCTCCTCCTAACTGCTGATCTTTATGCTGTTGAGTAGAAGCTTTCCACATAAAGGCCTCTTACTGGACCTCTCGGTTTTTGCTTGAACGTGAAACACTGAGTCACTAGAACTGAGCAGATGAACATTTTACACACATCTCTAGGGGTGTAACGATATATCGGTCTGGATCGATTTATCGATTCAATGATCGACGATCCAGTCTGATCGATGCAAAGTGAAAACATCAATATTTATCTATAAGATACGCCTTTATTTTGAAAATCCCATGGCATGTCTGTGTCACCAATTTCAGTCCAAGCGAACCTCCAGTTCGTACAGAGCCTGGTAATAAAACTGTCAAATCATACTTTAGTTGCATTTTGTGAGTTGATATAAATGTAACTGATTGTGTTAAATGGGCATGTGATGTCTTCTCATATCTATCGCAGGCCCCTGAATTGAATCAAATCGAAATTGTATTGTGGCAGACTTTGTGATATCAGCAAATATCATATTGTTGTCCATAAAAATCGTTATATCGTATCGGGATGAAACTTGCGATTTACAACGGTAACTATCTCTAAATTATCTCTCTCAGACAGTTTAAATACAATTGCTGTTTGCACATTTTTTAAACAGTTTGTCTTGTCCCAGAGATTAACTGCTGGAACAGGTGGTGAGCTGGCTACAAATAGACCCTATGGGGCAAGAAATATGAGTGTTCAGATAATCACACAGGTTTTAAACAACCCCCCCAGGTAAGACAATAAAGACAAGTGATAAATATATTACCCATACTGTCCGTTGTAAACGTACATCACAGTTCACAGACCAGCTGGTTAAACTTGACCTACCGGGGGCTTAATTAGCTACATTACAGGTGTACTCACTTTCAGAGTTACCTCCAAGTAAAGCAGTAACTAGTCAGGCTGTTCTCTTACACCGTTCGTAGCTATACATACGAAAAGTAATGCACCGTATTTCGTATATATCCCATGAAATCAATTCCTATGTAATCCACTTAATCGTGAACCAAGAAGTATAAAGAGTGATAGATAGGGAGGAGGTCACGTAACTTCCGCAATTACACTTTAGCTACGCCACTTCTGTATTTTAACCCAAGCATTGACTTTTTTGTTACGTACCTTCCGTACTTAAGTAATGCCACTTCCACGATCTTTTCCTAAACCTAAGTAGTTTTGTTGCCTAAACCTAACGAAGTATTTCAAGCATAGTAATTTTAACCCAAACCACGATCATTTCCTAAACCTAACCAAGTACTTTTGTTGCGTAAACCTAACCAAATTGTTTCCTGGGAAAAGGGAAGTTTATTTTTTAAAAGACTGTATGCATGTAATGAGCCAAAATTGACTCATGTTGCTGGACATTCATATGAAAAAGCACAAAAAAATGAGGAATAACTTTTCATAAAATCTGAACAGTTGTATGAGAAAACGTTGAACTAGTTCAGCTTATTAAAAGTTGTAATAAACTGTAGTTTTCCTAGTTTACCGTAGATGCGCTGAGTTAATACACATAATACACATTTTGTCAGGTACTGTCAGTCAAATCCATTAACAATTTAAAAATGGAAAATTAAATGGATTGTCTTCACCTACTCACTCATATCTAAACCTGAACCTGCATGTCTAACATTTACATGCATATTCATTTGCTGTGTAATGATCTAGTACTGCTGGGAATTCCCACTGAAATCACAATAACTTCAAAACAAATTGGCCTCACACTAGTTATCCTGTTACTTTATTCATGCAGGCCATGCTCACTTTGATCAGTCGCAGAAAAATATTCTTGACTGAGGATGTTTTGCAGCAACTTGTCATCATTTTTGCACATAAAATTTAGCATCTGTTTATAGATTTTTCCTCTTTGTTGTTTTCTTTATGGGTGCACTCATGCTTATCCAAACCTGCTCCCTCTCATTAGCCAAGAGTTTCATGCGAGAAGCCTTGCAGGGACTTGCAGTCATTTGCTTTGTGTGTAAAATTCTACATCTGTTCATGGATTTGTCATGTAATTCTCCAATGTGAGCCAGAAGGGCCTTTTTTTTGTCTTTGACTTCACTCTTCTCAGTGTGGCAGATCTATTCTGTCATTTTTTCAAGTTTTTCCGATGTGAAAATGTGTGAGATAACGTTAATGTTTCCTGATCCCGCACCCCTCTCCTGTGCCATTTGAGGGGACAGATCTGGGGAATGAACCAGCCAGGAGGGTGTCATGGTGAATATTCCAGGACTGGGCTCGGGGCCAAGCTCTACCTCCCATGTGACAGTTCTGGGCTTCAGTCTGGAAGAGCCTGCTGTTGCCATTCTCGCCGTATTACCTGGACAGTCACGATGCCACCGCAGCATGAAAACGTGAAAGCCGGGCTTTTGGAAGCGAATGTGCAAGGAAACCAGGCAAAATTGGTCACTGAAACCTTTTCGTTGGATCAATAAAAATTATTAATATGAATATGCATTTCTGTCACAGTGACGTCACCCATCGTCGCCATCTTGGCTTTTTGCAACCAGAAGTGACACGAGAGGGTGGAGCTAAGTACAACTGAACTATGAATAAGACATTTTTAGGCAACCAAAATATTTCAATTGACTTTCATTAACTGTGAAAGGGTTAAAGGTGTAAGATGAAAACACAGACAACCCCCAGCCCGGACAACGCCGTGGTAGAAACCTGTCAATCACAAGGTAGCCGCGCCCTAAAGCATACCCTGCTTTATGGTCTCTTTGACTCTAAATGGGACTAAGAGGTAAACATATTTGTTTAATACATCAAAGACCATTGGGAAGATATTGGAAGTGAAATATTTCACAGACTGTATATAAGAAGTGGACGTATTCACCATGACGTCACCCATTGGTTTGTGGACTGCCGTTTTGAAGCCTCACAAGGTAGCCACGCCCTAAAGCATACCCTGCTTTACGGTCTATTTTACTCTAAATGGGACCATAATTTACTAAATGAACATCATGCTGTATTGAAGAAGACTTGAAACCAGCGATTGAGACCATAAACTCATGTTTACAATGTTTACTAAGGTAATAAATCGAGTCGCCCCCTGCTGGCTATTAGAAGGAATGCAAGTTTAAGGCACTTCCACATTAGCTTCACTTTTCAGGCCCAGAGGTTGACCACTGATTTCTGCCCAAATGCTTCTATTTTGCTTTTGTCTTTTGGCTGCCTTTATGTGCTTTGTTCTTTTAGATCTGAACAAATATATTTCAGAGGTAGTATATTGACAACACGATAGCTGTTCTGTGACCCTTAACTTCAATTTAATGGTACACCAGCATACACAAAGTTTATCAAACACCAATAGCTGCTGTAGCAATTTGGCGACACTCTGTTACTTTTAAACTATCAAACACCATCTCTTGGGACATCTCATGGTTGACCTGCATAACGACATACCGACTGGGTATAGTTTCCTCTTACTACAGTTCATCTAGCTATTAACCAGCGTCATCCCAATGGGCATTCTCTGGTCCACAAGGCAGCAACAATCTGTAGACCTGTCTGCTGTAGGGGCTGACTTAGATCTCCTGGGGTCTAAGGAGGGAGAGAAGACAACAAATGGACTGGAGGACAGAAAAAGGAGACAAGGGACAAATTAGACCACGTTAGAAGCGTGAAGGGACAAACACAGAGAGGTGAGGGAACAAAAAGGAAACTGGAATAAAAGTGATATTCTCAGACGACAATGAGGAAGACTTAACAGGACAGAGGAGAGAAAGAGTTGTGAAAAGGTGCACGGAGAGTTAAGAACTAGAGGAAGATGGACAAAGCATGTCCAATATACGCTCAAGGAGGAGGTGAGAAAGTGAGAAGAGGAGGAGAGAGGGATCAATTAGGTTAACTAGAGAAGACGCCGGAAGAATTTAAAAGTAGCCGCCATCCTGCTTGCTTTCTCTCTGCCTCCCCTTGCTCTCTTTACAGTATCTCTGCTCCCTCATTCCTCTCTCCTTCCCCACTGCCATTGTTTCCCCCCTCCCTCTCTCTCTCTCTCTTCTTCCCCCCCCCATCTCTGGCAGAGTGCTCGGGGAACACAGTCCTCCTCTGTCAGGCCCCCACACCCCGTCTTCTGCTTCACAGGTAATTAAATGGATTTCCTGTCTTGTAGTCGGCGAGAGAACATGACCCTGCACTCTGCCAGAGCGTGTCCAAAGGCACTCCAGGGCCGGCTCCCTGCACCATCTGCATCTCAGTGTCCGAGCGGCGCAGTGGCCCTAAACAAACACACTCCACCCAGGGGACTGTCGGGCCACAGGCTCCCCAGCTAAACACACTCCACAGATACAGTGAACGGTAATGAACTATGGGGAGATGGAGCTGTAAATACCAAAGGCCTAAACTACGATAACACGCGGTACTGCATCGACTTTAACAATGTCTGAGCCGCAGTTATTATCCATGTCGGGCCAGTTAATGCTGTACAGAATTACAGTCGGTTACAGTAAAGAGGAAGCACACTCTGAAGTCTCTGAAGTAGAGCTGCAATGATTAATCTATTAATCGATTAGTTGTCAACTATTTACTTAATCACAGACTATTTTGATATTTGATTAATCGGTTTGAGAAGAAAGAAGAAAGAAAAAGAAAAGTAAAAATTCTCCGATTCCAACTTCTGTGTGTGAATATGTGAATATTTTCTGTTGTCTTTACTACTAATCGATTAATCGAGAAACCAACCTACGGATTAATCGACTATGAAAATAATCGTTAGTAGCAGCCCTAGTCAACAAATCAGATAATGCATGTTTAGGTAAAAGAAGCAATGCAACGATGATTTCTGATGTAAAAAAAAAAACCTCCATTACAAGGAATAGCCCTGCATTGAAAATTGTACTTAAGGAAACGTACGTGCTTTTAGCAACAATCAGTATCACAAGTACAATCATGCAGGAAAATTGGAATTGTCGCGGAGTATAAAGTGTAAAAAGTGGCATGAAATGGAAATTTTCGAGTAATGTACAAGTACCTTAAAACATTTGAGGACGTCATCTTGGGCTTTGGAAAACACTGGTAGACATTTTTCACCATTTTCTGACATTTTATTGACCAAACAACTTATCGAGAAAATAATCGACAGATTAAATTGACATTGAAAATAATCATTAGTTGCAGCCCTACTCTGAAATTGTAATTTAAATGTGTAAAAAGAATATATAAATTCTTTGGTAGAGCGTGGCAACCTTAATTCTACATCATTTACATGTATACAGGCCTATACGTATGTGTACGCTTATGTCATTTTTAACAGAGCATGAATAAGCACAATCAAATTGAAGATGATAAGTAATTTCTTAAATGGCTGACACTTTTTATGAGATGTTCAAACTACCATCCAAACATGGGGAAAGAGGTAGTTATTTCCCTCATGAGTTGTTGGTGGAGACCAAAAACAGAGCTAAAAGTAGAGTGAATATTGGACTTACAGATACACAGCTCCAAATAAATGATAATGTTGCTGGATGTGTAAATCAAAAACTATTTGCTAGGTTCACCCTAACAATTAAAAGTAGGGGTGTAAGAAAATATTGAAAAGAATATTGAATATCACAATACAATGTTTTGTGATACTGTATCAATTCTCAAAAACACTGCATTGATTTTTTAATTAATAGTTTACATGCAAAAAATAAACTTTTTTTTACTCAGATTTAATACATACTGTATGGTGGTACGATCTATATACTATGAGTTTTCCAAAAATTCGATTTAAAAATCACAACATATTGCCTTATATTGATTGGTAACCCCTGTATCATGATACGTATTGTATCGCCAGATACGCAGCCCTAATTAAATTCATACCAATATTATACTAGTTTGAATTTGTGCAAACTCATTTGTTTAATTTTCCAAACGACAGCCCTGGTATTTAAGTAATGAGCCACACTGAGACCCAAAGTCTCAAATTGTGACAAATGTATCATGACACATGACCTACTACACGGACACACCACCGACTTTGTTCTGTGTGCCTGTTTTCCCTTCATGTTAATCTCTCAGAAAAAAAACAGATGATGTGGGAGATAAATGCGGTCTGCAGTCAACAGTATGAAAGCAAGCTGCTCCCAAGGGCAGCGGCCTACCGTCCTGCCCCCCCACTGTTAGGAACTTAGTCCATCAGCAGGGCCTGAGTGCACTTCAAATAGAGGCCCCAAAGATTATCGGCGCGGATGGGAGCAGATCTCTCTCTCAACTGCTCCACTTCAAGCATCTTGACACAAGACTTCATAGTTCTGTCACGAAAAAGAATTACACCTGACAGTTCGCTTACAGGCGCGAGAGACCGTGTGTGTGTGTGCACAGCAGTCAGTCAGAAACGATGCCGTCAATGCGAAGACCTCAAAACGTCTACTTGTAAGTTTACTGACAATGTAAGTGGTGTTAGAAAGTCAGTACTGATGAAAGTGATATCTCTATGTTCTGTTTGAGCTGAAAATTACCTCTTCAGCATATTCTCATAAACCATAACTTTGTTAAGGAGTACACTGCATTAAAAAAAATTAGGTTTTGCATCCAATAAATAAGAATTCAAGTTTTTAGTTGGGTCCTTAACTACTTATGGACTGTGATCTTGAGTAAATGTAGGGCTGGGCGATATGGCAAAAATCTTCTATCCCAATATATGTCATTTCATATCTCGATAACAATATACTGTATATATCATGATATTGCAAGTTTTCTGGTAATTCAATATTTAAATAGTCTATATGAAATAACCACATGGTAAAGCCTATTTTTGTATACTCCCGTGCAAATTAAATACTTGACAAATGAAAAGTAGCGATTATTTTCTCACGTAATTAAGAACTTAAGTGCAAAATGATCAGATTTTCTGAGAAATTTGACTCAGTATGTGCTTCTTATTATCAATTCAAACGACATAATTGTGTACACGAAATCTCGATATACGATTTCATCACGATACGCTTCCATTGAAAGACAATAAATGATCATATTGTTGATTGTTGATATTATCACCCAGCCCTTAGATAATGTACTTAGTTACATTCCAACAACAGTTACCAGTGCAACTCATCAATGTCAAATTGTTGTTATTTTTCGTACTAAGGCATAAATCTGTCCTCTTTTGTGGAAGAGCAGGTTTTCCACTAGCAGAGAGAGGTATAGCTGTCTCAACAGGTCACAGGTCAAAGCACTGTCTGCCTGCAGTAGCCACCCCTGGAGACTGGAGGTGGACTTCGCTATTTCCCTGGCCTAACGACCCTGCCATTAGCAGGCAATTGAGATGAACCAATAGAAATCACAGCTCGCGCTCAGAATTCATTAACTGCAAGAGCGTGACGAGTCACAAGAAGCACACTGAGGCAGAGCGGGGCAGCACCGCTCAACTTTTTTTTTCTCCCCTCACCATGACCGCTGAACATAAATCAGACAACGAGACACCGTCATCGAGACAGAGCACCCCCAGAGTCTCTCTTCTAGTCAGGAAGGAGTATGCAAATGAGGACCTTGACCCAAATCAAATTCCAGAGCCCGTTCGTTAATTGCAAATTACAGACCCCGGCACCCCAATCAACAGCCTTTTAAGGGAATGATTTCAGACTCATTTTTGCAATCCTCGGAAAAATATGAAAGGGCAAGAAGAAGATGCAAATGTCTGGATTTGTGATGCACACAGCAGACGTGAACGGAGCGGGATCCTCAGCCAAAGTGTTGGCGGTCAACCCAGTTTGCCAGTGGACAAAGCGAGTGCTATTACCAAGGACAGTGGAAGTGGTCACGCCGTAAATGAGACGATTATAAAGATGTAAAGATGTCTTTCCCGGCTGCCAGAGCTGTCGTCTCGTCCTCCTCCTCCTCAGTTGCAAATGAAAAGCGCTGCTTTGTGGAGCCAGTTGTCTTATTACCACATTAGAATGGGCCAGAATGTGGCAATCTTCCTCCAGCATTAATACAACATGACAGGCCAGGAGACATCAGTTTGTTAAATGCAAATCTCCCCGGTGTTCCTCCATGTCTCCATCATTGTTTTGTCAAGTGCCCTGCAGGCCCAAAGACAGCAAATGAGTCCCAATTCAGATTTTGTTTTTCTAGTTTTTCACACCTCAGCTGTTTTCTAACAGACTGTGAATGAGGGAATACAATGTGCACAATTTACATATTCCCCATGAATGTGGAAAGGTGCATTTTGTTCCTTTGCATTCGGGATGTGCACCTCGTCACCTAACTTGATTGTGACAGGTATTTTTGCTTTCATATATTCATATTTTCATTATCTGTTAAATCAGCAAAACAGTCTCTCGGTGGCTCATAAAGCAGCCGGTAAGAGGAAAGAACTAATCACGTCACGAGGCCTATGGCAACCGAACTTCTGTGTTATCCTGAGCAGAGAACTGCATACAAACAAACACATGCATGCCGACACACACACACACACACACACATCCACTTCCCCACAAATGCTCGTCTCTGAACAAACTCACAAACACACACTCAGACACATACATTGCTGAGAATCAGGCTGTTGGGAGCTGTGAATGGAGCAATATTGTAACCTCAACCTATATGGCACTTTCCCACTGTGGGTTCAGCCAATGAATTATCCCCTCCAATAAATCCTGTTTGGAGGATAATCCTTTTCCCATCTTCTGGACAGACACTTTCTGTAATGAAATGGCCCCAGGTCCTTCCCTGTAACCCAGTCCCATCCCAGCCCTCTAACTCTGCCTGTCTCAGGGGAAAGGAGGGCTTACAGTGTGGCTTCAACCCCACTCAACCTCTGCTCAGCTTCAGTGGCTTTGTCACCTCCCACCTGGCCCCACACCTAACCCATCTTCGCGTTACTTCTTCCTCTCCTTGCTCCAGGTGCAACTTCATTTCCTGTAGAGCTCCACCACAGCACCTCTGCTGCGGATCTCTCTGGGCTCCGCTGTGTGCACTCACTCATCCCCGCTTCCCTCCTCTCTCTGTTCTCCCTCCCTGATTCTCTCCATTCCTTTCCCTCCTCCTGTTCAGCAAAAAAAAAAAAAAAAAAGCTGGAACCGAGCTCAAGCAATCTCCCTCCTCGTCTGATGATCTGAGTCTGGGCAAACACCAGCGGAAAAGCTTCTACTGCTGTAATGAGATGTCTTGCTGCGTCATATTCGCTGTCTCCATTTTCTAAGAACCCAGTTTTGCTTGAGACCCGGGTTCCTGATCAACGGGGGGGCTGTAGCTGCTGTTATGTAGCAGTGGGAAGGCAACCTAAGCCAGGGTGGAGCGGGAGGTGTAAATGACATTGGTGGAGAGCCGAGAGGAAGCTCTCTGGGGCCTGAGATGGATGCAGGATGCAGTGCAGAACTCTGGGAAGACTAAGCCAGGGTTTTACCCAGTAATTGGGTTGCTTGGAGCAGCTGGCAAGCTGGGCTAGAAAAGCTTTGTAAACAATGCCGCACGTTGGAACAGAGCACTGGTGGAAATGTTCTTCAGCAAGGAAGAAACTTTTCACTCATTTAAAGTCTAAAAATCAAAACAGTATGATCTATCTGCAGCAACATTTAAACACACTATCACACACGTTTTAAGGGAATTCACTTGTATTAATTTGGCTTACAATAAGTGCATTCAAATGTAGGAGCTAGTTATCAATCAAAAATGGTATCATCTTTAAAGAAATAACTAAAAGAGAGCCACTACTTGCAGTAGATAATTGAAGAGCTGTAGATAGAAATAATCTGTATTTTGTGTGTTTCTGCGTTGCTGAGGGAAACTGGAGTTGTGATGAGGCGGAATTTAGTGAACTTGTGATTTTTGAAACATGATGTAAACACAACACTGATTATCAACACATCAAGTTGATATGTTAGCAGACAGTTGGCTATTTACTAGGGTGGGGCGATATGTTAAAATTTTCCAACCAGCCACCGTCAGCCCAACAACCGACGACTGCCCGCATGTGTGTTAGTGGGGGCGCAGCGAGCACCCCCCAACGAGATTAACCCTTATTTCATCATATTAGATGTGAAAATATGCCGGCTCTGCACGCTGTTCCCCCCGGCTGTATCTTTCTCTGCCTGCAGAGGAGCGGCTGAGCGGCTCTCGTTCTTCGGAGGCAGACCATTAAATTAGCAAAATAGAATTACAAACATCGACCAAAAAAAATCGCCCAAAAAACAACAACCGGAGATGTACTCAGCCAATAGCCAATATTTTCATCCAATCGCCCAACACTACTATTTACACTCTACAGCACGTACAGAATAATGTTAGCATTCATTGTGTTTCTAGGCCTGGCAACCCGAAGAGCTCTGTTTTGATCTTTACCAACTCCTGAGGGAAATATCTGGCTCATTAGGTGCTGAATAGTGACTTGTGTCTGCTGTATGGTTGCTAAAATCAGCTGTCTAGAAACAACAGTGACAATGAACCAAAATAGTAAAGTAGTGGGCCTTAAAAAAAAAAAAAAAGACACTAAAACGCTCTGTCGAGCTGAGGAGAACTGCAGAGTTTGGTATATGGGTATGGGCTGGTCTTACTATGGGTGCACCCCTTCACATATAAGTAGTCAATTGATTCAATGGTAATATCAAAATATTGATCAGAGCAGCTTTAAACAGTTGATTCTGATTCAAATCATTTCACAAACTAACATCAGGCTAATTCAAACCTGACTTTATCACGAAAAATGCACATGCAAAACTTTAAACCACCAACCTGAGATCTGCTTACAGTGCAAAAAACTTTTTAATGAACTCTTTTAGACTGGATGCAACATATGCATGTATTAACATACACACTCTCCACATTGCAAAAAAGACTGTCTCTCTTAAAGTAAAGTATTATTTTCAGTCAAATTAGGCAAACTGTGTCATCTATTTATCCTTTTTAATTCTATTTAGACTTTTGATACATGATCTGACAATACACAACAAAATGTCGATGCCTTTACTTTAATTCTTACATCAATAACAGGCGCATGTTACCAGTGATCATTTGAGGAACACAAAATGCACTTTTTCATCAAATCAGTCAAATTCCTTAATTAAATATGTGAACACACTTCTAATATATGTGGCCGAGAACATCTGATGAGGCATTTAGATCATATTTCATAAAATGATTGCTTTCACTGAACAGGAGCTGCTCAACTGGATCCAGCAGCAGCCTAATACGCCTGCTCATCTTTCTGTAAGTGTTGTCTCCATCTCCCACACCCCCGTATCCTCCCTGGGCTCTGACAGTCCCCCCCCCCGCCCGCCCCCACCTCACCCTTCCCGTATCTCGTCCACGGACACCTGGCTGATACGGAGGCTAGGAGGCTGGAAGCATCCCCCTGCTATCATCATCTCTGTCTGCCAGGCATGTGCCACACCGCCTGCCTGCCAAGCCTCGGAGCGAGCGAGCGAGCGAGCGAGCGAGCGAGCGAGCCTGCCCTCTCTCTCTTTCTGACGGTGTGTGTGCGTTTAGAATAGGCGTGGGTCTGCATATAATTTCAGCTAATGTCTTGCAGAATGTTTTGGAGATTTGAAACTCCAGGAAGGACAGGAAATTCACATGACAAATCCCAAGACACTGAAGCCCCGAGTGCTGAGCAAAACAAGACACACAGATGCAGGAACGCACACACCAAACTAGTTAGGACTTTTTCAGCAGCGCAGCTCAAACAAAAACCCCGCCGTAGAAATTTTTGCATTTCCCATTACTGCTCACAAAAACATTCAAAACCGATGCTGCATAATTTCAAAACTTTTGTGATCCCAATTGTTCAGAGCTTCCTATACTCGTCTTCAGCTCCTGCGCGATACATTTACATTCCCTTCCAAGACATTTGATGTCTTTGATCACATTACTAAGAACTACGTTTCCCTGTTAATCACAGGGAGCAGAACTAGGTACCAATGAGTCGTTGTTTAGGCTTTGATATCCACGCACGAGCCACCCCCACCTCACGTGGCTGGGGAATGTTAATCTTTGAGATGCGCTAATGTTTTCAATTAATTGGCATCATTAGTGAAATGGTCGACCCACGGTGCACGGAGACGTGATAAATGGGCAGGTGGAAGGGAGCACGAGTTTAAGAGAGGACCCTTGTTGTCTGGCAGGTGGATGAGTGTCAGAACATGTGAGGTATCATTATCCCGTGTTTACCAAAGCCTACAGTGTAATGTGTTTGACATCCACAGAGCACGGCTGTACATATTTGAGGAGATATGTCGAACTCGGAAATAGGTTGAGAATGTTAATGCTTCTCCCATTAGGCTGTTAAGTTTCCTTCTGCAAAGATCAACGACCTAAATACAAAAGAATATGGCTGAACAACGGGGGTATTGCGATAAGATATATTGCGATTTATTACCTTTTTTCAACTGCAATCTGTTTTATGTAATGAGATACAGTTTTCACTCTGTTCATCTCAGAGTTTTCATTCATATATCTTGAGGTCAGAGGTCAAGGGACCCCTTTGAAAATGGTCATCAATGGTCAGTTTTTCCTCGCCAAAATTTAGCGTTATTTAGCGTTCACTCCGACAAGCTGACATGACATGGTTGGTACCAATGGATTTAGGTTTTCTAGTTTCATATGATGCCAGTGTCTTCACTCTAGCTTTAAAACTGAGCCCGCTACAAGCTAAAAAACGCAAGTTGTGTTAATGCCTTAAAGAAATTAGTGGCGTTAGTAGGAATTTGCGTTAACTCGTTATTATCGCGTTAACTTTGACAGCCCTAGTAATAACTTAGCAACGTAACAACCCTAAAAAAACGTAACAACTGTAAAAATGTACCAACTGTAACAATGCAACTACTGTAACAACGTAACTACCGCAAAAACCTAACTATCGTAAAACAGAACTACTGTAAACCGTAACCAGTTTCATATGATACCAGTATCTTCTCTCTAGCTTTAAGAGTCAGACCTCTGTACTGCGCCCATAGCAACGGTCTGCTATACATAGCAACGGTCTGCTATAAAGAAATAACAGACCGTAGAATGTCGTGATTGACCAATCAGAATCGAGTATTCAACACAGCCGTGTAATAAAATAGAAGATCGATACTTGCTGTCTGTGTATCGATACAATATTGCCACGCAAAATATTGCAATACTATGCTGTATCACTTTTTTGCCCTACCCCATATTTTATTGTCTTGTTTTCTGGAAGCATGCATGCACGATCGTGTGTGTGTGTGTGTGTGTGTGTGTGTGTGTGTGTGTGTGTGTGTGTGTGTGTGTGTGTGTGTGTGTGTGTGTTTCTTAAGGCTATGTCTTATCCTTGTGCCTTGAAAAGAAAAGTCTGCAAAATAACAAGGTTGTAATAGACCTCATTTTATTCCTTTCATCAAATCATCATGGATTTATTTGACGAGAGAACGCACTCTCTCCTCCATGATGCATCTACATGCCTATTTATCTGCGCTCCTCCATTATTCTGTCAATAACGCACATGTCTCTCCCCTCTCTGCGTTCATTTCACAAGTGTCACACATGGAGCGGTATTTCTCAGTGTCATCGCAGCCCTCGGGCTACAGCTGAGCCTCAGCAGCCTTTATCAGGAGGAGGAGGAGGATAAAGTGATTGTTACGTATTTTATTTAGTGCACTGTTGGAAGGTACGTGAGGCCCTTTGGAAGCTTGTACAATACATACCTGCATATGTGTCTATATACATTAAGTACTGGGTCTTGAGGACGGTAACACATGACAGGTAGCCTCATTTGTGGACATCATTAATACTCTAGTCATTTCCCATGGTGCTCCCACCGGGGTCAGGGGTGAGCGGTAGCCAAGGGGAGGAGGAAAAGGATGCGAGAGGGGGGGGGGATCTATACGCACTGCTCCTTTAAGAGGGGCATTTCAAGAAGCTGCCAAGTCAATAAGCAGGGGATTTTGAGTAAGGAGTTGGGAGCCAGCATTTTAAAAGGTCAACAGAGTAGTCTTTAATGATTCCCCTATTAGCAATTTTTAGGGGAGAAGACGGCTCATTTGGTGCACGTCTAAGCTCATCTATGTAAAATAATATGACACCAGAGTCAGTTAGCAGCTCTGTGACATTGAAAGATGAGTTTTCAGGAGCAACAAAAGACAATTTAAAGTATAAAACATTGAGATTAAGCCACTTAACGTGATTCACCCTCAATCTACAACTAGGACTGTCAATCGATTAAAATATTTAATCGCGATTGATCGCATGATTGTCCATGATTAAACGCGATTAATCGCAAATTAATCGCACATTTTTTTATCTGTTCAAAATGTACCTTAAAGGAGATTTGTCAAGCATTTAATACTCTTATCAACATGAGAGTGGACAAATGTGCTTGTTTTATGCAAACTTATGTATACATTTATTATTGGAAATCAATTAATAACACAAAACAATGACAAATATTGTCCAGAAACCCTCACAGGTACTGTATTTAGCATAAAAATATGCTCAAATCATAACATGGCAAACTCAAGCCCAACAGGCAACAACAGCTGTCAGTGTGTCAGTGTGCTGACTTGACTATGACTTGACCCAAGACTGCATGTGATTATGATAAAGTGGGCATGTCTGTAAAGGGGAGACTCGTGGGTACCCATAGAACCCATTTTCATTCACATTTCTTGAGGTCAGAGGTCAAGGGACCCTTTGAAAATGGCCATGACAGCTTTTCCTCGCCAAAATTTAGCGCAAGTTTAAAGCGTTATTCAACCTCCTTCGCGTCAAGCTACTATGACATGTTTGTACTGGTGGATTCCTTAGTATCATCACAGTTGCTTTAAAACGGAGCCCGCTACAACCTCCAAAAGATTTATTGCGTTAACTTTGACAGCCCTATCTACAAAGCATTTACTTCCCTTTCCAGTGCCATATTTTTCACACTAAATGATGATAATAATTTAAAATGATAATTAAGCAAAAAAAAAATGCACATCAGCACATCCTATATACAGTACATATTGGAATACTGTATGTTTATTGGAAGATAAGTTACTGTATACAGGTTTGGGGTAATGAAGCATTGGACCTGCACAAACATGTAGAAATGTTCAAATTAATTAGGAGGGAATATGATTAAATGAGATCAGAATGCACAAAGTTGAGTGGTGAGAGAGCTTCCCTGTTGATTTTCCTCCACATCAATGATTTAACTAATTAATTTTATCTATTAATATTTATGCATGGGGAAAATTATTCATTAATGAAACGTCAGAATTGAATAGATATCTTTCCTCTGTTTCATCTTGACGCGAGGGTGTTTTGACAGCCCTCCTCCCATCTGGAGATCTTATAAGAGCAAGAACAGACTGCTTATGAATATTGACATTTCTCCAGTCCGGAAAACGGGCGATTTGTGTTGAATTATTTCCGCCCATGATGTATGTATAGTTCTGTATTGATTAAACAAACTTTAAAGATTGATTATCTTCCAAGCGCATATCTTATTGGCAAACAACGCTTTCCTGATCTGAGCCCCCTTTTTTATATTTTAGCACTTCAGTGAACTGTGCCGTGAAGGCCTGCTGATTATTGTTGGACAGATGGTTCTCCTCATCAAATTCAGTCTACAGGTTTTTCTGCTTATCCGGCTCCAAATTAAAACCCACAGTGGTATTATTTTCATAAACCTGCTATTATTCAAGCCTTTCTTTCCCTGCACCTCCGAGTTAACGGGGACCCACCGATACCCTTCGCTAGCCTCGCAAACACTGTTTTTGATCCACTTTTGTGTCTCATCACAGTGCGTGATGAGGGCATATTGTAATTAATCTCTTCTCCTATCTGACTGTTAGATCTTTCCCCGCTAATGTCGTCCTGCTGGCCTGATCTGGGGAACATTAGTTGTTTTGTTTTGAAATGTGTCAAGCATGAAGGAGCCATTAACAACTAAAGCCCCACTGGCTGCCCTCCGGCACACTGTTGCACATTGTTGCCATATCTATGTGATCTTTTCTTCTTTTGTGTTTTTAATATAGTCTTCCCAAGGATAGCTCCCTTTTGATATACACTTCTAAGCTCAGCGGAAGGATCCTTTGTGGGGACTTCAGGTAATACAGTGGCCTTTGTAATGATTTAAAAGCAATTGACAGCGACAGGACTCCGCGCTGCGGGATCCCCACCAAGTACTGTAGTTAATATTGTTGTTCTAGTTACACGGAAATCCATATTTGTCTCCGTTTTCAAACTAATCGCTTCCACCGCTAGCTTGTACAAACAAAGCACAGAAATTACGTTGTGAGGTAATCAATGCTGTAATGTTTTTTTATTAAACATGTAAATAGAGATTATATGCACTGCAATAATACTCCGCTTTCTTATGAGATTCATGTGCCTGTGTGTGTATCTGTGTGTGTTTTCTTTGTTTTCCGCGCTACTAATGAGTTGACCTCGGCCCCCACGCAGCCAGGAAAAAATATCTTTAAAGCGCTAAGCACTGCTTATTATTTAAGTGTCACCGCTGCTGTCCAGGGTATCAGTGGGGTACGTTTGTGAGTTTTTTATTCATCTTTCTTTCTCCCGCCCCGGTGCTGAGTCTGCAGGCCATTACTTCTGTAGAAGCACAGAGGGACCGACCGCGGAGTCGGCGAGGTACAGTAGGACTCAGACAGCACAATATCTCACTTTCTAAAGAATATTACTTTACAGCGAGCTGAAAGAAGAGCTCATAATGAGAGAATAACCAGTCACGGAGGAGGAAGCCGCACCGCTGTGTGAGGATTATTTTCGTAGCGTGAAGCAAAGGAAAAGGATAACCTGGTATTTCACCGGTTAGATCCATTTCAGAGAGCCGAGAGAGGTAAGGAACAAAAAGCTTCGGGGCGAGGTCATCATTTCTGTCCACGTGGCAGCCGCGAAGAGTATCTGTGTAATGGTCTCAGCTGGCAACTGGTGTGTGTGTGTGCGAGAGAGAGAGAGAGAGAGAGAGAGAGAGAGAGAGAGAGAGAGAGAGAGAGAGAGAGAGAGAGAGAGAGAGAGAGAGAGAGAAACAAAGCAAGTATACAAGTAAGAGAGCAGGCGGTGGAAGAAGGAGAGATTCTTGAAGTCATTTATAATGTGGCAGCCATGCTCTTTCCATCTCCCAGGGTGTGTGGCTCCTCGGCGGCGGCGTGTAGCCTTGAGGGAAACACACCAGACAAGGACAGAGCTGGGGTTGCTGCTGACGCTTTGGCGGGGGAGATACATCTTGTAACACAGCATGCTAAATGACAAAATGATATCTCATCAGAGGGCCACCCCGTGTGTGTGTGGTGTGTGTGTGTGGTGTGTGTGTGTGTGTGCATCTCAGAGGGAAAGTCCCCGGACACCTCGATGTGTATATGCTTTCATGGAGGAGCGCTGTAGCATGCTGTTTGTAGAGAAAGCTTTGAAACAGGGTGCCGGGCTGTTACTGTTGTACTCCGCTGGCAGAGTGGAAACATTGCAGGGTGTCTGGCACTGCAGTGAGTAACTGTCACATATCACAACATCTGGATAAGTGGTGAAAAAAAAAAAATGCTTTAGAAATATCTGCAGTGTATATATACTAGGGCTGACCGATGAATCGTATTTTCATCGTCATCGCGATGTGAACATTCACGATAAACACATCGTCTCAAACGTGATGAATAAGAAAAATCATTATATTTAGGGATGGTTACCGAACCCAGTGTTAAACGGGCTCCGGGGCTAAAGAGTCTAGTAATTATTATCACGCTGCAGCCTCTCCCTGCTCTGTGTCGGAGCTCTCCACACACATGAACAAACACAGCGCAGTCAGTGAACAGCTGATCAGAGAGGTTGCGATGGAGACGGTGAAGAGAACCAGGTGAAGTCGAGTTGACGACAACTACGCTCGTTACTGTAAGTAAGTGCAAAAAAAGTGTAAAGCAAAGCCTTTGTCAATACATCCGTTCAACAAGCATAAACATGATGTAAACATGTAAATAAGCGATATTTCAATCTGCCATGTCCGCCGTCTCTCACCTACCGCCGCTATGTTAGCGCTAGCTCGGCGGCTAACAGCGAATTGAAAACAAGTGTAAGTTATTTAGTTGAGTTGTGAATGACTTCAGTTCCTTCTAGTAAGCCGTGTTTCAGTGTTTGTGTCCGGGGAGTTCATTTTGAGGGGTGGAATGGAAGACGTGAAACGGTGATGCGCTGTTATTGACAAGGGTGCAGACTACGGAGCCTCCGTAGGCTATGTAGTCTAAGATTGCGTCCGAAATTCCATTCTAACATGCTATTTAGTACGCTTAAACAGTATGTGAGATATTTTAGTGTGTCTGAAACCTTAGTATGAAACCAGAGGTACGCGAATTACATACTATTTCCGGTGAAATATTACAGTATGCAAAGTTGGACACTACGGTGGCATTAATATCCCAAAATGCAATGCGATATTGACGACAACGTTCATAACAGACGTTGACGGACAGCTCTGTAACATAGATAACGCTTCGATTTAACTGTAAGTAAGTAAGATTTCACTTTGCTAGGCGTAATATATATTATAAATTAATTCAGACTTTGATTCTCACAAATCATCGTTTTGGTCACATGAGGCTGGCACGGGTTACCATGGTTACATGTCTCTAACTGGCGAGGAGGCTCTCAGGAAGTGACATCGTAAATTACAGCTTTGTGTGTCTGAAAAGACAGGACGAAGCCTAACTGTTTAGGTTAGTTTGCCGTGTATCTTGTAAACCTATCCCCCCCCCCTTCCTCTACGGTACCTGCAGTGGTTCACATCAGCAGAGGGAGGAGGAATGACTGATACTGACTGATGTCTGCTTTCTTCAGTCTTTCTAAGCTTCACTCAGTATTTTCATGTCAGGAATATAATTTATCTTATTAACATTTTAGATTTGTTTCCAGTGAGATATTAATGAGTTTATATAGTGACTTTGCTGTTACTGTATCTGCTCTAGAAACAACATTGAGCCTAGTTATGATTTAAAATAGCTAATATGCACACTTCAATATTTGTTTATTTATCCGAAGTCATATCGTCATCGCAATATTGAACAATGTTATCGCACAACGCAGATTTTCCTCATATCGCGGAGGCCTAATATATATACGTACCACTCAGCTGAGCTTCCGCCTATAGCTTGCAGATGAAATGTTTATCAACCTACATCAAAGTAATCCCCCCCAAAAAAAATACCCCACACACTGCACGTGAAGCCAAACTTGATAATTTTTAAATTATTTTCACCCACTCTTTTCCAGATTTCACACCTGCTACATAATGCAGCATAAGCCGCCATCGGTCACGCTACCTTCCCACCCCTGAAAGGTCGAAGCAGCCATCCCGGTGGTACCAGAAAGATCCACGGTGCAATGGGGGCAAAGGTACTCGAGGGGCGGACAAAGCCCAAATAAAGCTTTTAATGCGCTAGCTATTGATCCCTTCACTGGAATAAACTCAGGAGTATTGGCAGGCCCAGAATCCCACTTTGAAGGGACTCCATAATGAAGCTGGTCAATGCTAAGCTGTCCGCAATCAATCCCCCACATAACAGTTAATTACAAGTGAGGCAGCCATCAAGCAACGAGGGGAGAGAGAGAGAGAGAGAGAGAGAGAGAGAGAGAGAGAGAGAGAGAGAGAGAGAGAGAGAGAGAGAGAGAGAGAGAGAGAGAGGCGGGCTGAAGGCAAAGAGAGGGAGAGGTGGAGCGGCGTAGGATGAGCTTTGTTAAAGGCGAGGGGGTGGAGGAAGAATATTGAGCGGTTCGGGAGCAGGAGATATGAAAATGAAATGCACCAAGCAGAGCGTGTGTGTGCATGTGAGTGTGTTTCCCATATAGACTGTATAACAGGCGTTTCTTGTTAGGCTTCCCTGGTCTGAGCGTGTCAGTTTCTCCTCGCTAATAGCACTAAAATGCGCGCGGCAACCTGCTGTGCGTGTTCGCCCGCTCCTCGCAACCACCCTGTCACACATCCATTAACGAATACAGCTTCTTATAGCGAACACGTGCTTTATAGGTTGTCATTTTGAGTGATAGATGTACAGCACATGCATCAGCATTTGAATTTTTCTATTTAGGATTCTTAAAGACTTACTGTATATGACTGATGAGATACTGTTTTGCAAGCTGGAAAAAATTCTTTAAAGAGTAATGTAGCAGAAATCTGTTATGGCGCTGCAGTAAATGATACCTATCGGATGTATTCCTGAGGGATCAGTGGACTGAAGCCTGTTGTATATGTCGTTTAAATTCCAGCTGTTGACCTTTGTCAGATCAGGGCTTTTCTTTTATTATTCCATCCCTGACACTCTCTTCCGTGTTGCGCCTTATGAAAAAAGAAGTGCCATATAAATGTACGCGCCGTGAATGCCTAATGTGATTGTAAACATCTCCGTTCAGACAATGTAAACAACTGGTGTCGCTGACAGTACGGCTCAGAACTATCTGTGAAAACACTGAAGATCTCCTAATGGCTGCTGTCTCCTGCCCCTGTTTGTGTGCGTGTGTGTGTTGTGTGTGTGTCTCCCAGGCTAATGGATTTACTGGAGATGGCGTCGGGTATTTATTACCATGTGTAATTGAATGCAATGATTATCGTTGTTGTGTAATGTGATTTTAATGTGGCAGCGATGGTTATGTATAAGGCCTAATGACTTTGCCTCCAAGGGGGTATGACTCCCAATTAAAAAAAATTAAAAATAAAACTGGGGAAAAAAATGTATCAGAGTATGATTTTAATTCATCTCCCTTTTTTCTTCTTTTCCTCAAATTTAATCATTTAATCAACGTGCTACTCACTTAATCAGAGCGTCTCCTCAGAAACGAGCTTGCCCTTTCTGAGCCTTTGTTTACACGGGCGGTCATTAAGTCAAAGGTCTGCGCTCATTTCTATCTGTGTTTGTATTCCGGAGGTACGACGCTCACAACGAGCCAAACCTAAGGGTCCTAATTGCTAACATATCTTTGCATGAACTGGATTAGCATCTGATTTTTAATCCAGATAGTTAAATGCATGATTAATGTCAACCGTATGTGCCTGAAGTCAGAGGGATCAATAGCAGTAAACTGAATAATCAAAATCTTCCCCAGTTCTACAAACACTGTACAATTCATGATACTTGTGAGTTAGATTATATGTTTCTTACTGTCAAAATCCACACAAGTGGGCAACTCTGGGGTCTGAAAAGTGAAGCCAATGCAGAAGTGCCTTAAACTTGCATTCTTTCTAATAGCCAGCAGGGGGCGACTCCTCTGGTTGCAGAAAGAAGTCAGACTGTATAGATCTCTATGAGAAAATGACCCCACTTCTCACTTGATTTATTACCTCAGTAAACATTGTAAACATGAGTTTATGATCTCAAACGCTAGTTTCTAGTCTTCTGCAATACAGCATGATGTTCATTTAGTAAATTATGGTCCCATTTAGGGTCAAATAGACCATAAAGTAGGGGATGCTTTAGGGCGTGGCTACCTTGTGATTGACAGGTCTCTACCACGGCGTTGTCCGGTCTGGGAGTTGTCCGTGTTTTCGTCTTATAACTTTAACCCTTTCACAGTGTTTTCAGCTCATGAAAGTTAATTATAAACTTTTTGGTTGTCTAAAAATTAGGGATGGGTCATTTTCGATTTTTTTCGAATAGTCGTTAAATTATAAAAAAAATTGACTAGTTGAAGCGACTATAGTCCTGTCTTAAAAAATATATATTTTCCCATTGTTTTAACAGTCGCAGGCGCTGGTAGTAACGTTACTACCAGTAAAACGAGTTCGGCTCTGAGGGTTATGTGGCGATTTTCGAAAAATAATCGACTAATTCCCATTGATTATCGAATAGTATTTTTGCTTGAAATGCACAGCCCTACAAAAAATGTCTTATTCAGCATTCGGTTGAACTCTCGTGTTACTTCTGGTTGCAAAAAAAACAAGATGGCGACGGCCAAAATGCCAAACTTGCGGATTCAAAACGGCAGTCCACAAACTAATTGGTGACATCACCGTGACTACGTCCACTTCTTATACACAGTCTATGTGTACAAGTCATAATTGTTGTGAATTAGATTTTATGTTTATGTTTATTGTCAAAATCCACAGGCTAACAAACACAGGACAACCCAAACATTGCTATTACACTCCTGCTCATTGACCTCTCGGTTCAGTTTGCACCATACTGCAGGAAAATTCGAGCATCTCCAAGTGAGACGCTCTCATGAGCAGCTGCTGCAGAAATTGAACTCACAAATACACGTGTCAGTGTGTACGCACTCATACACAGAAATACACAAATACACCATAAAACACCTTCACCTCTCCGCTGCACACATCCTGCTCACTCTCACTTCATTGTAAATCGTTTGTACCGCACCAGTTGTGCACGTGAGTACACACACACACACCTGCACGCGCGCTCGTACATCACACTCACACACTCGCATTACACAAAGCTGGGGCTTTGCTTGACATTATTAGTTTTGCATTTGGGCGCTCTGCCCAGAGTAACAGTATGGATTTTTGCCTTGGCTACCTATAATTGGATGAGTTAAATTTCTCCATTCATTACATGTGCATCTGACCTCTGGACCCCGGCAGCTCCTGTGTTTTATTAGCACTCTCATCCCCTGATAATAGGGAACCCTTTCCTCACCAACACTCTCCCTCTCTCACACACGCTGTCTCCTCCTTAACAAATTAACCCTTTGTGCTCCAATTGTCCGAGAGAAACACACCGAGAGAGCAAAAACGGCAACCAATATCAACCTTTAAATTATGAATTCAAGGATCCATTTCTCTGCAGAAAAAAAAGAAGATATCTATAAAGTTTTCATGTAGAGTTCAGACGAGTCAAAAAAAATATGTCTAAGTTTTATTTCATTTTGGTATTTTATAGTCCTCTCAAAGTTAACGCGATAATAGTGTATTAACACAAATTTGTTTTTTGGGGTTTTTTTTAAGATTATTTTTTTAGATTTTATGCCTTTATTGACAGTGACAGAGATAGTATTGGATGGCGGAGAGAGAGGGGATGACATGCAGACCACAGGTCGGATTCGAGCCCCGGGCCGCTGCGGTAAGGACCTTGGTGCATGGGGCACCTGCACTACCAGGTGAGCTACAGCGGCGCCCCAACACAAAGTTGTTTTAACGCCACTAATTTCTAAAGCTAGCTGGCATCATATGAAACTAGAAAACCTTAGGAATCAATTGGTACCAACCATGTCATGTCTAGCTTGTCGTGAAGGAGGTTAAATAACGCTCCAAACTTGAGCTAAATTTTGGTAAATTTTAATAAAATATAAAAAAAGTCTAGCGTAAACCCTGGTCACGATATGATCTTATTGCGATTTTAAACATTTTGCAATATGCTGAGTATTGCCATAAGATATATTGTGATGTACAGTATTACCTTTTTTCAACTGCAAATTATGCAGTTTGCCAACATCAGTTTTATCTAATAAGATACAGTTTTCTCTCTGTTCATCTCAGAGTTCTCATTCAAATATCTTGAGGTCAGAGGTGAAAGGGATCCCTTTGAAAATGGCCATGCCAGTTTTTCCTCGCCAAAATTTTGAGTAAATTTGGAGAGATATTTAGCGTTCGTCCCGACAAGCTAACCTGACATGGTTGGTACGATTTCTTAGGTTTTCTAGTTTCATATGATACTTTCACTCTATCTTTAAGACTGAGCCCGCTACAACCTCTGAAAGACAGAATAGTGGATTGTTAAGAGGTTAATAGTTTATATGATAAGTGATACAAAACATTACATTTTTTTCCCCCACCCCTTACAGACATTTCTGTTTCCTGTAACACCCACCATGATGCTGTTGCCTGAAAATAGATGAAATAGAAGAATACAGTGACAGATATTATCATTGTGGTTCAGTAGGAGATAATGTGGATTCCAGGTCGGGGGGGGTTCTAATCATCCTGCTACAGCCATGGGCTTTGTATTCACAGCACAGTCATGTATATTTCATGGGAGCATGTATATTTAACATAGCCATGTGTACCATATGTGGGCATGATGTATGGATACTGACAACAGTCCTTGACATTATATGCACAATTACTCTTTGGCCCTGCAGTAAATCCTCAGGTTGAGCGTGGTAAACAAAAAAGCAGGGAATGTGTCGGTAAGAGGGGGGGGTGGGTTGAGCGTGACACAAGGTCAAAGCTATTGTGGACTTCATCTGTGGCTTTATACAAATAACACGGATTGAGAATCCATTTGTCACTGAATATTTCACAGAGGTATAATGTATGCGGCAGCAAATGTCCACATCCAGCAGCAGCAGAAAGCGAGAGAGGAGAAGGCTCCCAGAAGTTCGGGCTCTCACATTCAGATCTCCCACCTCCCTAAACGACCCGGTGACACCTTATTGATCGCGACCATCTTTCAAGGCCAAGAACTTAAAGCCTTGTGTGGCACATTCAATGACCTGCTGTAGACAGTAATGTTGTTGGCGATGGCTCTCTGAGGGCCTGATGCACAAGTATCCGCCTGACTGCTGGCTTTTGGATAAGAGTCTCTGACAGCTGCAGAACGATGCTAATGGCTGCTCTCTTGTAGCAGCCAATGTGTAATCAGCTCAGCACTCTGCTGTTAAAACTTTACAACAGTAATGTATGCAAACATGAATTCCATTTATTCCCCACCAGGTCCCAACAGGCAGGCCTTAAAGTTGCAAACTGTCTTACATCACAAATTACTCTGCTGGCACTTAATGCATTTTATATCACTCATAATCCTGGTGTTCCACACTAATTAGTTGGAGTTGCCAGCATGCATATTTCTCCTCATTATTTGGTAGCATCAAACTCTTTTCCTACCCATTTCCAGCACTCTTGGGTGGAATGCAGTTTTCATGGGTGTTTTTTTTATGGCATTTTTCTTTCTTGCAGGAGAGGAATCTGCCACCAGTGAAGAAACAAATTCTTCACTGGTGGCAGATATCTCTCTTAGCAGACCCTCAGCGTGTGGTTAGGCTTTGATGAAAGGGCTGTTTTAAGGATTTTCAAAAGTAATTACACTTCATAATAACTGAGCAAGGAAGATTATTAGAACAATGGTACTGTAACTTGACCACTGGAGGTACTTATTTTAAAAGGCAAATAACAAGTAAAACTCCACCTTGAAACCAAATGGTAACACTTTATAATAATCATCATTTAAAAATGGTAAATGGATAGTTAATTAAGCTTAGTTAATAGTTATTTTACTGTTAACAAACAATTTAATGATAAATAATCATGTTTAATAATTATTAGTAATGCGATAATTTCTGTTATTTTACCATTAATTTGTGTATTATGAAAGAATTAGTTTATGAATGACATATTGTATCATAGCTGATAAGAGATGATAACAATTATTCTGATTACATTAGTAAAGTATACAGCATTGTATATACTATATAAAATATTCGTTAATGATAACCAAATTCTTTGTAAACCTTTAAGAAATTGTTTGTAAAACATCTATAAACATTACATAGACAGATGGAGCAGAAACCAATTATTAACCATTGACAAAGTATTAACTATTGATCTAAATAATGTTTATAAACACTTTACAAAGTATTTATTAACCATTTAACAAGGTATTATAATCATCAGTTGTAACTTTATAATAGCATCCAAATAATGTTTTATAGACGATTTACAAACCAGTTAACCAATAAAAAAGTGTTACAAATATCTATCTATGTAATGTTTATAGATGTTTTACAAACAATTTCTTTAAGGTTTACAAATAACTTAATCATCAACAAATATTTATATATATATATATAGTATATAATGTTATGTGTGCAACAATAGACTGTTAAAATAACATAAATTATAGCATTACTAAAAATAAGTAAACATTACTAATTATCTTTTAGTGGTTTGTTAACAGTAAAATAACTATTAACTAAGTTTAATTAACTATCTATTTACCATTTATAAATGATGGCTATTATAATGTGTTACCAACCAAATTTACGTTGTACTATTGCTATCCATCAATATCTACAAACACTGAAGCTAAGCTTGAAATCAGAGTATCAGGATATATATTAATGATATCATCAGTTAACATCATTTTTGGAGCTGGTTTCTTGCGACTTATTTTGAGTTTTGTTCAAGAGGAAGCTTCCTAACGAGTTTGATTCAAATGTAGGCCGTCTAGCTGTGAACCAGAAATTGTCCTCTGTAAAATCATCTTGGGTGCTGTCATACTGCCTCAGCAGTTTTCCCACTTGTGACTGTCTGTGGACACAATCCAGGATTTGGCTCATCATCACAACTCATCACATCATCACTGCAGTTTGTCTTTCTGCTGTTTAGTTCAAGGAGAGTTTACTGAACGGCACAATGCTGTAGAAACAACATTACATACATATATGAAGCCAAACGTAAGGGTGGATTTTTCCTTTTATCTCTTCTTCCATCGCTCAGTGATATGACAGAACAGTATTTGCCATTCAACACATTGCATTCATCACTTTACATTATTTAATGTTTACTGCGGCAATTAAATCCCTTCACTTTGTCTTCTAAATTATCATAGCATGCAGTTTTATAGTCTTCTGCACTGATTCTACACCTAGAGATGTGAATTATTTACTTGTCTTGTATTTACTTGTCACTGATGTTAATAATTATGAGTAAGGCCACTGGCTACAACCCAAAATCTATTTGTTTAATGATTAAACACCACCTATAGATTTGAAATTGTGAAAAAATAAAATGTGAAAATGTGTCATTATTGGAATCCATTGTAATGGCTTTGTTCTCCATGAAGGAGCGAACTCCAACCTTTAAGGGTCACATTTAAATCCTGCAGTGGGTGTCATCCCCAAAAGATTCTGGGGAGAATATCACTTGAACAGACTGTCGCCTAAGTATATTAAAGGTATGTTAGTGTGAGATCATTGATTCAAAGGTGACTCGTTTGAGCGACAGAAACAAACAGTTAGGGAATGTCATGGATCTGCCTTCAAGAAAGGGCTTGATGGATAAACACTGACTGGAGTGTAGTGCTGATTCAGATTCTGACCTTGGAGATGCTGTCGATGTCAGGATGTCTCACACATTCTCATTGGCATTCAACTTATACCCCCAACAGCACACACATGATATGTGATCAGAATGGAAAAATACACAATATCAATATCTGAAATATTCCTGTGTGTATGCGTGTTTGTGTGTGTGCTCTTGTCTGTTTATTGGATGGTGTTTGAATTAATGGCCACGCATGCTACACTGCAGTAAATACTAAAATAGTTGGAATGGTTTTTCTCTGTGTAGCAGCATCACTCCCAGAATAAATCAATTTATAACAGGCTGAAAACATACATTAATTGAAAAGATCCTTACTGAAATATTATTTATATTATAATATTATATTATTTCTATAAAGATTAAAATATAGATATATACTGTATATTGAAGTATTGAAAAATGGGGAAAAAAAAATGGGAAAAATGTATGAAGAAAGAGACATTTCTCAGAACAGAGCTGTTTGCAATCATACAGTTCCAAGGACTAAGCAACCCTTCAGCAGTCTGATGAAGCAACACTTGTTTGACTGAAGCACCAGCATCTCTCTAAGGACACTAGCTGAGTCCTATATTCATACCATACATAATAATTCTGGTCAGGATTTAAGTATGTAGTGCGTTTACACTGGAAAAATAACAAAATAAAGCATACTCAGAACAGACAGCATACGTACTCTAAATCCCTTGATTTTTGAGTGTACTTGGGTGGAAAATGTAATGCACAAAGGAAATGGAGGAGCTGCTCACAGGTAGGGGGGTAAGAAAATATCGATACACGAGTATCGCGATATTATGTTTTGTGATACTGTATCGATTCTCCAAAATATTGTATCGATATTCTGTTCAGAGGTTGAAGAGGGCTCAGTTTTAAAGCTAGAGTGATACGATAAGAAGAGTGATAAGATACTGGCAATGGGGATGCACCGATTTATCGGGCGAACATCGGTATCGGACAAATTTCACCTCAAGACTGCATTCGGCCTGTCGGCAAAAAAGATGATATTCGCTGATGGCAGTGGCCGATGTTTATCTGTTGTGCTGCATTAATTTTGTGCCAGCTAAATGTTGTGTTGTTAGCTGCTGATTTAATTACATTTAATTTAAATTTCACAAAATGTTTTTGTTGAGTTAGGTAATAAATTGTTCTCATTGAGTAGGTAGTTGTATACAGGCTAAGGGGCTTTTGAAGCTGTTATTTTTCATGTGAAAGAAGGTTATTTTAAAGCTTGATTCATAAATTTGTACAATTTCATTTGTGCTCATTCAGGATACGAATGAAGGGCTGAATTACTTTAAGAGTGAAGACAGTTCAGTTATTTTTTTATAATGAAGATGTCTTTGTTTCCCTTGCACCAAAGGGGAAATAGATAATAACAAAATAAACAACAACAAAACATCGCTTATTTTAAAAATCGGTATCGGTATTGGCCCTTAATTTTACAATAGGTGCATCCCCAACTGGCATCATAGGAAACTAAAAAACCTAAAGAATCCATTGGTACCACGTCATGTCCTGTCATACTAGCTTGTCGCGAAGGAGGCTAAATAACGCTCTAAAGTTACGGCCATTTCCAAATGGGTCCGTTGACCTCTGACCTCAAGATAAGTGAATGAAAATGGGTTCTATGGGTACCTATGAGCCTCCCCTTTACAGACATGCCTAATTATTATAATAACATGCAGTTTTGGGCACAAACCATGCAGTTGTTTGCATGCAGTACAAATGTGTCATTTTCGCCTATTCTAAAAATGGTGTGTTTCTGGTGTGTTCTTTATACTGTGACAGTTTTCCTAAAATTAGATTTTTAAAAATCGCAATAGCAAATCTTCTTTGTGCATTTTGTAACAAAAGCTGTAATGGCGGATTGATCTATTGTTCCACTTTAAACCTGTTTTCAACAGATAACATCAGCCATCCAACCAACCAAATTATGCAAACAGTTTCAAAGACACAGATGTGATGCAGCCATAATTAATTCTAAGCAATATGCTAGCTGCTGCCCAATATTTGGAAAACACTTGAATCCAATGTATTTACTGGATTACTTACTATACTATAACATATCCTTTCGCAATATATCGCCTTGCTTACAGTACAGTACTTACAGCAATATATTGAATCGTTACCCCAGTATCATGATACGTATCATATCGCCAGATGTTTGCCAATACGCAGCCCTACTCACAGGTGCATTCGTATGTGGGGGTGAGACAGCTGTATATACACCTCAGAAGAAAAAAAAATCATATTAATATAGCTGTAATAGTTCCAACAAAAATCAAATATGAGTTCACAGTCTTTGCATTTTAAAAAAAGGAATATGTCTGGGCATAGTACTAAATAAGTTTGCAGTTCCTTGAAATGTCTTTGCCTGCTCAAGCCAGTCTTTTGGACACAGTGTGACAAATAAGTGAAGGGCATTTCTTTCTATAGTCCAGGTTGGGGACCTGATGTAGGCAACAACTTGCATCCGATGGAAACCATCTAGGTTCTTTGACACGTCTGAATTTACCGCATGACTTATGTGACTCAGCAACAGACCAGAATTGGAATCCAAATGTCTTGACATTTAATTGCCACCTGTAGGTCACTGGCTTAGCAATCCAAAACGCAGCGGTAGATCAGCTCATCACAGCGCTGACAGATTACAGCTTCTCTCCGCACTCCAGGTTCTCTCTCTCTCCCCTGGCACCCGATGTCAGTGTGAGGTGCCACGCAGGCGGTGATGACCTGGTCAATAATCAGTAATAAAGATGGTGTGCTGAGCATGATTGTGGAATGATTGGTCTGTCGATAGTGTATTGAGCAGACACACCGAAGGCCAGACAGATGCACATTTTGGAAGCAACTGAAAGGCAGCACAACACGGTCTGAATTATGGCAGTTATATTAGGGCAATAAAAACACTAAAACACTGCGGGATGGAGGCTATAGACCAATGTAATATTTTTATTGCAATTAAGGGCCAGTGTTATTGCTGTTATTAGAATTTGTTTCTTGACATATTCAGATATACTGATACGGCCGTGTTTCAATTCCCACTGAGGCCACTAATGTCAAAAATAAAAAAAAGGACGTTTGCACTGTTGTGTTGCTGTTAGATTGCATGAGAGCATCTTTTAGGTCACATATATATTATAATATATTGTTTGTTTGCTAAGAGCTCGACTGGACATTCCCTACAGTCACAAAGCCACACAATAGAAAGGCAAAGTCCCTCCCCTTCCAGTGGAACCCATGGGACCTAATTTGAGAAAAAATATGTAGGCCTATGGTAGTGAAGGGCGAGAGACAAATCATTGTTTGATCCCGTTTGAATTGAGCCACGAATTACACGTTTGTCAATTTAAAAGAGGATTTTACAAGTCAAGAAAGTCGCAGTTTGTCGTAGTATCATTTAGTTTTGTGTGAAACCGCTCAGTGAACTACATCTCTCGTCTGGTACTATGTACGTCACCGACACTAGCTAGCTAATGAAACGTTGTGTTACCTGAGGTGTTTTATCCAGCAAATCCTGGTCTTTTTATCAGCCGGGAAGCGTAACAACGAGCGAGACCCGGTGCTCGTGTGAGTACATCCCAGTACGAAACAAATCGTAGCTTCAGAGAGAGAGACGCAACTTTTGAACGTGTAGTCTTTCAAATTAGGTATAGGAAAGTTTAGTTACAGAGAACATTTAAATAAAAAAAGTGTCAGTTCAATTTGTGGTTTACATTATCACGGGCTATTAAAATCTTAGAAAAAGAAAAATATGTCAAAACCAAACATCAAACCGTGGACTTTCAGGTCTTCAGTCTCCGACATGAATTATTTTTGGCCACTGCTTACTATATAAGCAATGGGAGAAAAGCAAAGCAAAGCAAGATCTCCCTGGAGTGGTTAGGATGTGCAAAAGTTAATCAATCTATTATCTCTGAACACAAAATGTACTTTCTTTCAATGACAATGCAAATGTGAAATGTCCTGGCACCTGCTGCAGCTGTTGGCTTAAGATTTTTTTTTTTTTTTTTTTGCTGGTCTACATCATATCAGAAAAATTGTCTGTAATAGAAGATTGTATCACAGCGTTGCCAGATTCTCAAATCGAACTACTCAGTTCAAATGAGCTTCTCTTCTCAGACAAAGCTCAGGCTCTGAGGAATGTGGGCGCTGTCGTTAATGCTACTTAGATGGACCACAGGGTTGCAAATTTTCCCCACTGCACTCCATATTCCCCAGAGGAAATTGAACATTGTCATGGATGGATTAGCTCTGTAATGGTGAGACACATAGCTTGAGCAGAGGAGACCGGCTAAAAAACGTTGGGCAAATGAGGGAAGGGAAAAAGGTATGAAATTCATTTCATACCTCTTCAGGCACACTCACTTGAGGAGTGCCTTTCCGCAATGCTAAGCCAATACATAAGCAACTTTTGAATAGTTTTCAAGTTACATATTTCTGCAATGCACCGCCTTCATACTCTGGTTACACAATGGCCTTATTCCACTCATATAAAAGATATTTTAAGCACATTATTATCTATTGATTATTGCAGTAATTACATTTTACAAATTATCAAGTACGTTTCCATCTAGTTTTTCATTCCATGTTAGTCTGTAGGTATTTTCTCTTACAGTATTGTAAACCTAAAAATGTATTCAAGTCTTATATAACACAATATGATTTGGCCTGTGACAGGCTTGCCTTTTTGCAGCTGACCTTTTTAAATTCAAGATGTAAGATAAAAATACACATTATTTTATATTAAGTCTCTGTTGTACCATGACCACTATGCTGTAATTTCTGCCGCACAGTTTCAATATTCTATTAAAAAAAATCTTCTCTCGGTAAGTGCATTTTATTACAAAAGGTGTAATGGCAGATTGATCTATTGTTCCACTTAAAAACTGTTTTCAAGAAAATACATCAGCCATCCAACCAACCAAATTATGGAAACAGGGCAGTTTCAAAGACACAGATGTGATGCAGCCATAAATAATTCTGGGCAATATGCTAGCTGCTGCCCGATATTTGGAAAACACTCTAATCCAATGTATTTACTGCTGACATATAATATAACATATGGTCTCATATTACAGAATCGTCCTAGCACTCACTGAAACGGTAACAAATGCTATGTTTTTATATTATTTTTTTACGCTGCTGAAGTGTCTTTGAGCCAAACACTGAGATTATGAGGTACTTAAACACGGTTGATCTTCATGTTGTATGGAGAGGAGTGGAAACCAATGGCTGCCTCGAGGGCACAATAACTACATTAATCACAGTTGGATGTAGGGCTGTAAAGATTAACATTGTTACGGTTGTTAGGGTTGTTACGTTGTTACATTGTTACATTGTTACATTGTCACATTGTTACGGTTGTTACGTTATTATTTTAACACAAACCAGGATCCTTTTTCTAACCTTAACCAAGTAGTTTTGTTGCCTAAACCTAACAAACATTCAACATTAACCACGTGGCATTGTGCATTTCTACAAGCGTGATACGAGGCAGATATGAAACGTATTTATGAAATATATTTTTGGTTCAGAATCTTCGACATTCAATGTATCCCGTGGTTTGCAGACACAATGCCAAACATTTTCTTCTGCCGACTCGATTGACACACCCCTCATGGTATGCCTTACAAATTGTACAACTGTAATGTATGGATTGCAATAAATAGGCTAAGGCATACAAAAAAGTCGTTTAGTCGGTCCTTTTTTATGACTTCCATTCAAGCAGAGTGACAGTTTCAGGAATGAACTTTGTTTACGTGCTTGGTCAGGCTGATGGTTCATAGTAAGATACAAACATAATGAAAATGGCAAACCTGGGAAAGTAACAGACAGTAGGTGCCAAAAGTTATACTTTTTCTGTCTTGCCTTTATCTAATTCATTTACTGCAGAGTCTGGTTTTCTGGCAGGGTGGTCAGAGATAATGTTAATCTTGGTCAGCAGCGGAGGGAAACCATGCAGTTCCACACAACACAACAGATTGGAGTGATAACACAAATGTAGTCAGAGGCAGACACGGGGGACTTATCTCCACGCTGAAAAGTTTGCAAGTGGCCATGTGTGACAGCACAATTCTTGAGCTACTCCGTTATGTTGATTTTATTGCGTGTTATAATCAAATGCTAAATAGATCAAACCTGGCAACACAAACGGTCATGAGACAAACCCTATACCCCCGTTTTTTTTCTTCATTGCATGTAATTAAAATGACTTCATAGCGTGAATGAAGGACAAACACAGGTAAGAATGAGTGAGAGCTCATAGCCGATGCCTACCACTGAGTTAACCTTCTCTCTGGGTCTTTTTTTATTTCAGGACAGGGATCATTCAAGTTTCTAATTGACAACTCATCAGACTCCCCGCTATTATGACTTCATTATATCTGCAGAGATAAAAATTAATGAGAAGCAGAGGCACTGGATGGATATGCCAAACTTAGCATTCATTTACATTAAAGAGGGAAACTCTCACTTGGCCGGAAGCATATCTGTAATGACTTTAATCTACGAGAACTTCTAATTTAATACCATAGTTCATTCATTGTTATTATTCTTTATGACCTTGTATATTTATTACTTTAAGCTCCCATCTTCCAATTCTGGTTGATGATCCCTCATTACACGCATTTATTCTTAATGTTTACTTTTTCTAAACCTATTCTTCTATAATTTCTGGACCCCCCTCCCCCCTTTCTCGGTGCTACATTCCCACCTCCTCTCTCTCTCTCTCCTTCATCCTTAGACAGGGATAGGTTTCATTACTGTAGTCAATCTGGGCCCAGTGGACAGCTCCTCTGCAGCACTGTGCACCTCAATATAATCCTTTTAATTAAAGGTCTGCCCCCCCCCACCACCGCTGCCCTGCTCCCGCCTCTGCCCTTTTCTCACATGGCGCCAGCCTTTTGTTCACCCAGGCACTCACCCACTCGCTTCATGTCAAGCCACGCTCTTGCCATTTGAAAAGAGGAGACGTCACCTTTGTCTCTACCCCTTTTCATGTGGCTTTAATCTCTGCCGCAATATTGCAGACAGTGTTTTGTGTGTGTGTGTGTGTGTGTGTGTGTGTGTGTGTGTGTGTGTGTGTGTGTGTGTGTGTGTGTGTGTGGGTGTGTGTGTGTGTGTGTGTGTGTGTGTGTGTGTGTGTGTGTGTGTGTGTGTGTGTGTGTGTGTGTGGGAAAGAGTGACTGGTGCTGTCTGTGTGTGAGGTTCATCCAGCTTAGGGCTCATCAGGGTTAAATCAGCCCTTAAAAGAGCTTGATTGCCTGTGATTGGGTGCTGATAAGAGGCCAAAGGGCGGGGTGGCATTTAGGCTGAACTGTGCTGTAGATTCTCTATATTGATTTACCATTATGAAAGCCCTTCCCACCTGTTATTCTTCTCCGCGGTCCTTTGAATAGAAGGCATCATTTTCAATCAAGTTGATGAAAGTCGGTGGCTCGGGGGTTTGTTCTTTTTACTTTGGCTCATCAGAGCAAATGTTAGAAGGGAATTCAAGAACATAAAAATATTAAGGGTGGGGAAAAAAAATAGATTCACCTATGTATCGCGATTTTGATATTGATTTTTTTAATGCCAGAATCGATATATTTGCCTTATTTGAGTCTATGCGGAGGAAAAAGGAAGTTACTGCTTCTATTGTTGTAATCTGAGTAACGTGACGTCAAATCCGTTCCGTATCCGTCAACCAAAACAAAACGCAGCCGGTCCCAGCAAGCCATAATGACAAAGCAGAAAACGGCGGAGGGTCTGCATGGACACAATGTGCAACCTCACATTATGAATCCAAAGTGGTAAAGACTACACATACAGTAAAGTATCGAAACACTTTGGGGTTCACACATTGTCAGAAAAAGCAGAGCTAGACATCATGGCTAAAGCTGCATGCTAACTCTGTCATGGACAGGAAACGTTATAGTATTACGGTAACATGCGGTCAAGCCGGCCGTCACTCTCATCTCCGTGGTCAAATCGGCCGACGCTACAACTGTAGAGCACCCATATACTGACATTTATGTTAAATGCATTCAAACGGCCCCGATGGAGCTGACCATGGATGTATAAAGAGAACGGAGCTGACGGGAGAGCTAGCAATGGACTTGGAGAAGTTAGTGGAAGTATACACGTGTGACTACATCCGGTTTTCAAAATAAGGTGTTAACAAAGGGAACTATATATACAAAATACATATATGGAAATAAGATTGATTGGATTATATTTATCAGAAGTGTAAAACATTACATGTCCCTTATAAATTGAAAACAAAATACCACTAATTTGAGAGGGGCAATGTCTTTATTCTTTGATTTTTGGGTTGCTGGAAAAAAAATTATAAATAATGCCTGACAATGACTGATATATTTGACTTCAGGATATCTCTGACTACATACATGTTGAAAATCAAACATTTTTACTGTATAAAATTAGATATTTTACAAAGTAAAAGTCCCTAGAAGTGTACGATTCAACTTTTCCCCATGGTCTAGTGTTAAAAAAGTTAACAAAAATTGCAATAAATCGCAGTATCGAATCGCGATACTTAAAAATCACAATACATATCGAATCGGCACCCAAGTATCGTGATAGTATTGAATCGGGAGATGGGCGTCCCAGCCCTAAAAAATATGTGGTATCATAGGTGGTAAATAACAATAGTTTTGTATGTCCAAGTCAAGCAAAGACTTGCTGTATGTTACTGACCACAGATGGTAACAACAAGCTACACGCATTAGTCAAAATTCTGATAAATGGCCGCAGATGTGATAAGTTTCTGTTCAGATAGTTCTGCTTTTTCCTCACCTCTGGAAACTCCCAGATTAACTTCAGTCAGGCTAGCTCAACATGACACCAGTGACATAAACCTAAAAGGCTCAATACCCTGGAGTATTTACTATCACCAGCCATAATGCTCTTTCCACCTCTCTGCATCTGTTTCTCCATTTCACAGCTATCAAAGGAGCTTTATCCTGCCGCCACAACCCCAACCCTCCCCCGCTCACCCCCAACAAGCCCAGCTTGGCGCTTGTCTTCTCACATTCCCCCCATGACTCCCTGATTGATAAGAAAAACTCCTTAGCCCTCCCTCCACCCGTCTTGCCCTTGACCCGTCTCCATGCACTATTCATTGGGGTTTTTAAAAGTCACATTGGGCTTGCTTGGATTGTCCGCCGTTTGAAGCGGGGGGCGTTATCAATCTCTCTGCAGAGAATCTCTCCACTCCCCGGCCCCCCGACCCCTAGGGTTTTATGCATGCGTGCCGGGTTGCGAGAGTGAGTGCACCCTGTCCCAAGTAGACAGGGCATTTATTCACTCAACTCTCAAAGTCTGTCGGTGGTTGGCGGCCATAGCTATAACGGTCTTGGCCTCGGTCTGTCTCCCTCTCTCTCCCTTTCTCTCTCTCGCTCTCCGTCCCATCTCTCAGCCGGGGATGTTAGCATGCGCAACAAGCAGCCAAGGCTTTGGCCCTTTGACATGCAGACTGTGGGGAATAAGACGAGCGAGAACAGAAGAAGACGAAGGAGAAAGGAGGAACAAGTCAGAGCGGTGCCCTCGAAGGGTCAACTCGGTTGCCGGCGCTGCCTCATTGAGAATCACGCAGCGTTGAGCTTAATGACCATGCATGGATGAACGGCGGAGGCCGGAGCGGGTGCCGCAGAGAGGACACTGTCACGGAGGAGAAAGCTGGAGAGTCGAGTGCTTGTGTGTGTGTGGGATCAAAGACAAAATTGCGGAGATACTGTTATGGCAAAAGGAGCAATCGCCACATTGTACATGTGTTTTGACCTTCTGTGTCATTCACAAATCATGCCACCCATTCCTTCCACGTTGTCTCTCATTGTGTTGTGATCGATTGAGGGAGACAACTGGTTATTCACGAGCGCCACCGCGGGTCAATACGGTTCTCCCTATCTGCCTTCAATGGGAGACTGTTTTATTCTCTCATTAAATGGGATTCGACACTGCCACCCCGCTCGCATTTAGCCGTATCTCTCCATGACAACCAATTAATGCATGTTCAGACACCTTCAGGAAATGCCCCCTACAATAACCCACACAAAGGATACGGACGCATTCAGCTTAACTCCGGATTGCAGTATAGTGTGTCTCCCCTCCACCACCACCTCCCACCTCTGAACCGTAAAGGGTTAACTTCCTGTGGCCACATTTTCATTTCCTGTAGTGGGCTGTTCATATTGGTTGGAGGTGTTTATGTGGAACTCTCTTTCTCTGTTTATTACACTGCCAATGACAGATCAGGCTCTCTGACCCCTCTGGCTAGCTTTAAATAAAAGGAGTTTATTCCGAGGCAGCTGCCCCACTGTAGACCGCTGACATGAAAGCGCCTGAAGACTGCCAGGAAAGCGAAAGGCCAGTTAAAGGGAAATTATATTCCTAAACAAGGTTTGACAATAAACGCATGAGTGGGACAGATAAACAAAAGGTACTGTACCTCCTCTTATTGCTTTTCAACAGAGTGTATGAAAAGGCACAGGGGATTCGCTGTGCTTACTGTGCTTTGTTTACTGGTTCTACTGAATATTTTCGCTCACCTTTGGCTTTCCTCTGCTACATCTGACTCAACCATGTGTTGTTTAAAGGCTGGCTTGTCATGGATCTGTAATTCAAAGTCGCATTATCCTCACTGGCTCATAGAAGCTTATTAAATTTAGATATACGACAGGCAGGCATCCCTTTTTTTAAGGACATAATTCATCAGTAAAATGAGCAGAATCCTTTTTCAACCCATTCTCACTCCCAGCTCGTCAAGTACCACCGCTTGGCGAGTGCCCCTCGGCATCGGATACCAACGCACGGAGGCATCCTTTAATGCGAAGCACCGGGCTTTCAACTAACTCCAATGTAAACCCACCCACGGCAATAACCCAACAGTCAGACGTAGTAGTAATAGCGTGAGGAAGGGCGGGCGGGGAGGGGTGGTGGATGGGTCAAACAAACACAGGACTTTCAACCAGGAGACCGTCGTTAGTCAGTGAAGTTAACGTCAACCACGACCGTTTCCTAAACCTAACTAAGTGCTTGTGTTACAGCTTCTCTGGACTTCAAGAGCTGTAACCAGAGTTTCTTAAAACACAAAAAGGGAACAAGTCCATTTACCAACAACATTATAATTCACATTGATTTAATCTCCCAATATTCTACCCATGTGTATCGATTGAAAACTTTTAAATTAGCCATCATTTTGCAGGAATTCATGAGTGGATGTGGCCATGGATCATATGTCCTTAACAACGTCAATTTAATGGATCTGATTCAAATTGCTGTAACAGAGCAGCAAATTGCCCAAGGATAATGCAAGACAGAAAAAAAAAATGATGCAATTAATGACCCAAGAAGTATAAACACGGCATTCTCTTTATAATAAAAATCTGTAAGATTTATTCGATTTTAAATAAGAATAACCCCTAAAGCAAAAATGCTCAGTAGCCTTTCAGATCTTATAATATAGTGCTAAAAAAGAAGACGAAAGGATCCTTGTACGCTGACATGTTTTGTATCATTACAGGCGGCCATTAGGTCAGGCACTACTGAGCGTGCTCCGAGCTGGCCAGCAGTCCATCGGGGGGCGTTGTTATCTCTTCACAGAGTCGTTTCACTCTCCGTGTTCCCCCCAAAGAGTCAATGTTGCGGCACATCAGAAAGAGCCCTCGCCTCATTAAGCCATTGATATTCTGTGATGCCGGCGCCCTGCTGAACACCATATATAGGGACAGCAGTGCCAGGAGAAGGACACAGTGTGTGTTTTATGGAGAGACTCTACTAATACGGAGGAAAATGACATTATCATGTGGATATGGGAGCTGTGTAGTGTGTGCATGTGTTTGTGTGGGTGTGATTAGTGTGTTCCATAGAGAGAAAGTGAGAGAGACAGTGAGTGTGTGTGTGTGTGTGTGTGTGTTTGGATGGTGGGTATCGCAGCCGCAGCCCGGGGCAAACCCACTGTTATAAATACAGCATTCTAATGGTGACTTTATGATGTTGCCTGTGTGAGACTATGGCCCCCGGGGGACCACTTCCCCACAGCCCTTCTCCTCCCTCATCTCCCTTCCCCTTCTCCCTTTTTCCTCTCCTCCCTACTATATTCTCCCGTTTCCCCTCATTCAGAATTTACGGCCTGACTGGGTAAGACGGGAGCTGTAAATCCCCCCCACACACACACACCCCCATCCTCTGCTGAATTATTTATCTGCGGGCCCCGTGACACAAGCAGCAGATGAGGACCCTGGTTAAGGAGATAAAAGGTGGAGAAAGTGGGGCCTAATTGACCATGATGGTGGGGTAATGGAGAAATATTCGGAGCACGTTTGGGTGGGGAGATTTTACTACGAGCCAAAGTGTTATGTGCAGACCAAAGTAGGGTTTTAGTAAATAAAAGATTGCCGATTGTGTGTTTGCGCGCCGGCATTTGCTGTGTGCCGCGCAACAGGATTACGGCATGAATATCATCAGCGTTAGGGGCTTAAGACATCTTGAGCTATGTGTGAGTCAGCAGCGATGCCAATGAGTCATTTGTTTCATTTTCCATCTCCATACAAAACGCGGACCTGAGAACAGCGGGGAAGGAAAACTCTTTAATTAAATCATCCGAGCTCTCGGCGACACACTCATCTCACCGCGGAACGTCTCTATCCTTTGTTTTCCCTCTACTGATGCAACCGCTTCCTATATATTGCACTGTTCAAATGATAAATGGTGATAAGAGCGGGCCATTAATACACTGCACTGCAAAAGTCAAAGGGGACGGGACAGAAAAGTGTATGTGATGTTCTCCCCCCCAACCCCCCCATCCCCCCACCCCCCCTTTGCTCCAACTGTTCTAATAGCTCTGCAGCTTCTATCAGGGCGGCCTGATTTCTCACCCTTCCGTACACTGTATTAAGCAATGACATGGCTTGATCGCGTTGACCCCAGGATGTCAACCATCCCATTCTGATGACCTCCAAGTTTCCTTCCACCAAATGCCTCTGGCTCGGGGCCAGGGGCTTGTATAGAGTTAGGGTGTCTGACAGGGAAAGCGAGGGACAGAGGGAGGGGGGGGGCTGTAGGGAGGGAGAGGTAAGGAGGAGGATATCTGCAACACTAATAGATCGTTATCTCTCCCCCTCACCATTGGCCTGGAAGAACACCGGGAGCAGCATGTCTACCGAGATAAATAAAAGAAAGCCTCCAGATCGATCCTCCCCACCCCTCTGGTTTTCAAGAGGCCTTGCTGTGACCTTTCCACAAGATAAGGTGGTCACGAAGGTCACCCCCCCAAACCCCCTCCCCTCATCCCATCTCTCTAAGGCAAACGAAGGGTGGGTGGTGGAGAATCAAGATGGGGAAATTTGTTCTCCAACGCTTCCCCGCCCGCCGCCTCCCCCCCACCTCCAGAGGGGTCCCAGGGAAGATTGACAGAGTCACAACAGCGGATTGATGAGATGACGACTGTCAGCTTGACCTTTTCTGCAATGCATCAGGGGGTCAAAAGATGGCAAGTTCCCCCCCCGCTCGATTGCAGAGGTAAGCGGTGCCACATCCCAGGCGTCACTGTCTTATTTGTGTCAACTGACAGCGAGGGAGCAATCTAAAGAGCAGCGGTGCTGGGATCACGTCTCTGTTATTCCTCAGTTGAGAAAGGTTATAGAAACAATCTATAGGAATTTAGATTCACTGCCTGTCATCAGCATTCGTCATAAACAAGCCACTCTCTCCCGAGGAGGAGTCCACATTCGCTCCGAAACACGAGACGATTCGCTGCCGAGGCCATTTTGGTTAATGTGTTACCTGGCGGAGTGTACATGTCTGCTGACAGCTGTTCTCTTGATGGTTGTTTGTGGCGTCGAGACGAACACCGGAAGATCATTCGGTGCTCGAACAAAGTATCATCCAAAGACTCTTTGCTTATGTCTCTTTGCATTCTGTCACCCATTACATTAGTTTCACTGGAGAGATTAGCTCCTACAGCTGCTACTAATTAATGCGCAGTTGCATTCCCCTTGCTTTCACTTTGCAAAAGTCGATAACCTGATTTCAAGAGGCTTCTTGAAACCACACAGCGTGTTGGGTGTTTTTTTTTCCCTTTTCCAACAGAAATATTAACATACAGCAATGCATAGAAAGTATTTTATTTTCATCCAACTCTGCGTTGCCAGGTTTGATTGAATAGGGACAAGCGTGTGTGCTGTAGCTCATAACCTTGACACAAGTAAATAAAGACATAAGCAAGAGTCCAGATTAGGTCTTATCTTGAGTAAAGGTGCCGCGTGGTGTCAGGTGCAGGGGCTTCGGGGGATGAAGATAATAACCTTTTTTTTTTTTTTTTTTTCAGATGGGAGAGGACACCTTTAATTCCCTTTGTGCCCCTGCGAAGAGAGAGTATCCCTCAATGTCTTATCTCCGCGTCATCTCGCTGAGCGAAGAGCCTGGACACATCTTAAGAGATAGCGCAGCAGCGACTACAGATTACAGGCCATGGCACTTCATATCCAATCAGGCAACTGTAGTCACAGCTGCTAACGAGTTCAGGGAGAAAAAGTTTGACTCGAGAACGTTTCAAAGTGATGGCGACGGCCGACTCGGATTTCTTATTTTTATGCATAATGTACTGTGCATAATGTACGGCGCGCTCCTGCGTATCCCCGGCGACGGTCGATGCGTGCCCAGGTTGCCGGTGACTAGAGCTAAACACTTAGTGTAATTGAAGAAGGCAATGTGCAGAAATCAAGACGGATCGTTGCTGCAAACGGGGGCCACCTCCCTGGAGCCTCAGTCTATTAACACTGTCACTCTGCTCATCAGCCCAGCACCTGCCCGCTCCCCCTCCTGGCTGACTTTAATCATGCCCGCTAATAAAAGCCATTATATCACACAACTACTGTAACCCACGCAGCACCGCGCCTGCTGTCGACAACGGTAAACGACACATAGGCAACGGAAGAGAGAGAAAAACACTCGCTTTTAAACCCACACGGTAAACTTCCTGACTCCGGACCAATGGGATCGCTCAGGCGAAATGATGAACCCTCAGCCACAGGGGGGGTATTATTTGGCTACCTCCCTACCTGTCTTAGAGGGGACAGCTAGCCCATGTGGACGTTTAGAATGATTACATGCAATAAAGATGAATTGCTCCTCCTCTGTGTTTATGACTTGGCGTCGGTGCGTTGTCAGAGGTAATATAGCAGAGATGGTAAACAGAGACAGGTGCATTTGTTTACTGCTAATGGGAGCTAGTAAAGCAACAATGCTAATGTCCTCTTCAGCAGCAGACTCTGGGCATCTGCTTGGTGGGAAGTCATTATTGTCGATGCACATTAGTAATCAAACAAAGCAGTCACGGCGAGCGATATGTGTTTTTAAGCGTGGAAAAGTAGAGTTGCATTCGCCCAAATGTCAACAGTCCGTTACGGGTAGCATGATGTTGAAGACGTCCGATGAACTCGCCTCCAGTTTAACCTCCAAATAAAAAGGTTTAGACAGTCTGGCTAAACTGTTGGCATGTTTACAACATGTCTGATCCTTATGTTTCTTGCCCCATTTGACTTTATTGTTGCGAGAACGCTGTGTTCCCAGATCTTAGCGTTTAATGCGGTGGAGGAAATATGGGCACACTATGAAAATAAGACCAAAGCAGGGACGAGGGACAAAGACTGATTGAAGTATTGACCACTTGTGTCGCATCAGACACTTTTAGTTAGCACCGAGCGCAACAACTCTCAGGGCACTTCATCGAGGGTCCTGCAATAAAGAACCAGAAGATCACGGAGGTCCGCTGAAGTCCAACCGCGCTTTCACAAGACATAGTCCGCTTGGTTAGTCCAAATCAGAGTGAAATTTATACTTTTGGTTTGTTTTCTATTTAGTCTGGTTCGTTTTCACAGTGCACAAATCAAAGCAGCCCAAGTAAAAAAACATATTTGCTGAGGGGCGTGTACGAAGGAGCAAATTTATCTTTTTTAGTTTCAAGAGCTGCAACTTCTATGCAGGGAATCACAGACTTTGATAGTGTTTTGAATTTGACTCGGCATTGATCCACTGTGTGCACGAATCCCCCCACCACCAGTTCATCTCGAATGACTTTATAAACGTCACTGCTTTTGTGGACTTTATTTAGCAGATTCTGTATGTTCTCTTCGGCCCAGATGTTAAGCAAACATCAGACATCTGGAGAAGTCCAGGTCAGTCCTCTCCCACTCATGTTAACCTGTCGTTTACCTGTACTCAATCTCAACAAATGCCCGCACAGGCAGCCTGTGCTTTGGTTCGCTTGGAAACGGTCCGAAACCACCAGACCGCTGGTGGTTTCGGACCACCAGAGTGCGATTAAAGCGGACTAAATGTTGGCTTGTGAAAGCGCCCTAAGACTGGATGCGAGCTGCCAGAGAATGGTACAAAGCTAGAGTTGGTTCTTCATAGCTTATGTAATGATAGAGGAATGAATCACATAAGGCCATTTTCAATTCAACTCATTCCAGAACTATTTTGGTATTAGCTAGTCTGATGAATGTCATTATGTTCTCAGTGGAAAAGAGCAGGTGAGTCAGTGTTCTGCTCTTTATTCTGCTACCACAGTTGGGGGGGTTAACGAACACACCTCAGAGACTTGGCTATTTTGTCACAGAGGAGGAGGAACCACAGAATTCAGCTTAACTGACCTTTCAGCTCCAGAGAGGAGGCAAACAAGCTAGATTTGAGAAGGTTTTTTGCACACAAATTGTGTATTGCTGGAAACAAAATAACTTGTATTATTACATTTCAAAGAGTCCCTCTTGAAAATTTGAAGAAATGTCTAGCTGCTGAAATTTGAGAAATGCAATGCTATACAGAAATGCCACTCTGCAGCTAATATTAATGTACTGTGATAGCTGAAAAACAGCTCCCTTGCTTTTTACTTGAAACAAAGACTGGGAATTCCTGGTGTTTTCTCTCTCGCAGAAGAGAAGATCGGTGTCAACGCTCTTCGAAAAAGACATTTCACTTTGCGGCGACCTCACTAATAGCAAAAGTTTACAGTTATTTGTGTGTTGTCAGGGGGAATGAGTCGTCGGTGGCCGGGGTCGACAGCCAGCCTGAACACGGGCCTCTGCTGCTTTGATGGATGTGCGGAAGAATACAGTGAAGTGATGGCGGAGAGAAACTTCACCCCCCCCATACCACCACCCCTCCACACCCCCTACTCTCAGCTACCCCTATAACGGAGAGTGCTTTCGACGACAGCAAAGCCACAACGTCAGAATCGAGTCTCGGGGAGAAAAAAAAAAATCAGAAGACAGAAGAACAAAAAAAAGGGAAGGAGCGAAAGAGTGAAGCGGGATGAGCTGCCGGTGAAGTGGGTTGGTCGTGCGTCAATCCCGAGCCTCAGATGTAACACAGGGAAGAAGGAGGAGGAGGAGGAGGTGGAGGTGGAGGAGGTGGAGGGGGGATTGTAGAGAAGGGGGGAAAAGGAAGGGGGGGGAGAAATCAATATTTCTGCGACGTGGCCACTCAAGCCACTGCCAATGACAGCAAACATCATGAAAAGATATGGGAGCAGGGAAGGGGGAAGAAATGAAAAAGATAAGAAGAGAACAGTAAAGTAAATGACATCTGAAGCTATTTCCTCCAGGGCCCTGCCTAGTGTCGAGCCTCGAGGACTCGGCGGAGTTATGGGCAGAGTTAAATTTCTATTAGCTCTGAGAGGAAATTTAAGTTCTCCGTCTCTGGAGGAGGACTCGAGCGGAGACGCAAAGTACCCCCATTGTCATGTGACGGATGACAACGGCGCGACCTTAAAACGAGTCACGAGGTTCACCACTAAATAGCAACTGTCAGTGAAAATGGTTTAAAGAAGGGGGGAAGACATTTAAGAGCATGCCGTCTTAATTTAAGGCGATGAGCTTCCGGAGCTTTAAAGCGAGCAATTTGTGCACATAGGTCAATACAGATATCAACTGTTGATGGGAAATGTTATTCCTCGGAGCTACTGACACCTGACAGTGGGCACGGTGATGATACAACAATGGCTGCATTTATTCTGTTGCTTTCGCAGCTCACAATTAGACACTTTCTCAAACTCTTCTGTGATTGACATCCCGCAGCTGTTACTGTAATGATACTCTCCTTAATATATAGAGACACGTAAATGAACCGCAGGTCAAAATGATTTCTCATCCCTTCTCCGGAGGCTCAATCAAAGGAGTCATTACGTGGGTTGAGGTCTTCTTAGCTCCAACCTGCCGAGTGTGCTGAATTAAGATAAAGGACATGTTGTCAACACGTGGGAGGAACTTTTCCCACCAACATTTTCAGAGCATCATTAAGTACTTTAATTCAAACAACATTTCACCATAACCATCTGTACATCCCCTTTTCTTGCAATAACCAGGTACACATGTGGGTGAGGAAAACTGTTATTTTTGGAGAATCAAAATGTCGATGGCGTAAACCGCATTCATCTTCTTCCTCTTCTCCCTGCTGTGTTGCCCAAAGGCACTGCAGGAAAAGATACGTCTTGACTTAAAACTGAAGCTGGAGAAGAACCTCATACGAGTTGCATGACTGATAATGTTGTTTGAAGCCTGATAATAACCGTGTAGAACTGACTGGAGTTTGTTAAAAGATGACTGTCATATGTACGCTTTAATTTATGTGGTCATTTCTTTTCATTTGTATACGAAAATATTTACGCAGGAATGGAAAGAGTACTAGAATATTTTACTCAAGTAAAAGTACTGCTACTTTAAAAGAAAGTTACAAAAACTACTTGTGTAAAAATGTACTTAGATAAAAGTAAAAAGTAGGTCAGTTAAAAAGAATAAATATTACTGCGTTAGATTTTCAAAAGAGAAATGTGGGGTGAAGGGAGGGTAAAGAATAATATTTAGGCCACAAAATAAGGTGCATTAACATGTCAACATATACACATCCCACTACAAAGCCCTGATGTCCAACCCAACGACATATAGACGGCACTTTGCAGCATGTGCATACGACTGATTATTAATCATCTCCCTCAGTGTAACCTTACTAGAATTAACCAGAAAAGAGGACAAAACTCAGACAATTAAACAAAAATGGCCGACAATAAATAAAGATGTGCTATGCTGTGGATATATTTGTGCAACAAGCATTATTAGGTCACACACATTAATAAGCTGCCACTTAGAATTCGCAGCAGAATAAGACATCACAGAGACTGACAACACGGACATGTATAAACAATAAAAACTCCATAAACAGCCATATTAAAGCTTAGAGCTGGACAGTTTCTGCACAACGTTCAGTGCACACACACACAATACTACGTTGCCCAGCAACGTTGACAATCTCCTCTAGAGAGAGTTACAACCATCACAGTCAGTTTGATGTTGTACACACCTGTCTGAACGCTGTTCAGTGAGCCTCGAGCACCACAAAGTCCTCCACAATCTGCTCTAGGTTCAACTTCTTTGCTTGATCATTCTCAAAGCATAATACAACCAGTCCACTCAGCCTCCCTGTCCCACTATAACCAGTCCACTCAGCCTCCCTGTCCCACTATAACCAGTCCACTCAGCCTCCCTTTCCCACTATAACCAGTCCACTCAGCCTCCCTGTCCCTCTATAACCAGTCCACTCAGCCTCCCTGTCCCACTATAACCAGTCAACTCAGCCTCTCTGTCCCACTATAACCAGTCCACTCAGCCTCCCTGTCCCACTATAACCAGTCCACTCAGCCTCCCTGTCCCACTATAACCAGTCCACTCAGCCTCCCTGTCCCACTATAACCAGTCCACTCAGCCTCCCTGTCTCACTATAACCAGTCCACTCAGCCTCCCTGTCCCATTATAACCAGTCCACTCAGCCTCTCTGGTCCCACTATAACCAGTCCACTCAGCCTCTCTGGTCCCAGTGCAATCCTTAAATTTTGCCAACATTTTGAGCTGATAGAGCCCCCTGCAGTCACAACGTCACTTGGAGATGTCAAAAGCAGCAGAATGGCTGCACACTGTTAACCTGGCCCTGTCAGATGGTTTGTTTCACAGAACCATCTGAGAAGCCGTCATTGGAAACTGTTTGGAAAAGGGCAGGCACTTTCAAAAAAGTACTTGGCAGGTGATTGGATGAACCATCTGTCAATCAAACCAACGGAAGCGAAACTAACCGATGAACTGAAAACATCGCCTTCAGTGCCATACTTTGCTCTTCTTTCAATTAAGAAATACTCTCCAGTTCTGATATAACTGATGCTATTGCAGCCAAGCCCCCAGGAAGAGCGGCGGTCGTTGATCCCAATTTTCGTAGTGGCCAAACGGCGGTACTACAACTTCCGTGTCCGTCACGTGATGCCATTGGGCCCAAAAAGACGTTTTCCCATAGACTTACATTGGGAAAGAGACGTCTGTAACTCAGCATATATTTTTTTTGAGGTGAATCAACTTCCCAGTATGAACACTTGAAGAGTCCTTATTTAGATCATTAGGTCCTAAAAGTTGTAAAAGGCACTAATAGCGGAATCCAGAGTTATTTCCCTTCCTCCATTCATGTGAATGAGACCCAGACCGAGGCTGGAGCGAGGGCTGGGAGGCGGAGTTAGCAAGCCGTGACAGCAACGTGGCGGTTGTGACCCCGCGACCGAGCCATGTGACCGAGCGGATGCTACTGCGCCTGCTCCATGGGCCCAATGGATGCGGAAGATCGTCGGAAGATCCGGGTACTTTTCGGAAGTCGAGCCATTTTGGCTTCATGCGCCTCTGAGCAACTCTCATAGGAATGAACGGGGCCCCGCCTCCAACGCTGTATCCACTTCTCTTTATACATCCATGATTGCAGCATCTACTACGCCAACCTCTTCAGGAGCTGCCATTTTTGTTTAGAACTAACAGTCGCCTCTCCGTGTCAACAATGGTCTCACCGGGTCTCTGTGTCACACACCTAAGCCACGCACGCAGTTGCAGCGGCTCCTCACAGGACGCTGACTGGTCCGTTGTCTGGTCCGTTACTTGAAGCCTGACGAGCTGGATTTACATGTGACATTTGATCCTGCAATTCTCGCGTGATCTTGTGACATCGTGAGAATCCAGCTCCTGTGCAAGGTTAACGCACACGCCCCACTGAAGGTAAAAGTTTTGAGTAAACGGGTGTCTATACAGTATGCACATGTCTGTTTGCATGTGTGTACATTCAAAGTTGTACTCTATACATGCATGCATGTGTTTATTTATTTATACTGTATATTCCTTTGTAGCTTTACTTTCTGCTACACTGGTTTTAAATTCCTTCCTTCTTTTAATGTGTTGCGTACTTAACTGGGTGTGTAGGACTTCTGCCTATGTGTTATTATTAGTCTGAGAGCACTGTGTTCCCAGGAGGAGCCCACACTAACAGAAACTCAGTGGATTTGTGTACCTCGGTGCTCATCTGTTTGGTACCACACTGCTTGAGCTGGTCTCGTTGTTGTTGTTACATATTATTCTATATTTACTTTATATCACTGATATGCATTACATGTTCATGTTTCCTTCTAGGATCCCCCTTTTAGTGCCGGGGCTGATGTAACCTGAGGGATTCTGCAAGCATTTTGAAGGGGACCGCTTAATGTTCTGTTTGGGGCTTCTGGAGACCCTGGGTCCTCTTTAACAGCTCAAAAAACGTAATTAACATTATTTTATCACCTTGATACTTCATGATTTCTCGTAATTCTGTGAAAATTGCTTATAAACATTATTATTTTGAATTGATGGCATGTTTCAGAGGTCTGCTACAGAAAATGACATTACTTTTTGGCGTCTTGGAATCCACAGCTGTAAAATATAGTTAAATGTATTTGATTTTCCTCTAATCTGTATCTGCGATTGGTGTTGACAGTGCTTTTTATGCAGCAGTACCCCTCCCAAATAAATAAATAAATGATTGGAATTATTATTATTATTATTATTATTATTATTATTATTAATTATTGTAAGAACAATATGACTGTACTTTTTCTTTTGTCTGTCAATGATTGTTTGGCAAACAAAAGAAATATATATATATATATATATATATATATATATATATATTCGGTCTGGTAACGCCCATGCAACACACAGTATAAAACATGAAATATGTCTTTATTTGGTGTAATAACAATGCTTCATGGTCGCTTCTATATTTTGTCACATTCCCCAAATGTACAAGCCCAAAGGCAATGGGAAGGCTTGCCGCTTATTTTCTACACACTGGATTTCAAGGTCGTAAGAAAAAGGGGGAAAAAATATTTAAAGAGAAAAAAGTTAGTTGTAATTATTAGTAGTATTTTTTAGGGCTGTCAAAGTTAACGCGACAATAACACGTTAACGCAAATTTGTTTTAACGTCACTAATTTCTTTAACGTATTATATTGATTGTAGTGGGCTCAGTTTTAAAGCTATAGTGATGATACTGCTATCATATGAAACAAGAAAACCGAAGGAATTGGTACCAACCATGTCAAACTAGCTTGTCAAGGAAGAACTGGCATGGCCATTTTCAAAGGGGTCCCTTGACCTCTGACCTCAAGATATGTGAATGAAAATGGGTTCTATGGGTACCCACGAGTCTCCCCTTTACAGACATGCCCACTTTATGATAATCACATGCAGTTTTGGGGCAAATCATAGTCAAGTCAGCACACTGACAGCTGTTGTTGCCTGTTGGGCTTGAGTTTGCCATGTTATGATTTGAGCATATTTTTTATGCTAAATGCAGTACCTGTGAGGGTTTCTGGGCAATAATTGTCAGTGCATTGTGCTGTTAATGGATCTCTAATAATAAATATATACATACATTTGCATAAAGCAGCATATTTGCCCACTCCCATGTTGATAAGAGTAATAAATACTCAACAAATCTCCCTTTAAGATACATTTTGAACAGATAAAAATTTGCGATTAATCGCAATTAACTATGGAAAATCATGCGATTAACCGCGATTCAATATTTTAATCGATTGACAGCCCTGGTATTTTTATGCTTACAGTAGTGAGGTTTGCAAACAATGAGAAAGTACAGCCAATGTCAGCAAAACACACTTAATATAAGAAAGCACATCTATGCGACTGTCACAAATGTCCAGAGAGAGATCAGTCAAGAGATAATCAAGTTTTTGATCCCATCCTTAAAATCCTATACCTCCATAACCACCTGCCTTGTATTGAGCCTCCCAATTCCCTGCTAAATAAAGCTAATGTCTCCCCACAAATAGTACAGTACACACAGACACACACAGTCCCATTGTTTCCTCTGCTGTTTATCCAGTGTATTTTATGTAATAGAGGGGGGCCTGACTTTGATGGAGCAGGTGATTTTAGGCTGCGCCGTTAGCAGCGGAGAGATAGAATATCTTCCTAAGGCCTACGGATAGCACTTTTTATGAGCTGCTCATTGCTGGAACTACATCAACCTGTCCAAGGCCACCACTGCACCGGGGTCTTTAACACCCTTCCTCCATTACCCACCTCTATCATTCCCGCTATCATATAGGCATAGTTCTGTTTTTTTCTTTCCTCTCTCTCAGTGCGTGTTTGTGTGTTTTCATAGGGAAAAAAAGACATTTATTAAACCGGACAAATGAGATAAATTGGAAAGAGCTGCTTGTAATTGTTTTCCATTTTATGCTAAAAGAGATGACCACAGCAAATGGCCTATATAAAACAAATGAGCCGGCCCTCGTAGCAACACACAGACATGATGTATGTGCACACACTTACAAATGCACACACACACACATAGATATGACATAAAGCAAGGGGAAGAGACACCTGCTTAAATAGCCAAGTGCACTCTGGTCAGCCACAGGCAGCTTCACACTCCCACACACACACACACACACACTGAGCAACCCACGCACACACACGCACGGCCGGGCACCCTTTTACCGGAGATCAGTAGTCGGTTTTGGCATTTAACATTACCATCAGCCCTTCCTGCTTCATAAAACCCTTCCCTAACCTCACAACCACCCACTTACCATCATCACAGTGCTCTGCTCGCTGACCCCAGATCACTATATCAGTAATATTTCACCCTTAGATCAACACGTCCACGATAAGACGGGGGGGGGCGGCGAGGGCGGGGAGAGGATGGGAGATAGAAGAAAAGATGTGGAGGCTGGGATGCTATATCAACAGCAAAGCCAAATTATTGCCAATCACATTTTATTCACAGCTCAACTGCTAGACAAATTGCAGCTCATGCCGTTTGCCATGGGTCAGGGCACTGCGTAATTTCATTTTAATAAGTCATTTTCCAGGGTGGGATGACACTGCAACACACGCAGCTACACATGCTTGAGCACACACTCTCACTCTCACACTCTCTCACACACACACACACACACACACACACACACACACACACACTCACACGTGTCACCAACCTCTCATACAAACAAGACTGTGTGACCATGTCTTGGGGGGGGGGGGGTGATATTTTATGGAGTGAAAGAATTGGATCCACCGGCAGTGATCTTGAGAGTGACTTTAGTTTGAGAGAAGGGCAATACATATGAAATGGAGACGTGATTGAAAAGGTTACACAACACTCTCTCTCTCTCTCTCTCTCTCTCTCTCTCTCATTAGATTTGTATTTTGCTTAATCGCTCATCAGTAAAAAGAAAAAATGCGGTGAGGTTATTAAATATGTATTAACCCCTTAAAACTCAGACGACACTGCGGCGGGCCCGGCCGCTATTTCAGAGGTTGTAGCGGGCTCAATTTATAAGGTAGACCAACCACGTCATGCTAGCTTGTCGGGAAGAATGCTAAATATCCCCACGAGGAAAAATGGCTTTTATGGGTACCCACGAGTCAAATGTGTTATTTTCGCCTATACTAAAATGGTGTATTTGAATATTTCTGCATACTGGGGTCCCTAGACAGTCTTGGAATTGCATAAATTGGGTATCACTGTAAAGTTGAGACTCTTGTGGATCCAATGAGCCCAACTGTATTAATGTGTGATTATGTTAGTCCCCATAGTAGCCAGTTCATATAGTGAGACCATTTTTAGATACTTGCTATCACTGTATAAAATGACCTGTGGTGACCTCTAGGACAATCATGGCCTCATGAAACTTTACAGCCACAAACTGGAGACCTAGAGCATTCAGAGGATGGATGGCTTTCCTAGGTAGATTGACAATAAGGGGGTTTCTGAGAAGTTTCCACAGCAGAAGTGCTCGCCATCTAATTTCTGAAAAATGCAATTCTTGAAGAAATCTCAAAATGTCAAAAGTTTTTGATACCAAATCACAGCATGGCTTTTTCTATGGTGTTCCTCAAGGTCTTGGTGTCTTAATGTGGTATTTTGGAATATTTTTATCAATTCTCGAGTGGTAAAAAAAATTGTTATATTTAGCACCAAATCTGTGTAACAAATGGTATCAACCTAAAAATTGCAGCTGATGACATAATAGAGCATGGGAATGATCATCACATACTTACAGTATATCACCATGTTCTACCCTAATACACTTTCACAAGTTATTCAAATTAATTACTTAATTAATTTCTATTTCTTATTAATGACTAGAACAACTTGACACACAGTGTTGAGCTACATCTCAAATTGTTCTTCAGGTTCCCAGCTTTCAGATGATGTACACCACTTCTATGTGGCATCTACTGTTGACTTTTTATCTACTCCTGAACATCCCCCGTCCCCCACCCCTATCCCTCTAAAAAAAAAAGGGGGGGGCGGAATGGTAAGAGGTTAAGAAAACAAAGTTACAAAAACTTAAATGCAAAGAGGTTATTATCAGCAGCTCAAATTGCTATACTTTAAACACATATTTGAATAGAAAGTGGTATATTTTCAATACAATTGAAATTTTAATGTAATAGACTTTTTACTACAATGATCATTTTCTCTTAATTTCCTCATCAGCAATACTGAAAAGCAAATGAGCATCCCACCATGAAACTGCAGGTACTATGAATGCATAAATACCAAATTATGTCGGTACATAAAACTCGCCAGGATTTTGTCTGGGGGCATTCGATTTTTATTTTTTTTAAGAGATTACTATGTGCCCATCTGCTCCATTACAATTCTCCACAAGGTGTGTGAGTTGAGGCAAATTGATTGGACTAATATATATCTGGGCAAATAAACAACTTGTGCCTTGGGGGGATTTCTGTGCAGCATTTCTTTAGAACTCCTCAGGAATCAAAGGCGCTAATATCAACGTCTGCCATGTGGAATAACATCAGGCCCTCATGAAAATGCAAGTCCCATATATATATCAACATCAAGAGGAGACCTGCGAGAGTTACCGTGTCAGCGATGAGATGTACAGTCAAATCAAATTCCCGGTGCTGCAAAAAAAAAAATCACTTCTAAATAGACTATAAATTCTTGATAAAAATGTGCACTGGATTCAAAGGCTGTTCCGCTGGCTGCCTGTCATGTTCATAACTGGGTCTTTGAAGTCGGCTGTCAGTGGTCGATGCTGAACCATCTTCAGAGGTGCGTCAGTGCACTCCCTCCTGTTCTTTCAAGTTCCCCTCCAGCAGCCAGTTTATGGGGTGATGTTCGCTCTGAATGTGCAGTTGCTGCTCTGGAGATAGGGCTGGTCAATCCTCCTGTCAGAAATATCATCCTCCTAGCAAGACATGTTTGCGTAAAGTCTAGCCATCCTCAAAGAGAATGGAAGTCTGGAGGCGTATTCAGTGGGGTGCAAAACACAGGGCTTCCAGACGCAGAATTTTAATGTACTGTATTTTTATTTTTTATTTTTACCGGCCTCCATATTGAGGAAGACTTTGAAAACACAAAATTGAATTATTTTGCAAAAAGCAGTACACCAAAGCTGGTCACCTGCAGTATAAAGTCATATATAAACCCGTTTTCCCCGATTCTAGTTCCTGTTTGCTTTACGCGGAATATTCTCAACCTTATGAGCTATACGAGAAACTAAACAGGATATTTGATCTTCTAGAGAGAGAGAGAGACAGAAATACCTGGGTCAGCACAGTCAAGCATGACGGCCAGCGCAAATACCACCAAGTCAGGAAGATACAGTCCGGGGTGAGGAAGAGGAGATAGCGGCATAACTAAAGATACAGCCTGCAAGTAGAGAGCAATAGCCCTCAACAGATAGAGAGCCCTAGGGCTAGAAGATAGGCCCGTAGCAGGAGAAACATTTGTGACAAAATGGCTGACATTATCTTTTAATTAGATTCACACTGTTTACTAGCTTGTTTGTACTCTCATTTATACATTACCTGATATAGCTTTCCTTTATCTCATGCAGCGGTTGTAGAAGTTGATGATGTTGGTGGTGGTGGTGATGTAGAGACGGTGAAGAAGCAATGCTCACGCTACATTTTGCTCCAATATAACTGATTTTTTTTTTTTTTTTTTTAAATAACTTCTATTTTACATACTGACTAAGTAACTGAATGATAGCTTCAAGTAATTTTTCCACAATCTAAATTGCTCCAAGAGAGGAAATGCTAGAGACGGCAGACCGGTTGTTCTTTCTGAGCAGTAGCTCATGTGGGCGGTAGAACTTCGCCCCTCCAGTTCCTATGAAATATTCTATAGAGCGATGTACGTATGCGCGCATACATCAGTTTAATAGACGATGCAAATTTCCTCATTAAAAGACGGAAGCCCGAGTCCCTCTAACACAGAGTCTATCCATAATTAGCTTGTTCCCCTCACTGGCCCTGAAGCATTTACTATAATACTGTCTGAGGCCAACAAGCTCAGTTAGCCTCTGTCTCAGAGCCTGTGTGATGTTACAAATGCTGCAGAGTTGGGACGTTATACTTCCGCAGATACTCTATGGCAATTTAAGGTGTGTGTTTCATAAGATGTTTCAGGGAGAGAGGTGTATCAAGTGTTCCAAGCAGGTGAAAAAGGGTTGTTTTTTTTACTTTTTTTTTTAACTAAATCAAAGTCGCAGCCATTATCGCCACACCACCTGTGTAGCTATAGCACTTATTATTCTAGATAATAAGAGAAAGTGAAGACTTGGCGGGGGGGGGGGACATCAAAGCTGCTTAGAAAAACCTTAAATTCATACAAATAAAGTAGACTTTTTCTACTCCGCCTAACAGAAATGTGATTCATTTCTTCCCGGGCTCCTTCTACTGTTTTTGTCACTGAGCTTATTGGTGGTAGGTAGTTGAGGAATAATTCCACCACGGAGGCATTTACATAACTAAATTTGTATGACAGGAATTGTTTTGATATTTTGGGAAATATGCTTATTCGCTTTCTTGCCGAGCGTGAGATAGTTTTTGTACAATAACTATGAAGCTATAGCCAGGAGATGGTTAGAGAAATCATTCGATTCACCTACCAATACCACAAGATATAAGGGGAGACACCCCAGATAAATAGAGTAAAAAATATAAACTAGTAGATATCGCCTTGAAACTTCCCCAGTTGATTACTTACATTAAGGCAATTATTTTTGTATTAAAAAATGTCTGAAAATGTATGCTAAAATATGCAAGTGAGGCATTTTTCTAGTTAAATATGTGCTAATTTGCATACATTTCCAGAGCAAAGATCTTAACATTGGATCAAGCCAAGTTTAAAATTCTCGTTTCATTTTGTTAGCATATTAGAGTCAAAGGTTTTTACAGAGGGGATTTTGGATATCTCTTTTTATCACTCCATAAATCAGAAAATACTGTCAACAGACATGAAAACTCAATTTTCGGCATGTTTTAGGAATAAAATGTTCTATAAAAGAAAATAGGCTATGAATGATGTATGAACAAAACCCCTCTGTATAAACCTTCAGAATATAGATAGGAATGAAACAGGGAAGTTTGATGGATGTAAGTGCTGCTTAAGTGGAGATTTCTGGCTCAGAGTCTGAGAAAAAAAATAATTTTGAGAAAACGGCCTTTAAAGATATGGATTATAAAATTCCATACATTTAGCTAGACACTACATAACTTTAACTAATAGATATCACCATGAAACTTCCCCAGTTGATTACTGACATTAAGAAAATTATTTTTCGTATCACATGTTTTCTGAAATTTTATGTTGAACTATGCAAATGAGGCATTATCTAATGCTAACTTTTGGTGAATTTAGGAGAAATCAGAGACGCAAATAGACAAAGTAGTAAAATAAACACCTAAATGAGTATGTTGGATGTTTGCTTTCCAGTAGTCTGAAAGAAGACATGTTATGGAAGCAAAATAGCCCAAAATCTCTAAATTGACCAGTGCATGAAAAACTATATTTTTGCCTGGGGTGTCTCCCCATAAGATGTTAATTAGTGAGCTAAGCTGAGAGGCTAGCTGTTTTCCCCTGTTTCCAGTGTTTCTGCTACGCTACGCTAAGCTAACCGGCCGCTGGCTGTAGCTTTATATTCATCGTATAGACATATAGAGAGTGGTATCAAACTTCTCATCTAATTCTCGGCAAGAAAGTGAATAAGCATATTTCTCAGAATCATTCCTTTAAGATTATGACTCGGTCATACAACATGCCATCACTCAGCTTTGCATGACTCTGAGGACTTTGTTGGAGTTGGAATTGTTGGAAATGTGATTTTTGCTTTAGAATGAAATCTATATTATTATAACTGATTAATATTACAGGAATTTATCTATCTGTAGTAAGACAAAAATGGTTGTTTGTTGTCATCTGCATCTAATTTCTTCACTTACGTAAATAACACATTCATGTTACCTAGTCAGTTGATGAAATTTTCACTGCAGACCAACAACAACGAGGTAAAACTGCTCCCAGGGTATTTTAAAGTACCAACATCATCCCAAATGTGTGCTTCAGTTGAAGAACTGTACTCACATGTTGGATCACAGTTGCTAAGAATTAAAAAAAACAACAACATTGCAACCAAGACAGACAATGCAAACAGATGTTTTTTCATTGCGGTTTCAAACAACAGGCTTCCTATTATAGGCTATCATTATAGGCTATTTACGTTTTTTTTGTTCAGACTCGTTGAATCTGCCACTGTTTACATCTGCTTTGCAGTCTTCTGCTTAGTATGTCCCACAAGCTGTTGTGCGATTGGGGTGAATGCTCATCTACTAAAACATCCCATTGACAATATCCTTGTTTTACCTCTGCTGTTTCTTTGTTCCTGTTCAGTTTCCGTTCCAAGATCATGGCGCTCCTTCACTTTCTCATGTTAAACTATGCTCAGCTGTTGGCCGATCACAACGCTGTACTTAAAATGTACGTCGTGCCTTCATCCTGTGCTGACTCTACACTTCCATGTATTCATTTAGTCTATCTACATTGCTGAAGTGCCGCGGCCGCGCTCATGCGTCTTCATACCTGTCGAGGTTGAAGATGCACGCGATATTTGAAATAATGGTTGCGGGTTAATGAAAATGACTCGGAGGACCCCGAGTGTGCAGGATGGAGGTTGGCTTTTTGATTGCGTTTTATCACCGCTTTAATAACTGTCAGATATGCTGAGATGCAAGAATGTTCTCCACTTTTCTTGCAGATATACATATTTCGCTAACCCTTTCAATTCAGGAGGATGCGAGGTCACGTGTTTTTCAATGCAACCGTTGGAGCGAGTCTTGAAATGATTATTTTCCTTGATGAAATATTTGCCATATTTGAATTACATACGCTCATACTTTCAGTTAAGCACACCGAGCGTCCTTGTCTAGGTCAGTCTTTTCACAGCTTATAGGTGAAGATTCCAGATGAATTTCTTTGCAATTTTTTTTCATGGCTTCTCAAGTAATATTTAATAATGCATTTTTCTGCATGTGGTGAAGGGATGAAGTGGCTCTTAATGTGAGATCCCACCCAATACGGGGCTCTCCCTGTCAGGGGGCCAGGTGAGCTGCCTCTGAGCACGCCACCGTCGCTGTGGAGGTAACTTTCATGCTCCGCTGGGCAAACATTTTCCAGGTCACATTTTTCAATTACACTGAGAGGCAGGTCCCACAGGCAACCAACCCCCCCCCCCCCCAGCAACAACCACCCAAGCACACGAACACACACACTTCCACACATGCACTCACATAAACAGACTAACCTCCTCACCCTTCCCCCTCGCCATTCCCACACACAAGCCCATATTCCGTGTTTAGCGGCGCAGCATCTTCCCCTCCACCGCAACTCTTCAAAGGTTGCAAAAAAAAGGAGTGCGCTGACATTTTGACAAGAAGGTTTTTGTGCAAAAAAAACGTCAATGTACATTTAGCTATCTACTTAATCATAATCAATAAATTAAGCTCGAGGCAAATTGTCTGTCAGCGGCCGGGCGCAGGACCCTTTTTAGCTGTTAAATCTGTCAAGGTTCCTCAAGTTCAGCATGGAGGTGTCTATCTCCTTATCTGAAGACTTTGAAGTCTCTCGCTCTGTCTGTTGCCTCAGGCGTGTGTTGAGATATGAGGAGAGTCTGCCTCATCTGCCTAATGCTGCTTGTGTAGCTAATAGTCCAGAAAACACTGCTCTGTGAGGCCGCACACGAGCACTTTAAATGATTCATCTTTGGCTGTCACCAAATGAGAGCAACTTGCCACGCTCTGCCACTTCCTGATCCAACCAATCCGAAGGTGTTAGGGAGGTTGGCAGGATTTAAAAGGTAGCAAATAGTTGAGGAGACTTGTGTATTTAAGGGTCTTGGACGCTACTCTTTGTGTCCAGCTATACCATATTTTTCTTATCGTCAACGAATCACTTTAAAAAGGCCAAAACCAACAATGAATTCATCTTACTAACTTAGTATTGCCTGTGTAGCAAAAGCCCGATGTAGCTTATTCGTCTGCGTCATAGGCATAAACTGTATATAAGAAGTGGACGTAGTCACCGTGACGTCACCCATCGGTTTGTGGACTGCCGTTTTGAAGCCTCGGGTTCGACATTTTGGCCGTCGCCATCTTGGCTTTTTGCAACCAGAAGTGACACGAGAGGGTGGAGCTAAGAACAACCTAATGCTGAATAAGACATTTTCAGGCGACCAAAATGTTACAATTAACATTAATGAACTGAAAACACACTGTTAAAGGGTTAAAGATGTAAGACGAAAACACGGATAATATCCAGACTGGACAACGGCGTGGTAGAGACCTGTTAATCACAAGGTAGCCACGCCCTAAAGCATCCCCTGCTTTACGGTCTATTTGACTCTAAATAGGACCATAATTTACTAAATGAACATCATGTTGTATTGAAGAAGATTTGAAACTAGAGATTGAGACCATAAACTCATGTTTACAATGTTTACTGAGGTAATAAATCAAGTGAGAAGTAGGGTCATTTTCTCATAGACTTTTATACAATCAGGCTTCTTTTTGCAACCAGAGGAGTCGCCCCCTGCTGGCTATTAGAAAGAATGCAAGTTTAAGTGCTAGAGAAACGTCAGGGGATCACCAATGTCAACATACATTATTTTGTGACAATCCATCACAAACACATCAATGAGCCATACAGTTTAAGTGACACATTCCTTCATTGCAATGAACATAGTTTATTTTGAGTGAACCCCACACTCGCTATCACACCAAGTCGTAGCTGAAAAACAACAACAAATATACTATTTCATGCTGTTCCAGTACTGTTTACTAAGAACTAGTGTCCAGTAGGCTTGTAGCCTTGGAGCTGAGAGCCACAGACATGCTGGGGAAGTAGGAAAGTACTGAGAGACAGACTAGCATATTATTGGTTTTGATCTTTTCATGGGATTTGTTGACAACACGAAAAATATAGCATAACATCAGACTTCTCCTTTAATGCGCATTAATCAACATTTCTGTAGATGTGCCATCTGTAGCCAGCTGGATGTCTTTGAACTCTAATCACTGGGCATGACTTTAAAAACCTCCATCAGTCGCTGTCTTTTAAATCCTTATGAGGAGCTGACTGTTGATACATCAATGCACAAAGAAAAAAAAAGGAAGGTTGCGTGTAATTCACAGGTATCACACAAACAAACGTGGAGCCGCCGCACACCGGTGCCGACAAAACAGCGTGAGCTAAATTAAAGATGGCAGACTGATCAGATATCATGAAACAATATTAAAGAATCCGCACTCGGAACAAAATAACACATCAGCAGACAGAAGAGCAGCATGCAGGCAAATTCAGAGTTGTTAACTCCTTTGAAAAAACATGTTTTGCAGACAGAGAGATCTAAAAAAATGACAGGTGAGATGGAGAACGGTACGTGTAGCTGGTACGCCTCAATTTAATTTGTGCCAACAGAAACAAAAAAAAAAAAAAATGGCTATTGCTGAGCAATGAGTCGTGGTGTTTGTGTGAGACTGTGCAAGGCAGAGAAGATGGGACTGCAGGCTACCTGGAACAGAGCCAGGGACACTGGGTCACCGGGGTCAGAGCAAGCTGGCATGACTGGTGAAAGCAAGGTGCACAAGCATACACGCACATCTACACACACACACACACACACACTCACAATGTACGATTAAAATGCATGATTTAAAAACACTGTGGAAGTGATAACATTCCCGGCTATTTACATGAGCACACATGCAGAACATCTTTGCCCTCCTCCCTTTGTTGTACTCTTGTGGTTAATCTTGTTCAGCAGGATGATGATTATGATAAGTCTTGCTGTAAAATATAAATGCAAATTCGCAGGCATCTTCCCCGTGAAAACCTCTTGGCAAGAAAGCGTCATTATATTCTCGCAACAGAGGGAGAGGAACATTTTTTAAAAGAAAATACATTAAATCGCAGACATTACCAATTTCATTTCTGTCACCCGCCAGACTTTGTCATACTCTCATCCATCTGTTTTCTGTGTCGTATTATGCACGCGGACCCATCAACGCCGGCAGCACCTTTGGGCGCGACTGTGTCATACCTGCTGAGTCTCCCTGAAAGACACCTGCTGCCTCTCATCCTGACACGAGCAAAACAAGTGATTTTAGAAAACTGTATCCCCCCGTCTAAAATACCTGTCGACAATCATCCGCTCCTGTACGCCGGGTTTGTCACAGGACAGGTGTCTCAGTCGGCACAGGTAGTGCGGAGCGTCGGCGCCACACAGGAGTGTTAATTAGACACACCGACGGAAGTGTCAGGGGTGCTGCGACTGACGTACGAAGCTCCCACAGCGATTAGCACACACCGAAACGTTTGGACTCTGACGGGGTACCCGTCCCCGAGTGCACCTGAGTGACTATCACAGAGATTTGGAGACGGATCGGCCTGCGAGGACCAAAAACACACATGTGAAGAACATGGAATTCGAGCCGACTTGGAAAATGATATAGTTGTGTCAAGTTACGGTGAAAAATGATACTGCTGATCCAGGTGATAATGTGTAATAAATGCAGGCAAAGTTCCTGCGATAGACTGATTCATTCTTCAGCGCAAGGGAGGCAGAATACACTGGGGAGCAATCTGAGCGAGTGCTTGCTCATTTATTTTTGCCTTAACGAAGCAGAGAAAGCTACACAGCCTCCAATAGATGGGGGACAGGAAAATGTGGACCATTGAATAAATATGCCGCCTGCAGAACTTACTAGTAACATTCAAGCAAATAAGCCCACTCTGTTAAGGGTCAAATACACTCATGCAGTAATTTAAAGGCCTTATAGATAACATTTTTATGTAGACGAATATTTAAAAATAATAATAATACATCTACAGAGCCTTTAGAAAAGTGACAAATAAAAGTATGGCTTTTCCTGAAAAAAATATTATGATTGTGAATTAATCATTTTAAACATTTTGGCAGGTTCAAAATTAATGTTTTGTTTATCTCTGTGGAAGATATCTGATGTTTGGTTTTGGGGATGCACCGATTGCAAAATTCTGAGCCGATAATAACAATTTGGCCGATAGCCGATAGCCGATAGCCGATAGCCGATAGCCGACCGTCGATACCGATGTTTTTGTTTATTTGGTTTTTGCTGTTATTTATTCCTCTTTTGTGCCAGGGAAACAAAGACCTCATCATTATAAAAAATAACTGAGCTGTTTTAAAATCATTCAGCATTTTGCATTTCGTCTTTGAATGAGCACAAATTCAATCATATAAATGTATGAAACAGCCTTTAATATAAGCTTCTTTCACATGTGAAATATATATTTATTTTTTAAAATAACTGTTTCAATAACTGTTTTAATAACTGTTTTCAGCTGCTATACAACTACCTACTCAATGAGAACAATGTTTCAGTACTTACACGGCCCAACGAAAATATTTGTATTGTGAAACATAAATTAAATGTAAAAGCGATAAGAAACATAAGCAGTGTTTTTCACACACAGACTTTACTTGGGCGGGCCGCCCATATATTAACGGCCACCCAAGTATATTTGGCAACCCATTTCAGCATTTTTTTTTTTTTTTTTTTTATCCGTCAAAGAGACAACGCCATCTGTGACAGTGGACCAGTAACAGCAGAGAGAGCAGAGCTATGGAGTACAGTCTAGACCTGCTCTATATGAAAAGCGTCTGGAGATAACTTCTGTTATGATTTGACTCTATATAAAAATAAATTGAATGAATGAATGAAGAGCACGGCGCACAGCACAAGCCGTCATGCCAGAGTCGTGTAGTGTCCAGTCAGTGGCTTCTACTCTTAATCAGCAGCCAGTTACTGTTGTCCAAACATTTAGCCGGCGCAACATTGATGCAACACAACAGACAAACATCGGCCACTGCCATCGCTGAATGTCATCTTATTTGCCGATAGGCCGATGGCAGGCAACAAAGTGAATATCGGCCGATAAATCGGTGCCTCCCTAGTTTGGTTACCACTTCTACCAATAGTAAAACAACGTTGGTATCACATGGTATCTCTGGGTCGACAGTTGGTGCGGAAAAAACGCATAAATGGCTGAGATTGATGATAAGTGCCTGGCAACGACTTGTTGTGAAGTAAATGCGATGGAACGGGGGAGGGAGGATGTGACATCTAGTGGCTGAATGTTTTCAATGTTATCAGTAGCACCTTTAATTGCAGGATTACAAGTATGTACAATTTACACATAGTACCTTGCAACGCTTTTTCACTACTGACAACACTATTTACAGATTGGCTCACACTCTTTGTCGCACGCCGTACAAAACACACGCTAAAGCAAACATGCCGAGCAAGGGGTTGCAGCGTGCAGCACAAAAACATCAATCCAGCCAGATCCAACAGCTGCTAATTGACAGCAGTAAGTGAAAAGCCAGAGGAGGGGGGGATATTTTTAATTACACACCACATCTCCATGGCTACGGAGGCGAGAGGACGGAAGTCACGCCATCAGGTTGAGATGGAGATGAAGTGAAATAGAAGAAGGGGGGGGGGGAGAATCGTTGGATGACATTCTCATCGCCTTCTTGCTGCTGAAATGATGTTTACCCTTCAGTAAACAATCATCTTCACACACACACACACACACACACACACACACACACACACACACACACACACACACACACACCTCATCCACAACAATCACATTGAGCACAGAAGCATATTGTTCAGGCTGGTCTTAGATACATACGGGCCTTCTACCTTTTATATGCTACATTACATGCTTTTCTGGTAATAACTATAGCTCTGGTGGTCTATTTACTGCTGGCAGAGTGTTGGGGAGATACAACAGCGTGCTCCAGGACTGCTTAATCACAGAAAGTCATGTTATGTATCACAGCGCACTGTGATGGGATCTGAGGCACGGCTGCCCTGTTTTTTTTTTCTTTTTTTGTATGATTCTGCTCTCTCTTTCACAATGCCTCCAGATTAGAAGTCAAAAGCGGGCATTGGCAACAAGAGCACTAATCCAGTCAGTTAGTTCACCGGCAGATCCTAATCCTTTAACGCCACGACCAAACGTGTGAAATTTGCTGCCGTAAATGTGCTTATTTTTCCTGTCTGCCGTCAGGCTTTCTGAGAGGGGTAGGGTCACGTCTATTTTTTTTCTCCCTCTCTGCTACTTATTTGAATCAGAAGAAAAAAGGTGCAGAAGGCAGGTTTGACGTGATCTCTACCCCATATGTGATAAATTTTCAAACTCCTCTTAGCCATAAAAATTGAATTGAAGTCTCCAGCGCACCCTCTGCCCCCTACATTTCTCACTCCGAACCTCTCCTCCCTTGAGTTTTATCAATTTTGCACAATCTGAGTCCTCCTGTTCGGTTGTGAGTTGGAGCGGTTAGATTATCTATGAGAGAGATTTAGATCAAGAACAAAAATGACTCCGGCTTTACCCAAGATGACCTCAGATATCACTAGTTTACTTTCCAATCCTACAAATTCAAAAACAAGAGAGGACTATTAAATGCAAGCACTATATTGGAAGGATATGTGCTGCATGAGACATATTCAGATGTGCCCTGCCTTGACAGATCCAGCTCATCTAGCCAGACTCCATACAGATTTATCCCTATTCAGGACTGGAAGGTCAGTGCAAGGCTAGAACTGCCTTTCACTCACAGCGGGGCCGAGCACAACTTGCCAGGGTAAGCTCTAGATGCGAGGTCCACAGCACTATATTTTTGCAAAACACTTTTCGGAGATGTTTCCTCACAAGAAAGGTATTGAAAGGTGCATGTTTGAATTGTATGTACTCTCTGCTCTCGGCGCTGAAGTGAAATGGTTTTGACTTCACATACCTGACATCATCACTGCTGCCCGAACACAGTGAACTCTGGGCTCAAAATGAACAAGCTAGGAAAGTGCTTTCCAGCTCAGTGTAGAGCACAATAGAAGACTGCAGGTATGGGGGACGGAATCAAAAATAAAATTAAAAAATAAATAAATGACTCGATAAAAAATAAATATATCATTAAATTTAGCAAAAATAATATAAGAAATAAAGGTAGCCATTCATCAATTGATGTTTTAATTTGCTTCTTTATTTATTTATCTTTGTATTTATTCCCTTATTTATTTACTCTTCCGTTTAAGTTTCCCTTTATTTATGTATTTACTTTTATGAAATTTTAAATTGAATAATAATAATAATATAATAAATGTTTTTGCATTTATATTGGAATATACAATAATTTATATATAATATATATTTATGTATTTATGCATTTATTTATCTATTTATGCACAATTTTCCCTTTGCATTTCACCCTTTATTTATTTCCCCAAACTTATTTGTTTATGTATTATTTTCTTCATTCATTTTATTACACATTTCTTTATGCAGTTCTGCCTCATTATGCAAATGAGAGGGCTGCTACATTTAATGACATATTTATTAATTTATCGAGTCATTTATTTTTGATTTATTTTAGATTTTGGCAGGTTCCTCCATACTGTATGCAGGAGCTATAGAGTTCAACTCACTATCCCCCTACCCTAATATTTCAGGGTACTCTGAGCTGCCCAGCAGCAGTCATGTTTCTTTTCATATTTTGTGCATATTTTGTGAAATTAGTAATGAACTCTTGTGAATTAATAATTCACGCATTCGCACATTAATTAACAGCAGCAATCCATAATCCCATAAAACACAGAACAGGGATGTCAAAGATAACACAGTGTTGTGTTTAACAGCCAAAACAGTATTATCACATCTCATTTTAAAAGCAGTTTTAAATCCAAGTGGCCTAATTAGGTTTACATTTGTTCTGTATTAAACAGCAGCGTGTAAACAAATGAAATGTTACAGTTCCACACTACATTCTAATTCAGTGTGTTGTGCTCAAATTGAAAAAGTGACAAAATGTATAGTAGATGTCAGCATGCACACAGAATTCAGTGTCTTGTCGATGAACACTATTTTCTCACAGTGTAGTGCTCATGGAAAAGCTACTGACAGCTACTCACAACTGAGATAATATTAAAGCATGGGTTCACATTTGTTCAAGTGTCTTAAAAGAATACTCACATGACATGCCCATACTGGATGTACATTTTAACAGGTTTTGCTTCTAATGAAAGCGATGGCGAACAAAATCCACAGTCTTCCTGCTGTGTAAAAATCCATTCCAAAGTTTATCTGGAGCTAATATGATGCCTCAGCAGTCTGAGTTGACCAAGTAGATATATTCCAATGTTGGTTCCCTATAATTAATGAATGTAAATGATAACCTAACACTATTAATTTGAAGGAGTCAATTTGAGCCCTCTACACTAAAACACAGCTGCTAGCCCGCCGCTAACACTGGATGTTCCTCCCTAACTAAATTGTTTGACAAATATGCTTAATCGCACTCTTGCCGAAAATTAGATAAGAAGATGGATATCACTTTCTACTGTCTGTATGGTAAATATGTAGCTGGAGCTAGTAGCCGGTTAGCTTAACGTTAGCATTGGACTGGAGTTAGGGGGAAACAGTTAGCCTGGCTCTGTCTGGGACTATTTCTTGGCCCGGGAGCAGTGACTCCCTGGGGTCTTCGCTGGTTGCCTGGCAACCTCACAGTTATTACAAGACTTTGGGAAGTTACTGGCCGCGTCCGAAATCTCATACTATGCACTACATGCCCAATATGTGTACTATATCATTCAACATATGTGAATAAACAGTAGTATGTACCTTTCTTTACGCACTGAGCAGTAATTTAGGTTGTAACATCCTGAGAGTCTCTTTGCCGGTTGGAGGTGTGTAACCATGGTAACCCGTGCCAACCTCATGTGACCAAAACGACAAAGTCTGAATTAATTTAATTTACATATTACGGATATCAAAGTTATCTTATCTTATACTTTCACTAAAATTGAAGCTTTATTGATGCCTGTTATGAACGTTGTCATCACTACCGCATTGCATTGTGGGATATTCATACCGCCTTAGTGTCCAGCGTTGCATACTGTAATATTTCACCGTAAATAGTATGCAATTTGTGTACTATTGGTTTCATACTAAGGTTTCAGACATACTAAAAAATCTCACATACTGTTTTAGCGTACTAAATAGCATATTAGTTTGGAATTTTGGACGCAACCACTGTAAGCTAAGCTAGCCGGCTGTTGGCTCTAGCATCATATTTACCTCACAGGCATGAAATTGGTTTTGATCTTCTCATCTTACTCGGCACAAGCATATTTCCCAAAATGTCAAACTATTTTTTTCAACTACAGCTCCTACTGCTACGACTTAGAGCTAATTTGGGAAAATTAATTAAATAGAAGACATGAGTTAGTAATTAGAGAGGAGAGGATTTTAATACAAGGGAACAAATCACTAATTTGTGCACATGAATTTTAAAAAATAATAGCACTGATATCTGCATGTTCCAAAAGGTTTAAAATTCGAATCACAGTTAAACATGGGCAGTAATGTAAGCTACTGTATATGGTCTCATCTCTCACTGCTGTGTTTGTTAGAATAATTGATCTCTTTTTGTGCATTGTGTGCTGTGTACCGTGTACTCTTAATTTTCTCTCTAACTGTGCTGACCTTGGAAAGTGACTTTCTATCCCCAGGTGCCAATAAACTACTGTGCCATATACTCCAATTTATTCAATAACTCTAGTTAGTCAGGATCAAAGAATGATAACACAAAGTGCAGTCTGTGAGGGGTTGGACAGTATTGTTTTGGCTCTGAACTCCAGCACATTGGATCTGAAATGAAACAATGACTGTGGGGTTAAAGTGCTGACTTTCAGCTTTAATTCAGTGGTGTTTACATCCACATCTGATGAACCACTGAGAAATGCTAGCCCTTTTTATACATACTCCCCCGAGGGCAAAAAGGGCTACGAGTCCTACACTATTCAGCCAATATAGATGTGAACACCCTCAAACAGCTTTAAAGCTGAAAGTCAGCACTTTAACCTTAAAGTCAGTTTCATTTCAAATCCAGTGTGTTGGAGTAAAGCCAAAACAATGAAAAACATGTCACTGTGCTAACACTTACACACTGCACTACACTTGCTTTATACTGCCATTATACTGATCCAAGAATAGAAACATACCATCTACTGTTAAGTGTATCACAGCAACACAGGTCACATAAATGGAGCGTCTTGTTTAGCTAGGGAACATGAACAATATCTTCTTCCTTGTCCTCCTCGTCATACCTCGTCTCTCTCACTTGTGTCCATGGTAATCAGCAGAAATCCACCAAACTTAGGAGAGAATTTTAATGACATCTTTCGCCAGAGAACCCAATGGTAATGGTAAAGACGAGTCCCATGAAAGCAGCATATAAATGTAATTAGAGGGGAGATATGCTCCTGCGCCTGTAGGGTGAGGATTAGCCAGATGCTGTTATGCAATCCATACTTGTCAGAAACTACAATCTGACTTGTGTTGCCTGGGATATTGAGATGTGCATTAGCACGGAGGAGATTATCATCATGAAGGATGGCAAGCTGTTTCTCTCCTCCATTCGCTCATTTAGTCACTTGCACATTCAAATCTTCGACTTGATAAATCACTTCTGTTGCATAAACAAGAGGTGTGTCGAGATGCTCTCCAAAAAAAAAAAAGTTCCGAATGAGGCTTTTCACTTCAACACCTCATCAGTTAAGACTTCAATCTTTGGATCGTGTGTGCATCCATGTGTTCACTATGCTGCTGGTGAAATGACTCAACTCCATGAAATGTAGACAACAGGCAACAACAAACAAACTTGTGCTGAAGTTCATTCAAATTAAGGATGTCACGATACCATAAATGTATTAGTCGATACCAATACCAGTGAAATTCTATGATACCAATTCGATATCACAGTAAAAAACAAAAGCAAAACAAGAAATCCCACGTACTTCAACATACACTCCTCTATTACCGTTTGCATACTGGTTTTTGTTAGGAGGTTAAACAGGTCAGACTTCCCTGTCTATTATCTATTCTTTTTTGCTGTGTAAACACCTCTTTCAAACAACTTTATTTATTCAAGTTTCTCGCCAAAAAAATACATTTTACAAGATTTCATTTCAACGCACCATGATAACGTTAGAATATACCTTCGCCTAATAGCCTACTTATTTTTACTGAATAGAGCCTGAACACATCATAATGTAAATGAATGGCACCTCCCGTGTTTTGGTAGCCAGTGCAGTCCTTCACGTAGCTAACATCTAACGTTAACTGGCCCTCGTCCTACCGATTTCAACACGGATGTAGCATTATCAGGGTAAAAATAGGGTGCGTCCCGTGGATGCGTCGATGGTGAGTATACTGTGTCCCAAACACATATTCTATCGTCCCCGGGACATCGGGACGCCGTTAGTCTCGAGCCCCGACAGTACCTACAGTACCTGCGATACTTTAGAAAAATGAGTACCATCACATTTTCAGAATTTTGGCATCGACTTGGGACCGAAATATCCGTTCTCGTAACATCCATAATTCAAATACAGTTCTACATATAGTAACAATATAAAGGTAGTTGCATGTGGTTGATCAGATTAAAGCTGTATATTGCAGCCTACAATATGTTTATATTAACAATAGATCAGATGTGTAATGTAAAAGGTGTTTCTCTCTCAACTTTGAAGGTCCCCTTTACCGTACGGCACGATTTAGCGTCATTCAGTTGTTTTGGTTTTCTGGGCTGTAACTTTACTGTTTTCGTTCAACAACAAAGCTATGATAAACCCACTGTACACTACCAGACCAGCACCAAACGGCAGACAGACCAAGTTAGTAACTAGGTCGTGAACATAGTGGAGCAATCAGCTGCTACGGAGCCAGACATTTTGTTTTGGAGTCGATGAAGACCAAAACAGAGCTTAAAGGAGAGTGAATATTGGACTTACATCTGCTAGTTGGCCAGAAACAAGACTCCAAAACGAATTAGAATGGTGCTACATATCTGATGGATGTGTAAACAGGACTCTAGGTGTAAACATCCAGCTTGGTAGCACACTTTGCTACCAAGTGTACACTAACAAGTTCGCCCTTAACTTAAAAGGTACAGTGTGTAGGAATTGGTGGCATCTTGTGGTGTGGTTGCAGATTGCAACCAAATGAGTACCCCTCCACTCACTCCTCCCTTTCCAAGACTGTAATAACATGAGCCACCGAGTGCGAAACTGTGGTAACGCCGTTCGCCTCGCTCAGAGGCCATCCTTACCATAATAACACTACTTTAGGAGCAACGGAAGTCAGACGGCGGCTGGCGGTAACACGGTTTTGCACTCTTGCTGCTGTTTCTATGGTGGCCTTCAGGTAACGTAAAAACGTGAAAAGCTCTCTCTAGAGTTAGAGTTTAGTTTGTCCGTTCTGGGCTACTGTAGAAACATAGCGGAGCAACATGGCGGACTCCGTGAAGAGGACCCACTCCCTATGTAGATATGAAGGGCTCATTCTAAGCTAACAAAAAAACAACGATTCTTTCTTATTAACAGTAATGAAAACATACAGTAGTTATGAATATTATATTCCATTTTTGCTAATTGATCCCCCGAAATGTTACACACTGTTCCTTTAAAAACTGATAATATGTTGGTGCTGTGTTAGAAGTGAACAAAAGTCTGTTTAGTTGGGTTTAGAAAACATTCATGGTCTTACTTAAAGTTAAAGGTTTACATTAACATACAGTGTAGATTGTACCTGAATTACTGCACGTCTGATTAACCAATCACATAACAATTAAGTCTGGGAATTTAGGGGCTATATTTTATGCCTCAGTTTCAGAAAATGAATACAAATATTCATCCCAAAAATATTCACAGCATATTTCCAAATTTCTGCAACTACAATTCAGCTGCTATTATTTCAAAATCACAGATAAGTCTATCTGCCAAAGAAAAAGACATCTTATGAAGCAAAGGTCTCATATCCCTGTGTCCTGAATTGTTAGCCATAACAAGGTTTGCTCTCGGGCCGGCATTCACTTGGTATAAATATGTTTCGGGTTTTTTAAAAGATAGTGAATATTGCATTTTGGAATGAAATAGTCCAATGGAAAGTGCATCTTAAAAGGCTGGGACTAAACTTTGCTTTTAGAGCATTTCTCAGCCATACCAAATTATAGCCATAACTGTTTCTTCTCTTATGGTGCAATGCTGAAAAATAATAGAGGAGGGGAAGGCAATGGCAACTCAGTTAATACTCCCACAGCATTTTACTCAGGATAAAATATTGGAAGCTAAAATGGCACCCTAGAGATGCATATACAAATAGCCTGTGAGGGAAAGTTTTCACTCTCTCTCTCTCTCTCTCTCTCTCTCTCTCTCTCTCTCTCTCTCTCTCTCTCTCTCTCTCTCTCTCTCTCTCTCTCTCTCTCTCTCTCTCTCTCTCTCTCTCTCTCTCTCTCTCTCTCTCTCTCTCTCTCTCTCTCTCCTTCTCACTTTCCTCCTTTCTATTTAGTTTCCATTTCTCTCTCTCTCTCTCTCTCTCTCTCTCTCTTTCACAGTCTCTTGTGTCTCTCAATACCCTTCTTCCTTCATGATTGTACAACTCACCCTGCATCCTTAAACTCTTTCAGTTCCTCTCTCTGTCTTAGGGCATTGTTAGGCACCGCTCTGTAAACATTCAGAAAGTGGAAACTTTCGGGTGAACATGGTCTTGGCAGTCAAGCATAGCAAAGCAATAGCAAAATAACCCATTCCTTTTCCCACAGTGGCGGTCTGCGCTGTCTCTTAGCTGACATGTTCGAATCAATAATTCACATCCAATGAGTGTTGGTGTTGGTGTTTCTGTGTGTGTGTTTCTGTGTGTGTGTGTGTGTGTCTGTGTGTGTGTGTGTGTCTGTGTGTGTGTGTGTGTGTGTGTGTGTCTGTGTGTGTGTGTGTGTGTGTGTGTGTGTGTGTGTGTGTCTACATGCATGGGATTGTTTTTGAGACCGGTATCGGCCATCAGAGAGGCCTCGGTGCTCCGTGTGTCTGACAGATCGACATGTAGGTTTATCAGGCAGATCCTTGGTCTGATATCATTTTCACAGGCAATTAAAGTCAGCAGCAGGTGCTGGATCTCGGCTAATAAGGACTTACATAGTCTATACAAGGTTAATTGACAGAAAAAGAGAGGGAAAAAAAAATACAAAGCTGTTAGTACACGACAAGAGAATGTCTGTGTGTTTCTGCAGGAGTATGATGGCTCATGTACAGTGCATGTTTTTGTGTGTGTGTGTGTGTGTGTGTGTGTGTGTGTGTGTGTGTGTGTGTGTGTGTGTGTGTGTGTGTGTGTGTGTGTGTGTGTGTGTGTGTGTGTGTGTGTGTGTGTGTGTGTGTGTGTGTGTGTGTGTGTGTGTGTGTGTGTGTGTGAGCTGCGAGGCTGCACGAGAACACGCGTCTGTGTGTGTGACAAGGCCACGGACATTAATATTCTCACTGCACAAGCAGGTTTGCCACTGGCACTATTATCTTTGCAGAAAAACAAAATGAACACCACAATCCGTTTCCAAAATGGCCTCGGCACGGTGCGGCGGATAATCATATAATTTGCAGATTTAATTGGAAATATAAATCCCAACGCACACACCATTACGAGCAGCTTTGATATACACCTTGCCGATTGATGCATGATGACACCTCGCAAATGCGGAGGGTCACCCGTGTCACTTTTAAATATCACGGCGCCCTGGGAAACCTGATTGGAGCACCAACAACACATTTAAATGGCCGTCCTCGCATATTGCCGAGCGAAATTACCTCTTCAACTGTCTCTTTCTGCTGCAGATTAGATTGGCCATATTTTTTTTCTGTGGTCATTTTCTCCATTTGACGGAGCATGGCACGGCCCGTGTTGTTGTTGTTGCCGTTGTTTTTTTTGCATTAAATTTCACTAATACAGCTGGCGCGCTGCATTCCGACATTTCAGCCTTGTACTATATGGGGTGTGTGATAGCGCTATTATAGCATTATGATATTTCATCTGGCAGTGGGGGAGCCTGTACGGTGGTCCACCTGAAATGGCTGCAGGCTCCCTGTACATCTCCATACAGTATTGCAGCAGAGTGTAATGCTTTATCAATAAACCACTGGACCGTTTGCTGTTTTCATAATGGAGTCGTGAAAGCACGCTCTGGCTCCTAATTACCGAGGCAAACAGAGCTTGGCAGCAATTCAGAGGAAAAAGTGGAGGAGAAAAGGGGTGGGAGGAAGAGAAGGGGAAGGACATGAGAAGAAAAGACCTTAAAAGAACACTGTTTTCCAGTTCATCCCAAACCCAAAGCTAATTATATCTGCTGAAGCAGGAGGACGGTCTTGTTATGCCCAGTAGACCCACCTCAGAGCTGGTACTAAGATCCCTATCACTGCCTTATGTCTGCAGGTTTGATAAGACAAGTCTGGTTCACATTTGCCCTCTAAACTTTCCCTTCTATGCCGGAGTAACTTTATCAGGGACATAACTAATGTTGATGAAGACTATACAGAAGCATAAATGCAGGGCTGCTGTATGGCACACTACTCTTAAAATCATATAGAAAGCAGACGAAAAAAAAAAAAAATCAAAGGCCAAACTCATCTGCAGGGTATTTGAATCTGCACTAGATACAAAATCAATATAGAAATGAAAGAGGCAAAAACAACACAAATGAAATGGTTTCTGGCAATTGTGGAGAGGCCTGCGTGTGCACCTCTGCTAACAAGCCACGAAAATTGCTCTTTGTGCTTGTGTTTTCAAAAAGAGGTAGTTTGAGCCGACAATAACTGAAGAAATCTTGACCTTTTGTAGGGCTGCCCCCTCTTAGTCGATTAGTCAACTAATCGGTCGTTTTGGTCTTAGTCGGCTGAGATTTCTTTAGTCGATTAGTCGTTTTTTTCATGCTGAATGACTTATTTCCAAGAAACGTATGAGCACATCTCTGGTAAACACAAGATTTAAAGTGGTGCTTTTGTGTGATTCTTTGTGGAGAAACTCAGTTTCACAGATCTGTCGATTAAAGTAACTAATCGATTAGTTGACAAAATCGAATGAGTGTTAGTCGACAAAGAATTTCCGCCCCAATCCTTTGAAAGTAAGGTAAGGAGCTTATGCCTCTGCAGCCATGCTAGCGGTTATGTGCTGCTGTCCTTTGAGCTTTAAGTTGTGCTTTGAGCTTAACGCCAACGTCGGTATGATCACAATGGAAATGCTAACATGCTGCTTAGGGCTGCACGTTTTTGAAAAAATATCTAATTGCGATTATTTTTACTGATATTGCAATTGCGATATGATTTGCAATATTAGAGGGAATGATCAATTTTACATCATTATCCTCATTTTCATTGAAAAACATATTAAAATGATTATGGTATGATTTTTGTGGGGATCTGGACCAAATAAAGATGTTTTCTTTGGCCTGTAGAATATGATCTGTAGGCCAGGACATCTATACAATATTTAATTTTAAATGGTATTTTGACACACATTTCGCCTTTAACAAATAGTGCAATTTTAACAAATATTGCGATTTCAAAATTGCAGTAGGCCATATTGCAATTCCGATAAAAGTGATTAATTGTGCAGCCCTAATGCTGATGCTAAGTAGGTATAATGTTTACCATGTTCACCATCTTAGTTTAGCATGCTTACATTTGCTAATTAGCACAAAGTACAGCTGAGGCTGATGGGAATGTCAAGAGTTTTGCAGGTATTTAGTCATAAACCATATAGGAACAATTTAAATGTTGACTTGATGATGGCGCTAGAGGAAAAGTTCAGCTACCAAAGGGATTCAAATTCATCCTGAAGGGAACATGAATGTCTAAACCAAAATTTCACAGCAATTTCACCTAAAAGCACTTAAATTCGAACCTCAGAGTGAGGTCACGGAGAAGTCAGAGGATCACTAAAGTCAGTAGGATTCATCCTCTGGAGACCATGAATGTCTGTACAAACTTTTACAGCAATCCATCCAATAGTTGTTGTTGTTTCAATCTGGACCAAAGTGGTGGACCGACCAACCAACAGACCGACACTGCCACACCGTGCTCCTGGCATGGCTAAAAAAAAAAAAAAGCTTTTTTGTTATTTAGCCTTTTAATTACTTCATTGCCACCCTGTGTGCCTCAGCAATGCCCCGACACCGCTAGCTTTTGCCTTCATTGCCTGTGCCGACAGCTCTGCGTAAATGTCACACAGAGGAGAAAGTAAATAAAGAAACAACCGAGCTTTGTACACATTATTTTTAGCTTGTTTGACCAGGAGCTTGGTTACAGCAGAAGGATTTTAACCGGAAGCGGTGATAATTTTGAGCTGCAGAAAAAGTGGTGTGGATACATGCGTCTGTCCACGTGGTATTGAGCCTAACAGCAGAGTTTGACAGGTCCTAACCCAGGGCCAGTGGCCAGCTCTAATGACTATTGACAACAACCTGAGCCTCTTTGACTTTCAACCTAATTCACTCTTGGAAAGAGGGAATCACTGCCTTAAGACTGCCAGCAACAAATGAAGTGGGAGAAACAAACATCGGGGGCTTCAACTCTATAGCTATCAGTCTACAGTATCTTTGTAAAATGCATGCAGTGCTTTTTGTTTTCCCCTTAATGTTCCTTTAATTATTCATGTGTCTGAAATTGCCTGGTTATAGGTCTCTCTTCAGATATCATTTAGACCCAGCATATTTTGTGGAGGGTTTGATAATAGATTCAAAAAAGACATGAGGTTGGTCACGAGTGTCTTTTTGGTTATTACTTCAACAGCACCTCTCTTAAAGCCCCCCGCACTCAGGTGAATATGGACATTGTGTTAAGAGCATATTGATCCAAGAGGCACTAATGACAGCACTTTACCGTATAACAACAATAAAAACTTCAGTACATTTCTAAACTAAGGTGTTACACCAAAGGACTGCACAATAACCTCTGATTACAGCCAAAAGTCATTTCTCTCATTACCAACAACAACTCCAGCAAATGACTCTGTTTTCGACCTTTTAAATTGCTTTAAAGTAAAGTTTTTAAAGTTTTATTTACATCAAGCCATACCAACCCATAGCCATATCATCAACATTGTGGGTGTTAAAAATATCAATTTGGATATAATGTGAAAGAAACCAAGTCTCGTCCCTCTTGTTAACAACAAACAAACACCTGACATAATGAATGTGCTATTTAAGTTTGGCCTGACATCGCCAGACCAAATCGCAGAAGCTAATTAGTCTGTAACCTCTCGGTGTATTTCTGATTTCCAAGAGGCGTCATCTACGGCGTAGACCAAAATGTCTCTGGACGCAATTGGATAGACCTACAGCCAATTAGAGCAACGAAACATGTGACGTAGTTAGCGCCGAGCGACCAATGACCCTGTCCGCCCGGTGTAAATCACGGGACTTGGCGCATAGGGGGTGGGGGAAAAAAATCCCTGAGCGATGGAAAAATGTAAATGGACATGCAGAGATGAGCTTGTAAATTACGACTTGGTATGTTAAACTTTTGCCGAATCCTGTCGGAAGTACGGCAAACACATCTTTCGTTGAATTCAACCTCTCTACGGTCTTCTTCTCAAACACGCCCCATATTAGATGAATGCTTGTGATTGGCCCGGCACGTCTCAGGCTGCTGGGAATCTGTACAAAATGGAGGGGGGACCAGAGCAAATAAAACATGAGCTCGCAGATTCCTCTGGTTCCCAGGCGACTGTTTACCATCTTTTCCCCACATTTAAACCCTTCCCACAAAAGCACCTCCACAGTTTTCCCTCAGCTCGAATATTTCAGAAGTTTTGCAGAGGAGGGAGGCCATGAAGGAGAAATGGAAAACGGAGGGGGATGCACAGCAGAGATACTGGCACCTTGGATAATTAGGGGGGGGAGACTGAGACAGAATAAGAGACCAGCTGATTCACATGCTCACAGAAAGCAGCAGCAGCTAGCAGCCATTTCATGACAAACATCTGAGGAAACCTTTTTCCAGACAGATGAGATCAGAGTTTCTTCTCCTCCGTAGCAAGGCGAAGTGGGGGCTTTACGACAGGCATAATTAAAGCCGCCTCAGACGGAGCACAAAGTTTCCCTTAGTCTTTGAGTGAGCGACAATTCTCTGAAGTTCCACCCTTCAGGCCCAACTCTCAGAACACGGGCATGTTAAAGTAACCTCCTTTTATCGTAATGATCATAACCCATAGCTAATGGAGCACCAAACGCCGGCTAAAATGACTCAAAAAGTGGCTTGAATATATTCAATTATAATGATAGAGTTAGCAATGGCGGCGTGGAGGCAATGGTGACTTTCCGGGCCCTAATTATGCTGCGGTCATCAAGATCATTATTTTTCACAAGTGTCTCAGGAGATGGAAAACAGGGCATAATGAGGATCAAATGCACATCTAGAGCATGCAAAGTTTCATGATCCATTTACATATATATGGCTATTTTGAAGGCGCACAGTAAACATGCAGGCTACAGTGACATTCAGAGTTTATAAGATACTCAACACAAAGATTTCATCTAAAATCGTGTTTTTTAAAACTATGTATCTCATTTATTTGCTTGGCATTTCACCATCACAATCTAACAGAAAAAAACAACACAACCCAAAAGCAAAAAGGGAACTGTGACAAAATTTAAATTAGCTTCCATTTTTACATCTTAGTTGAAATTAGAGCGATATGGATTTGGGGAAAGGGTGTGAACGCAGGAAATGAAAGGCCTTGTTCATGCCAAGGACAAAATCTTCAAGCATTTATTTCCTTTCTGGCAAAGAAAGGAAATAAATGCTTGATGAATTCTCGATTACTGCCTACAACGCCGGGGTGATGAAATTGTAACAGGCATGATTATTACAATTATTCAGGAGTCTAGACTCCTGTAGGTTGTGTAGCAATTTCTGATAATGTTGGGAGTATCATCTTTTTTGGACCCCGTGCTTTTATTGCACAGATGCAAAACTTGATTGCACTATTGGTTTTAGTCAGTGACTTTATGTTTAATCTAATATCTGTTTGATCAGGGAGTTTGTTTCCATCCTCCTACTCGTGTGGATATTACCAAGCATAGGGTGTATGTGTGTTTTCTTCAAGGGCCGACACATCGGCGCCGTGATGGAGGATGACAGTTTCCCATTTTTAATTGCCATGGTTCCTGTTGCCTGGTTGCCTGGAGGGGGGGTTGCAGGAAGGGTGCAGACACAAATATTCTCTAATGAGTATTAATCTAATCACTGTCTGATATAAACAAGGCCTCTGTAATGATGTCAGACCCCCACCGCCATCACTACCTAAGCCTGACATTTAGGACGAGGGCATTTGCATTTCCTAAAAAAAAAAAAAAAAAAAGTCTTGACAAATTGAAGGACATTCTTGAGGCAGGGGGGCGGGGGGGTGGGGGGGGGGTAATGAGTCTTAAAGGAGAAACTTGTCATTTTCTTAATTGTGTAATTGTGTCTCCTTGGGAACCGACTGTGCCGGGGGCCACTGAGTCGTGTCATACCTACAGTGATAGCAACCGAAGAAAGTGCGTTTCCCTTCAGATCGTCTGCGTCATAAATGTTGATGAAGTTACCGATAGAGCTCAAGGAAAATGTGTGTTCGAAAAGATTTTGGCATTGAGGTGTGGAAGATTACTTATCTGTTGATGTCATACACACAATAACGACGAACACCAGTGGGAAATATAGCTTCTTGTGTGCTCGCCTTAACAAAAGAAAACAGTGAAAACTGCACCCTTGTCTGTCTTGTTTACCTCAGTAGATTGAGAGGGTTACCTCCAAGGGCAAGGGGACATGAATAATGCCCACCACCTGCACCTGTTTCCTCTGGATGCTGCGGCTTTAATTACCTCAATTAGCATTTGGGAGATTGTTTGTAAGGATCTGTATCTACAGTGATGGAGCATACGCTCGGAGGGGATGCTAACTCATTGAAAAACACAGACAAATTGTCTTCCGCCGTAACCTTCCGCGGTAGTTGTGACTCCGAGCGCACTTAGAATGAGTTCTGTGCCTTGCCAAGATGGAGAGATGGTGATAATGTGCTGACACGTGATTAAATAAGACGCTGTGCTGCTAAAACCTTAGTATGTCATGTGGAAGATGCCAGCGCGATGAAAAAGTACGGACGGGAGCCGTAATCTCTGATCTGCGGAACAACAAAACAGCGTAATTTATAGATACAAGATGGCACAAATGTGAACTAATGGAATTCTCAGCCTGTCGTGCTCGCTGTGAGAGTTTATTAGAAGTCTGCAGAGGAAGCTGTGCAGGTTTCAGCCTTCTTTTGTTGAGCCTACCCGTCCAAAGTATACTGCACCATGGATTCTGTTCCTGCTTCACCCAGTGATCTGTATCGTGCGATTTGTCCCCTTTCATTTCCATAATGGCTTCCTGAGCTCCCTCATGGAAACATATGGAGACCCCTTCTCACTGTATAGGATTTGTCCTGCACTAATGGAGCTGAGATTGGATTCTGGCACTTATGTGTGCCTAGATGATTCCTCCTTTTTAGTTCTGTTCTCCTTCGCCTCATACATAATACATAGGGTTAAAGCAGTATTGCTTTGCAGGAGATCTCATTTATTAACATGGAAGTCTCACGGGGATCAGAAAGCTCAGCATCAAAGTTTGCCTCAGCGCTGCGGCTCATCATCACCAGGAAGCACTCGGGATTTCCACCAACAGGTGTGAATATGATCAGTATTCGGTCACTGTATTAATTTAGTAGTTATTGTCTGACTGTCTTTACCAGAAGCAACACAGCATTGGTCAAAGGTTCATATGTCTAAAATGACTCTTTTCTATCGGTTGCTTTGGCTAAAAGAATAGAGCGCTGCAGGAATGAGTCCTAAAACCCGGAAATGAATTAGCATTTTAGCACTTCCGGTTCCTTGTCTTTAAGTCAGTGAGTTTTCTGAGTGTGTTTTTAGTTAGAGGCCTGAAATAAGGTCTGTGGTTAACACAAGCTGAAGAGATTTTAACGTTTTGTTCTACGACATAAAATACGTCAGTAAATATACCAGATGTGAATTTTGAAGCTTTTATGTCTTAAAATAGGCGGTTGCTAACAAGTGGCTAAATGAGACTACTAAACGTCATCACGCCGACTCGTCTGCCGTTACAGCCTCGTTGTGTATACTTGTGTTCATGTGACAGTTGTGTAGTTCGTTTATAGCCTAACGTTAGCTTTTTACTTCTGACGATTGCATTCACACTTCAGTAATCATAAAAGTGGCGTTCATTTGTGGAGATTATCTTGCTGAACAAAACTTTTAAGTATCATAAACGTTTTTTATGTCGCAGAGATTATTTTCCGCAATAATCCAAAACCCAAAGGAAAAATCCCATTGGCTTTTTGTCAAGGGAACTAGTGCGATGCTACCTTCCTGTTTGGCCTACAAAAATACATCATCCCTGGAGCACTCATTAACGTAACATTATTGGATGGATGGGACAACAAAGCCTGTGACTTTGACACAGGACACCGCTGTTTACATCATGTTTTCTGCCAACACTTTGTATTGTTTTCTTTTAACCTAATCTAATCATCAACAAGTATACGTCTGGCGATATTCTATATTTTTCCTGTTGTCAACAAATCTCATTAAAAGACCAACAATGAATTGATCCTTATAAAAAAGGTATAATCTGTGTAGCCAAAGCCTCTCTCCATTGTTGTCCAAAAACTATTAAAAACACATCAGTGAGCCACACCACTGCACCGGGTGGCATGTTGTTTCATTATGATGAACACTGTAGCTTGTTTTGAATCAATCTCACATACACCATGCTGCTGGCGTAAATACTCATTAGAGCACCAAATGTGTATTAATCCACAGCTGAAAGTAGTCCCCAACAATTGAACAATTTACTGCTGTTTGTTTGATTAAAAACTACCCCGGATGTTTTAAGAGATTATTGTATTAAAATAAAAAATGAAACTACATATTTATGACCTGATTTTAAAGATTTACATCTTTAGTAGGAATGAAAGGATTTGGGGCTTGAACCTACAGACAGGTAACGGAGCTGGTGTACCTTTCTGACAAGTCCCCATTCAAATCATGTGTCATAATGACACATGCGCAAGTGACGCAATGGCCAAAAATTGCACAATTTCAAAATTCACTGCAATTGTTAATGTGACGGCTGCAAACTCTAAATTTGACATTTTAAAACTTCATAGTAAAGGTAAAAAGGGTAAGAATGTCTAACATTGTTGGTTTTGGTCTTTTCATTTTATTCAGAAAAAATTACTTTACTTTTCCCATCAGGATATCAATGTGCACGCAGCATCAGCCTCAGGTATCCAGTCCGAAAGCAGACGGTCGGCGAGGCAAAGTATCAAGGGGGTCAAGTAAAAAACAAAACACAAATTTAATTAACGTTAGTCTAATATAGTTTTAAAATGTTTTTCCATATGTTTTCATGAATGAAAAGACCCAAAATGAACACTATAAAAGGATTATTTGATTACTATCAGGGAATTATTTAAAGAGCATTTGTATAGGAATGATTCTGTCCCAAACTTTTGGATCCATATAAGCCGTTGATCACTATAACCGTGATCACTATAAGTGGTTTCCACTGTAATTCCAAACTCATCCTTTAAATGTAGCAGCATCAGAAAACGGTCATTTGTTATGATACTGGAAGGCACTTACAAATGATGTCCTCCTGCCAACAAGAGCATCAAATTAGAAAACACTCATATCGGGCATTTTCTTTTTTTACAGCAATGACAAACTGAAGATTTGTTGTGAATTGTGTAATTTTGAAGATCAAAATCATTATCACTTGTACTTCATTTACAATGTCCTCAGACCCTAATCTGGTAAATTTAAGATTATAAAGATAAGGATTATTTGTATCTGATGAAGTCATAGATAAAGTAAATACAAAGTAATCGACAGTGTGCAGAATTTTTTGGCTCTTTCACAGTTAGTGTTTTTGATCTGTCTATAAGAGTTTATGGTGTTCAAGAACTTCAAAGTTCTTGTTAACTGTGTCATTTTAAAACCTCTCATATAGTACAGCACTCCAGGTAAGGAAGAACTACAAATTACTTTGTGAATTTTGCCAGCTTTCCTCTGAGAAGTTTGAGCGGGCCAGTTGGAGCCCTCGACCACATACGATTTAATTTGTAATTAGACGAAGACTCGGACGCAAATTGAATATTTAACTGAAGCAGAAAATCCCTAACTTCACCCTCGCGTCCTGGAAGTAATGGCCTCCATCTTGTCTATATTTCCACTAACCTGTGTCCAACAGGAGGAGGTCTTATAAAACATCCCTTGACCTCAGTCCGACCTGAACTCAAGGTAGTACGAGCCCAGAGCAATTACCTCTCTCTCTCTCTCTCTCTCTATACCTCCCTCGCTCGCTCTCTCCCCTCAAGAGGGAGGCACATCTCCATAAGTTATTTCATTATCTCACTAGCTCTGCTTTCTCCATCTCTGCTTTGTTTTTCTATCTCCCTGTGTGTATTGCTTCCTTTGGGAGGTCACAGAGAAGGGTATGGGATTATCTACTAAACAGAGGGCATTCCACAAATGATTTTTGCGTATTTGTTTGATAAAATAATCTGAGCTGCCACTAGTCCACTCCGTTTATAGACTATTTGCTAAATGAGTTTTAGTCATTGCTCTTTAATTTATGATGTAGAAATACTGTACCCTTGATTTTCTTCTTTGCTTCTTTTATTCATGCCCTGTATTTACATTATTATCACGCGTCAGAAGACTAAATTTGCTGGTATGGAGTTAATTCAAGGTTGTATGCAGGTGAATGCCTGCTAAAAGAAAGAGTGAACACCGGCTGTGCAATAGTCAACAGTCAAAGAGTGAAATGGTCAATGACACAACTGGAGTTTTGCAAAAGTATTCATTAAATCCTCGTAGGGCTCCAGATATTTACCTACTTTGTTATTTCCCAGCAAAAATAATCCGCGGGACTCTTTAGTGGGAGATGGTTTAATGACTTTTGAGTGTCATTAGGATGCAAAGAGGAGAAATTGCTGGGAACTGTTGAGTGTGAGGAGCTACACAAAATCATCTTTTGATTGTATTATAATGTAGCGTAGGCAGTTGTGTTGTAATTAGCAGTACTTTGTAATCTGGGGTAGTCTCTCGATGCAGCCTCGTAGCGAGCATTACTGTGGCAAAACAACAGTTTCGGAGGTGTTGCGATAAAATTATTTATGCAGTTGAAGCTTAACTCTTTGTTACTGCTCAAATAGAAGTTAGGCAGCCTTTATTTATACAGCGACTCATGACTGTCATTTGCCCGTTTTACATGTATTTAGACGTGTTCGTGGCTTTGATCACACAAGTTCGATTATCACCATGGAGTCTGATGACCCCATGAGGCGGCTCGCGGCCCTCTGTGGATTTTTTCTTTTTAAAAGCGTGTTTGAGAGTGTGTGTGCATACAGTATGACTGCGAGTGTTTGAAAGTGTGTGTTCCCGCATGTCTCCCGCTCTCTCCTGGCCTGACTCTGTAGTGCTTTGATTTGAGCGCGGTGATCCAGCTAAGACTCGGAGCAAATACACGGATTAGGCCGCAGCGGTGCAGATAACACTCTGATCAAAGTGGCCCCGCTGCTCCGACAGGCACAGAGAGGAAAATATGTTAAAGGAAGAGGCACTGCACACACACACACACAAAGAGACAGAGTCACACATATTTTTTATCTCCACTAACAGACAGACAGACAGACGGGAGGAGATTGTCCTGCTTTATTTTCCTATTTTCCGACGGCTGTGCGGTTGATAGCTCGGCAGAAAATTCACTCCAATCAGTGCAGGCATGGGTCCATCCTCAGGTCGCTGAGACCAATAAGAAAATGCTCTTCACCTCTAATGGGGCACGCTCACTCACCCTTCTTCATTTTATTTCTTATTGTCTTTATTCTACAGTCCTGTCATTATTCAGTTCTGACCAACAGACACAGAGATAAAAAAAAGAGAGAATCTCTGCCAACACTTCTCAGTTTGTACACCACTGTTATAGTCAAAGTGGGTCACACATTATATTATAATTCTACAAAGTGTCACTTCTTTGCTGTAGATATAAGAAGTGGACAAAGTCACCGTGATGTCACCCATTGGTTTGTGGACTGCTGTTTTGAAGCCTCAAGTTCAGCATTTTGGCCGTCGCCATCTTGTTTTTTTGCAACCAGAAGTGACACAAGAGGGTGGAGCCAAATACAACTGAACGCTGAATAAGACATTTTTAGCAGACCAAAATGTTACAATTAACTTCAATGAACTCAAAACACACTGTGAAAGAGCTAAAGTTCTTAGACGAAAACGCAGACAACTCCCAGGCCGGGAAACGCTGTGGTAGCGACCTGTCGATCACAAGGTAGCCACGCCCTAAAGCATACCCTGCTTTATGGTCTATTTGACTCTAAATGGGAGAGGAAAACATATTTGTTTAATACATCAAAGACCAAGATTAATGGGGAAGATATTGGAAGTGAACTATTTCACATAGACTGTATATAAGAAGCGGACGTAGTCACCGTGACGTCACCCATTGGTTTGTGGACTGCAGTTTTGAAGTCTCGATTTAATACATTTTGGCCGTCGCCATCTTGTTTTTTTGCAATCAGAAGTGACTCAAGAGGGTGGGGCCAAGTACAACCGAACGCTGAATCATTTTTAAGCGACCAAAATGTTACAATTTACTTCAATGAACTGAAAACACACTGTGAAAGAGTTAAAGTTGTAAGACGAAAACACGGACAACTCCCAGATAGGACAACGCCGTGGTAGCGACCTGTCAATCACAAGGTAGCCACGCCCTAAAGCATACCCTGCTTTATGGTTTATTTGACTCTAAATTTACTAAATGAACATCATGCTGTATTGAAGAAGACTTGAAACTACTGATTGAGACCATAAACTCATGTTAACAATGTTTACTGAGGTAATAAATCAAGTGAGAAGTAGGATCATTTTCTCAGACTTCTATACAATCAGACTTCTTTTTGCAACCAGAGGAGTCGCCCCCTGCTGGCTATTAGAGAGAATGCAAGTTTAAGGCACTTCAGCATTGGCTTCACTTCTCAGGCCCGGAGGTTGCCCACTGATTATACACCACTGTTTTTATCATAATTATACAAAATGTCACTTCTTTGCTATACTTATCTACACGGTGGGTGTGTACAAACTGTGCTTGATTGACATCTCCCTCACACCTTCCAGTTAGGTTCTCATCTGTCAACAACTTACACCATTGTAGGCCTTTTTTCACAGCAGACATGTTGAACTGTCATCACAGGAAAAGCCAGTGGTGGAAAGTAACTAAGTACATTTACTCTAGTACCGTACTTAACTACAAATTCAAGGTTCTTGTGCTTTACTTGAATATTTCCATCTACTCCTCTACATCTCAGAGGGAAATATTGTACTTTTTACTGCACTACATTTATCTGACAACTAAAGTCACTTTGCAGATTTAGATTAATAATACAAAATATAATAACTAATACATTATTATACATTATTATAGGTTAAGCTTCCCAGCAGTGTATAAAGTAATGAAAATGAGCTCCACCTTTACCATCTGTAACATCAAAGTGATGTACACATCAAGGCATCAATAATTATAATCCAGTAATATATTATTTATGATTCTGAAATAGGATTTTCTGCATAATGAGTACTTTTACTTTTGGTACTTTAAAGATAGGGTCTACGATGTTGGAAAACTAGCATAATTTGAAAGTAGCATCGCCTCAGGAGCTCCGTCTAAGCCCCCCCCTCCCCTCGAAACTCCTTTCAAGGCAACGCCCCCCACACACATGCACGAGCACCGCCGCATCGTAACTACTTCACATTTTTCGTAGCTGTTTCATCACTAAATTCACTTCTGAAAAATGTTGAGGCGAGAAATCAACTGTGTAGATTTAGAATATTGACAGTTTTACGATGTTAGATGGCGAATCAAACATTTGCTTCACCGCTGTCGGAGTTTAAAAGCTCCACAAACTGCCATCACAGCTAGCTAGCTCCTGCCGGGATCGCCACCTCTCGACCCGGGCATTCACTCACACAGACCCCGCTATGAGCTGGCTGGAGCTCTCTCAAGAGACCGGTCTGTAGACGAGGTGCTTTTATTTCCTGGTTGACGGAGCTCGCTGTAGAGCCGGCTACAGAGCAGCAGAGTGGCAGAGAGATACCTGCTGAGACAACACAACCCTTTTTAACGTTACTCTAATATCTGGAGGGAGATCAGTCCACTCCTTTGTTTCTGTAACTGAGAAAGCAGTTTGAGTAACGTAAATTGTGTGGATCAATGTTTTATATCCGCCGTCTCCCCTCGTTGATAATCCTGTTTGTCTGACTTCACTATGAGCTGTTAGAATAAATAGTTTAAACCTGCAGTATCTTATAAAGTAAACTAACAGAACATAAACAACTAAATCAAAGTTGTATTTTTCGATAATATGGTAATAGTGGTACGAGTTCTTGCTCACTGAGTTTTCTCTTCCATTCTCCAGTAAACGTGTGGCGGCGACGCGCTTTGAGTTCAGGCTGGTGCACGCTAAGGGTAGAGTACGAGCAGGGAGGCAGGGAGGCACCTGATTGGTTCTTTAAAACCGGGACTAGAGGAACTGACTGGGAGACGTTTTTACAGGATTACAGCAGCTACAGATGACGGATCTTTTCCGGTCTTTTTTCAGTGCTCATAAGAAATGGATTGCTGTCGGGGTGTAAAGACCATTTCAACCAATATAACAAAAAGTGTATACTGGATAAATCGTAGACCCCATCTTTAAGTATTTTTAAACCAATAATTTTGTACTTTTGCTTAAGGAATATTTTGAATGCAGGACTTTTACATGTAACAGTATTTCTATACTGTAGTATTTCTACTTTTACTTAAGTAAAAGATCCGAAAACTTCTTCCCCCACTAGGAAACGCACAGGTGTTACTAATAACATTAACGATGGCTGTGTTCAGCCTCGGCTCTGTTGACAGTGAGCCAGCACGCATAATACCATGATGACCCTGAAATGAAGCAGCTAAATGGGATTCAGCCATCATTCATTTATACCTGTGCTTTTCCTACCGTGACATACAACAATGTCGTCTGTGATGAAGGCCTCTTGTTCTCATCAGCCCATAGTTTGATGACATCACGCAATTACCAGCACACAGCAGCTCCAGCCAACATCCATCTGACTAGAGGTCCAATCAGCCAAGTAGCTGAAAACACCTGAACAGACACTGTTTCATGATTATCAACCACATCACTGTGAAGGCATTTATTATAGGTTCAACACCTTGAATTTCAGTGATGCATAATAATAATAACTCAATAGTAATTTGTACGGCTGGGACGATACACCTATCTCCCGATTCGATACTAGTGCTGATTCAATATATATTGTGATTTGGTATTACGATTTATAACGATTTTTGTTAATGTTTTTAACACTAGACCATGGGAAAAAGTTGAATCATACACTTCTAGGGACTTTTATTTTGGAAAATAACTAAATTGATACAGTAAAAATGTTTGCGTTTCAACATGTATGTAGTCAGAGATGTCCTGAAGTCAAATATATCAGTCATTGTCAGGCATTTTGAAAACTAAATTGGCAATACATAAGTGAATTGATTTTTCCCCAACCAATAGTAATTTGAGTATCAGTACTGAAATAAACAAATAGTGTATCTAACAAATGACTCATTATTTAACATAAATTCTACTTGTAGGATTGAAAGACAGAAGCTGCTGTTAATATGCGTCTGTGTCTATGTGTCCAAACTGATTACAGCACAAGTCACAAGCTTTTCTTCGTCTTCGGAGCATCACCAAAGTTAGACGATTTCTAATTCAAAATGATATTGAAATGCCGATACGTGCTTTTATTACAAGTTGCTTACTGTTATGACTGTGATTATCTGTTTTATTGGGCTGCCTAAAAAGAAAATTATAGCCAGTTCAGAACGCTGCAGCCAGGATTTTGACTACAAAAATGCTCGTAACACTGCACTGGCTTTTTACTGATTTGTATTGTTTATATTCATGTTTTCTGCTTAATCCGGTGTGAGGCACTTGGGCTGCATCACTGCATGACAGGTGCTATGCAATTAAAGTTATTTGTTTCTCATTACATCAGTAATACAATGTCTGAAGATATTATATATTTATTTAGCTACTGTGCTCATTATTGTACTTTTTTGTTGCACACAAAAGTGGTAGTTGTGTCCTCCCTTACATTCAGATGTGGGATGACCGGGTCACTAAATGGCACTGCTGTATTTCCTTCATTCTTTGGTTTAATAACAGAATCCTTTCTGCCATTTTGAAAACCTTGTGCTCACCCAAGTCAACCGAAAGGATAATGTCTATCATAACTGTAAATTTCCACTCCAGTCTGTATATAAATATGGATGATAATTAAAGTAACGACTTACAATATTTCTGAAATTTAAATTGTACTTTGTCACACAACTCGTTAATGAAATACTGAGTGTCATGCCACCATCTAACCGTGTACCGTATTTCAATTCATTACGTTCACACTCACTCCTGCCGCCATACAGCGATACAGTACCAATCACCATAGTAACTCCTGAAGGAGTCTTGCTGCAGTCCGGACTTAAAGGGTTGAAGTGCTCTCCCTCCGTCGCCAGCAGCTCATTACTTATCCATGAAGGACTGTTAACCACACTGAAATGGAATCAGATCTATTCACAACAATGGTTTTAATTAGATCTGTGTGTGTGTGTGTGTGTCTGGGTGTACGCTACGGTGTCTGTTTGTATGTGTACTTGTCAGTGGGCAGCGGCAACCTTGAAACCCGGGAATCCCATGTGAAACGTGATGGTGCGCTTCGTGTGTTTATCACCTAAGACTAATTGATTAATGTGTTTCACCGCTGATGTCGTCTAGAAAACAAATGGCCTTCCCTGCGCTCACACACACACACACACACACACACACTTTCTCAGACACACACGTCGCTGAACTTTATGTAATTAACGCCTGAATGGCCCATGTTTTTCAGATGCGCCAGTGCTGATGTGGAAAATAAGAGGGGATTAATGCGGCCCTCTGTTAATTCCACAGCCTGCTCCAACACAAGAGGCTGACCCGATATAGACAGTGAATCCTATGCAGTTAATAGGGTAATTAATACTTAAGTCTTCTTAACACTGTACCATTTTCCATGGTAGCGTGACGCTACACCTTTTGCCCACGAAGGGTGTCCGGGGATTTTGGTACAAATCTCCTCTTAACCATCCAATTAAAAAGCTCATCTACACTTATACTGCATTTTTCTGCTTCTGTGTGCTACTTGTTTGGAAAAGTGAACCAACAATCAAGTTTATTTATTATTACACTTGTTTTTTAAAACAAGAGCATCACTCCATTAGGGCTGCACAATTAATCGAATATTAATCGCGATCACAATTTGGGCTTCCCACAATTAAATGAACATGATGATCGACTGCGTTATTGACGTTTAAAATGCTCCGCTCATAGAAAACCCTGCTGCTTAAATCAAGCGCTTCCTAAACTAACAGCTAGAGATGCTCCGTCAGTCAGCAGCCCATTGAAGCCGGCCCGTTTCAGCAGTCTCATATGCTCATATATCTGTTTTTTTGCCTGTCAGACACACTTGTGCAGCCGCCACATTTTTTTTTTTACGTCGGCACACAGAGGCACAGTCGTAACGTCACACACACACATCATGTCGTCGGTGCGGAATTTCTTCAGCGTGAGTGAAGGAGACTTAAAGCTGTAATTTGTCACAACTGCAAGTCCAAAATAAGCCGTGAAGGAACAACCTTAAAAACATTTGGAACAACTAACTTAATCAGACACTTATTATATTGCAATTCATTCCCATGATGCTGCTCAGAGTAATCACAGTGACCGGCTCGTCTGCCAACAGCATGGAACTGAAGAGCTGGTGGTGCATTCAAGCTCTACTCAGTAAAAACGAGTACTGGGCGATGGCAGATTATAGCGCTATCATGATGCGTTCAAATGTTATCTTGTAAAATGAGAAATTTGAAGAAATCCAGTTGTTTGAGGGATATGTTTTCACAGCAATATAAAAATAGATAATAGAGAGAGAATAATGACATGTTTAACTTCCTAACACTAGCTCTAAGCAGCTTCTAATATATAATTAAAACAACTAATGCCAAGATTTTTTTAATCAAAGCAAATATTTAAATAAAAATACAATCATTTATTTCATAATCATTTGAATTGGGTGTTTTTATGCAAAAAAAAAAACCTATAGATGCTATAACAAAGTAAAAGGATAACATTTAGAGTTTTTGATGGTTGGAATGAGGCACAACATGGAAGTGAAAGCAGCGGTCTGTTTATTCAAATGTGAAGTTGCAATAAAAATATTTTGTCCCTAAAAATCTATGAATAATCGTGATCTCAATATTGATCAAAAGAATTATCATTTTGGCCATAATCGTGCAGCCCTACACTCCATCATGTTACTCATTTTCAGGAGTGAAAGTGTCTGTAAACATTGTCTAAGATGAATTAAAGCTGTAAAGTATTTCACATCAACACCGCTGCACATCATACTTCATCATAGTCTGATGTCCAGTCAGTCTTATCTTTGAGCGACTCAAAGAGTGACATGTCAAGGACTTAAAAAAAAAAAAAAAATTAAAAAAAAGAAGCTAAAACTCTCCCTGTTGGCCGGGGAGGGATCAGAGGGATGGATGACAAAGGAAATGGGGAGTGGAGAAGAGAGAGGAAGAGCAGCAGGGAGGGAAGGTGTGAGAGAGAGAGAGAGAGTATGGTGTGATTTCCTGTGCGACAGAGCCCCACAGCAGACATGGGAGGAATAGCAGGTAACCAGGCTATGGAGGAAAGAAACATTTCTGTTTTGTCACATCACTTGATCCAGTGTGGCCCCCCGAAAAGACATTTTTGTCTCCAGTTGCTTCTTTAAGGTAATTTATCTAAAGAATAGCAGGCAAACAGTCCAGCAGGTAAATGATTTTCTGACTACGAGGGGAATCTAATGATCAAGCACCGACGCTGCCTGCTGTGAATCCTCAGAGACTCTGCTGGGACCAGTATAGGTGCACACTGCAGCTGGGCCAACACTTAATGCTAAATTATGAATCAGCGCTAAACATTAACAAAACTGTTCATCAATGGGAATAAAGCCACAGGGAAGGGAGAAAAAACATAATTTCACTATTGTCTTCTAAAGGAAGCAGAGGAGGCTGCTGGGTAATAAAGCCTTTAGTAATACTTTAAATCCCGTTTGGTTTAAACTGTTCGCAGCTCTCTTGATGACTTGTCTTTTTTGGCTGTTTTATACTCTTTTCAATTCCCTCAATGTAGCGCAAACTCAACGTCCTTGCTCGTATACAGTGTCTATTTAAAAGTATTCATGAATATTGTATTGTGTATTGTTCTTTTGTTTCTAATCCCCACAGGTGAATGGTTAAATATTCATCGCTGCATCACGTCAAACTCGTGGATACGTTTTAGGGAGTTGCGAATGTGCAGCTGTACCTTTTATACTTTATATTCCGTACTATTAGATTTAGAACGGTCTGAATGTAATACGATAAATGTGATGTAAGATCATATGATTTCATTGAATCATACAGCAAGTTCCATTTTTCTTCTACTGTACATTTGTCTTTGGTTGCATGGAGGGACGTATCAGTCCCAATCAATCACACAAGAAATAAATCAATTACTATATAAGAGTATTTAGAATGGCATCCATGATTTGATGACCATGACAGCTTGTGTTTTGTGTTATTGAAGGAAAAAAAGTTCTTAAATTCAATCCACTCTTTGTTGATGTCTTGCTGTGATTATACTGCACATGCAAACGCTTCTGTTGGTGACTGCAGGATGGGAGCTGGCAGCAGGCGAGGAGGAGACTCGACGGGCCGCTACGACCAGCGAAGCCAAGGATCACGTGAACGACTGGCAAAGCCGAAGGCGTAAATAGGAAAAATTTTAATAGCCCTGCTTGCTTGTATACTTGTATTGTAAAGAAGGAGGTATACAGTGAAGAAACGCATAACACAACTGTCCTTGGAAAATGAATCAAATGTTCCACAAGACAGGGAAAAACACACTGTGCGTTCTAATACCCATACTACCACACTATTTAGCATGCAAAAGATTTAGTACGTTCCAATACATAGTATGTCAAATGGAGTATGTCAAAAATACCATGATGTTCCACTCAAGATCACGTTGCTACATTTGTATGAAATATTTCTAACTACAGTACAATAAAAGTAAATGTAGTTCCACATCTGCATTTTACTTTTTGGTTTTTAGGTGCATATTCTCTCAACATTTCTTACAGTGAACCAATAAAGCAGATGAGCACAAAGTGAATGGCCGTCTTTATCACGTACAAGCAGCAGTATCACAGTGTACTAACATGAACAGGTGAATGGCTACAGCCTTAGTACGGTGACTTTTCACCTTCAAATGATAATAATTACACAGGTGTGTCCTATTCACACCAGATAATGTTGTTAATTTCACTTTTGTGCTTCAGAAGCAACAACACAAATTATTTAGAAAAAGCAATCCAGTGAACATCCGATATGTGGCTGACCTAAACAAAGTGTGCTGTCTGTTGAGAAGGTAACATCCAAATTGGTGCAGCTCATAATTAAAATCAACCGAGATGACCGCAGACTTCAATGACACGATGCGTCCATTTAATCCGAGACTATAAAAGCGCCGAAAGGTCAGCGCGGTCCACGAAGCGGCCGCAGTACTCGCGCGGACTGAGCTACATACTCAGTATCTTTGGAACAAGAGCATTTTCAACCTTTAAATATGACACGTCCAGGGAAAAGCCTATGAGACAAGTGTGACCACTCTCAATTGTGTGCTTCCTCTAAATGTGATGACTACACACAACGGCTGCGGCACAATAGTAAGTGGCATAGCTGGGTCCAAATAATCAGCTGAATGAATGCATTTTTCAGAAACCATTATTCGGATGTGGCGATGCGCGCACAACAAACGTACCCCACAACAAACGGAGGCATCTGGAGGAGGGAAAAAAAGTTCCTTTCACTGAGCTGGCATGATAAGAGCGTCTGTATTTCCACTCCCTTTATCACTTCCCGTCCCAGACAATGGATTGAATTTCAAAAGCCAATAAACAAGGGAGATGTCCATTCTGCATGGCAGTTATCACAAGCCAGCGTCCCACTCTCATTTGCTCACCCTCCCCTCCCCTCCCCTCCTTCTTTTCCTTCCCCCCCTTTTTTTCTGAAATGAGTAGGAAAAGAGAGATGGAAATTAAAAGTGGGGAGGGAGAGTTGGGAGAGAAGAAAAGGAGCAGAGGAGATGAGACGCCTTCATGCTCCGGCTCTCCTTTCATTGGACTGATAAAGGAAAGCATCAAGGCCAGGAGTGGATGTGTTTTTTTCTGTTAACTGAATGAGGCTTTTGAGGGTGATAGTGAGGAGCCGCTCCCCTGAGAGATGTTTGGAGGAACGGGGAGTGGTGAGCCAACATAATAAATATTCTTATCTGTTATTGTCATTGTAATGGGACAGGGCAGAGAGAGGGAGGATGCGACAGCGGATAGCTCTGTCGGTGCCAAGGGACCTGACTGTGTTGACATGCAGAGGAGAGAAAATCAAAGGAGAGACGGAGAGCGAGAGAGGAAGGAGAGAGCGGGAAAGATTTTAAGCCAGAGGGAGTTTGCGTGCGATTATTAATGGGTCGTCCTGGTGGGAAAGAGGATATAAACAAGAAAAGGTGACAATGAGGCTTTTCTCCTCCAGCCTATTGCTTTACTGTATCACTCACTGCCAGGTGTTCTCGACAGGAGGGAGGGAGTGCGGTTAAGTTCGGAGGCAGATCATAAATGGGCAATTATGTTTGGTTTTCGTACAACATCGCTTTGATTGAGGAAACATCAGCTGTACAACCGTGTGGAGGCCTTAGAGCCCCGTCACACCGGCATTTCTAACAGCAAGTTTAACATCCGAATCAGTTCACTGCTACAAACAGTGGATTCCATCAAGAAGGACATTTGTGAGGAGCATTTAGTTCAGATATGACCCACAAGTTCATGCCGTTGACAGTGCTAACCTTTGAGGAAAAGGAGACAAAGAGAGTCCAAAATGGAGGAAAACCATCACATTTGCTGTGTCACGCCATCCGATTTTATATGATCCTGCTCTGTGCTGGATTATAAACCACGCCACAAAAGAGATGGTTTGCAGTCAGCCATGAGAGAGTGGGCTGGATGGTACAAGTTTGTTCCCTTGAATTAGCGGTTTTATCAACTGGTTAGCAATCAAGCCACACGATACCAGCAACCACTGGTGCCTTCAAATGAAACTCGTGAGCTCGTGTTTACAACATGGGAAGTCGTGTACACGATATGCGTAGCGTTCAAGTGGTTAAGTCGTGAGAACACCGCTGCTAAGCAACGGCAAAATGAACGTTACTGTCGGCGTCTAGAAGCCACAGAGGCTAACAATTTAGCAAGCTAGCAAGCGGGTAACATGATGCAGGAAATGCAAAGGTATAATGACAGAGGAAAAAGATGAGGCCGTTGGGAATATCAACATTTTCCGAAGGCATATTATAAAAGTACGAAGAAAAACATAATATACGACTGAAATTACAATAAATTAACTTATTATGCACCAAAAAATTAACTTCCATAGCCTCCGCCCATTTCTGACAACGTCAAACAAACACGTCACAACTCGTGAACTCGGAGCTTTCACTAGGGGTCACCAAAGCTTCATGGGGGGTCACAAGGCCTTCTTGATTTTCAGGGGTGTAAGACAACTTTTTTGAAAAACATACAGTTGGCTTATATCTCAGCATTTCATTCATTTCTGTGAAGAAAACTAAATGATTTTTTTATTTTTAAAGTTTGGATTATTATTTATGATATAAACAGTATAAGGGCACGGTGAAGACCTGAATACAAGTTATATTAACAGAGTCTTCCCTCTCTGCTAAACAGCTTCGTCCTGTGTTAGAAAAGTACGCATTTAAACAATCAAAGAGCTGATGGAACAATGGCCAAACCTCAGGGAGAGGAAAACACTGAATTTGACCAAAAAGAAGCCTATTAAGTATGTATGATACACAATACAGAGAATTCTATTAAAAGTTCCTAAAAAAATAACAGGAAAACTCTAATGTAATATTCACAGGAAATAATCTGCTCAGAAATCATCCAAATCGCTCGTTTTACACAAACTTCCTGCAGATATTGTGTTCTTAATTGTACAGTTTATCAGTTGTTCTGTACTATAATATGACAAATCCATTAAATATGTTGGTGCCAAAGTTTTTATTATATTCTACAATATCTGCACATGGTAACAACAGTGCGGTTATGGTTAGAGAAAGACTATGACAGTTAGTGTTGAGAAGATTGATACCACTCTCATGTTTGCACCGTAAACATGAAGCAAGTCCCAGCAGCCAGTTAGCTTAGCATAAAGACTGGAAATGGGGAAGATCTAAAGTAGGAGATGTTATACAGTATACCATTTCTCTGAGTCGATTGAAAAAAATGGTCCACTCATTTTTTCTATCAAACCACGTAAGTTCAAATGAACTGTTGGACACCTGAGGAGGTTTCCTCTGAGGAGCAATAAGGAGGCAGTAGGTTAGTCGGGGGGCTTACGTATCGAACACCCATCCATCTACAGACCACGATGAATGCTGCCCAGTTTCTGCTGCCTGAGAAAGACCCTGCTGATGGCCCACTAATGGAGCGTCATTTTGCACACATCTCCTCCCCTTCATATATTATCTTCCAATATATTGATTCATCATCCGTACACACAACGCTTCCAGACTCCCCGCTCCCCTTCCCCCGGTTAAATGGTCAGCTGTGGACAGTTAATGTGAGTTATCATGGTGGGGTTACACCTATAGGCTCAACACACTACGGTCTCCAATGCCCACTGGACAATTACAGTGTCCAGTGTGCAACAATGTATTTTCAGCTAAATTGACTTGCTGTAACATATCTCTTTAGCCCTGGGACTTATACATACATTCTCTTAACAAGTTCTTGATGTATGTGATGTATATTCCATTTAAAGCACGCCCTAACTCTCTTCTTTATAGACAAGACGTCACGCGGCGCTTTTAAAACATGAAATAGCCGATGTTCTGCAGGTCTCGCAGCCCCATACACTGACACGTCAAAGCTCCTCTCAGGGACTGCGTTGCTTTCACTCGCTCGTTTTCTGTAAAGAGGGGGAGGGGGGGGGGGGGGTCCGTGTACAGAGAAGTGTGTGTGCGTGTTTGTGTTGTAAGGCCGAAAAAACGAGCGTGGTTGCTTTACTTTGCATGTGTTTGGATCAGTAACGTGCAGTGAAATCTTCGCCCGGGTAGGCAGTGACCTATCAATGTGGAATATGGATATTATCTATCCATGCGTAATGTAGACAAGTCTAAAATGTAGTCTACATTAGTTAGGCAGACATACATCACAATTAACGCCCAGAGAGAGAAGGAGAGCTTGGTGTCAGCGCACCAGTAGAAAACTGCTTATTCACAAGATGCGCAAAAGTGCACCCACACACAATGAGCGTCTGGCGACGACGCACCAGGATAAAGAAATAAGAGAGAAATCTTGGTGTCAGCGCACCAGTAGAAAACAGCTTATTCACTCCTACAAAATGCGCAAAAGCGAACCAATAACCACACACAATGAGCGTCTGGCGACAGGGAGAATAATTGGTGTCAGCGCACCAGTAGCCTCACATCAGACAATATACACAAAGTCAATACAAAGGTTTTAAAAAGGGTATATCAGGGCTGTATCGAATATCATTTTTTTACATTCAAGCTTCTATTGAGGTTTTCAAATGAAGCTTTGAATGTGTCTGATGCTGTCATCACTCTAAACAAATGGGAGAAAAATATAATTTTGTGTTGTATAAATGTAACTTATGGTGCTGTTAGACTGTTGCTAGAGCGAAAGCCGGAGAGCAGAGTTTTTGACAGCATTGAAAATGTTGTTTTTGAAAGTCTAAATACCAACAAATATGAAAAAAAAAGTTATGAATGAAGCTTCAAACTATTCGATTCAGCCCTATACATTTTATATATACACACACATTGTTATTATTTTTTAAGGAGGCACTTACTTTATTTGCAGACGAAGTCCGTGCGCCTGTCCCTCTGGATAAAGATATCAACGGCTTTGCTGTAAAAGTCCTCCTTGTTCCCTTCTGTTCCGGCTGTAGGTCTTTATGCACTTTATCGCTGAAAAGGTCCTCTCCACAGATGTGATGGTCGAAGGTACAGTTAAGACCAGCTTCAGGGTACAGATGCCTCGGGTACAGTCTCCTGCAGGTCATTGTCTGTCAAAAAAGTAAGCGTCATGTACAGGCGTCATTCCTTGGGCTGGTTGTGAACAGTATAATCCCACCAAATGAGACTTTAATCTAACCAGATCAAAGATTATTGCATTATCTAGACAGGCTCTTCAATTTCATATCATCAAATTTCTACAAAAAGGCTTCTTTTACCTCACTTGCTCTGTTGACATATCTCAACACCACAGATATTTGAGCCTTGTTTGTGATATCCGTGTCTCATCCACTTCTTTAGGATGCTGCTTGTATGTCATTATTTTATGACTCCTGATAACCTTGACAACGGCTCCAGTGTTATGTCCTTACTGGTTTTCAATCGAACTGGTTTCCGTATGTTGTGTTACCAAACAGCAGCAGTTGTGGTTTGTCTCTGTCACCAGATGCGTCACACATTCACGAACATATTACTGGCGATTTTCAAGCCGCATCTCATATTTACTGCGGCGACTATGATTGTATAAGTGAGCACTACATCACAACCACCTATGAAAAACAGGAATTTACAAAATATATCTTTTGCAAGATCACGTCGGGCTGGATTCTACCTCATAAGAGCAAAACTTCCAGTCACATATTGATATGTTACGTCAGCGTCCAGGTAACATTTTGTTTTGGGTTGATCTACAGTTTACCTTTACCTAAAACTGGTTTCCTTGGACATATCTTAGAAAATACCCAACATATTTATCAATGGTTTTACGGCCATATTGACCACTGTACAGCCCCATATGACGCATTATGACAAAGAAATACTTTTAAACAGTCAGTCATATACTGTCAATACACGTCACTGCCATTATAGATTATAATTCTTACAGTCTTCAATGCACATACTTTTGTAATACAGTATGAACATATCTGTCACTGTCGATATAAATACTACACACTGTACATACAGTATATAGACATCTTTACATGTACATACTGTACATAATCATCCAGTCCATTCAGTATTTATTTCTTTGCACTATTTGTATTGTTTACAACTTCCAGAACACTTGTATAGTCGTTTTATTTTATTATTTTATTCTTATTTTATTGTTGGTCATTGGTGCTTTTTATATATATTTATATAAATATTTATATATACACCTAGATTTTCACTACTTGTGTACATAACAGTCCCGTCTATTCCTCACCTTTATTTGTCCAGCTTTGTTGTCCTTGTCCCTACAGTAGCTGTTATTTCTATTTCTGTGTAAGTACATTGACAGAGATGCATAAAACCGGAGTCAAATTACTTGTATGTATGTACTTGGCAAATAAACCTGATTCTGATTAAACAGTGAGGATCAGACAATACTGTCACTGAGCCACGGGAAGGGAAGAGTACAAGTAATGTTCTACCCACAACACAGTACTGTCTGATCGTCACTGTTTAAAAGTATTTATTTGTCATAATGAGTCGTAGTAGGGGCTGTACAGTGGTCAAGCTATTAGATGGTAGATATGAAATGCACAGTAATGTTTGTGAATGTGTGACGAATCTGGTGACAAACCACTACTGCTGCTGTTTGGTAAACACATCATACCAAAACCAGTTGGGACATAACCAAAGAATGTATATTGCTAAGAAGTGCCACCAACAGCAAAGCTACGCTTCCGCCATTTTGGACCGGAAGCGACCACCTGACGCCAGGAAAACATATAAAAGTAAAAGAAAATTACTTCTATTCTATTGTCATTGTGATGGAATTTTCTACAATTCCTCTCTCTCCTTGGTCGAGAGGTCAGAGTGTCACTCAGAGTGTCCCTCTGTTGACATTATTGGGTTGGAGTCCTGTCTAGGAGCTCCACCGTTATCTGTACAGCTGTGTCTGTAGTAGGGACCATAGAGCAAGTCGCTGTGGCAACCCGGGTCAGAGATGCCAGAGGAACCGAGTAAGTCAAAACATGATAAGGGTAAAACACTGAGCACCAGGGAGAACGGGCAGAGTTGTGAGGCCTTCACGCAAAGAGCACATCAATGGTGGAGACCTGACAATTGCTCCTTGATCAAGCTTCAATAAACCTTCTGTGTAAGACATCTGCAGCTTCGGGGCCTCTTCCTTCCTATTGACTGAGTTAACCTGAGTATTCAGAAATTCCACAACAGTCATATTCTACGGAAATGACCCGTGTTGAACAATAAAGTAATCTAAATATAATAACCGTTTTCAAAATGTTGTCAACAAATACACCGGAGTTTCCTCTCTCTTTGCTTCTATACTCTTTGACATGACACCGATAAACACAGTTGTGTGGCTATTTCTACCAACACATGCAACAGTTCAACATTAATTGGCAGAGCTACCGCTCTCGCCGTATCCCCGAAAGCTAGCTCTTGCTTGACAAGGTAAAATGTCACATCAATGAGGCTTTTTAATATCCACGTGTTTGCCTTTACCTTCGCATCTTTGCTTGCTGATATGGAAACTGTGCTGCTCATCCAGCGCCGCGTCGACGCGACTCTTGCCGAAAGTTTTCAGGGCGATCCGAGAGTGGACATGAGCCGTGGATCTGTCATGCTTCAGCAGAGCTCTTGGTGAATTGATCAGGTCACAGTAAACCCCCTTTTATCCACACGCCGTCGCTGCTGGAGGAGAAGAAGAGTATGCATGGAACATTGTAAAAAGCTTGCTAGGCTGCCGCAGCCACATAGTCTATCTCCTTATGTTCCTACAACTCTGTTTGGAAAGTCTGTGTTTATGCCCCTTCCGCTCGGTACGTAAGGTCCTGCAGGTCCGGTGTTAGCTTACCATTAGCGACCAGTGCTCTCTTGTCTTCATAAGACAGGGTTGAAATGCTGAACGCCACCGTAAAGCTAGTCGCGCTGGACGCTAGTTGCTACGGCTACTGCAAAGTGCGGCCGAGTGGCGGCGAGCCGGAGCGAGAGGGAGTGGATGTCACGTGACATGACGCAGGGTCGATGATTGGCTGCGATAGGTTCCTAACTTTGAAATGACCCGGAAGCAGTCTATGCTAAGGACAGGTGCGTCAATCAATGCGTCCTTTCTTATAGCCTTTAGCATAGGGTACACTACACTGGACCATCCTATCCTTTACCAAAGGAAAGAAGATAATGCCGTCCCACAATTCCTTGCGGGAGCAACATTTAAAGCAACGCACCATTCATTTTGTTCAGGAAAACAAACAATATGCCTATCTTGCATAGATTTAACAATTATTTTCTTATAATCATGGGGTTCATGTTGATAAATATGAGTCGACAGTGAGAACCATTTCACTTCTTTATTATATATTTATTTTGATCATGTAACACATAAGTAAAAAATAAGACAAGAATAATAAATTAAATGAACAGTAAGCATAGAGCAAACTGTCAATACAAATTCTCATAAACAACATATATAATCAAGACAAATAAATATTACATGTCCGAAAAGGAGTATGAAGAATATGATCCTCCTACCCCTTCTCCATAACTCAAACAATTAACTCAATATTTATCATATAAACCTTTGTGACTGGTAGCATATATTCCTTTTTTTAATTTCAATTCCAACATGGTAATGAAGTAATATTTTTCACCGGGTTGTCCACATTTAAGATAAGATAATCCTTTATTAGTCCCACGGCAGGAACATTTGCAGTGTTACAATCATCGTTTTAAAAAAAAAAGCAAGATAGGCCTATAATAAATAATCAAAGAGTAAAAAAGCAAAGTATAATAAATAGACAGTCTGAATGGTTGAATTCAAATTATTACACATAGGAAATATTGATATTGGTATCGGTTGTGTTTTCCTAAGTCCTTATGAAATCTCCTTCACATCTTTCCGTCCTGGAAGAGGGATCCCTCCTCAGTTGCTCTTCCTGAGGTTTCTTCTATTTTTTTTCCCTGTATGTTATAAGGGATTTTTTTTTTGGTTAAGTTTTTCCTCATCTGATGGACAGAGGGTGTCATATGCTGCTCAGATTGTAAAGTCCCCTGAGGCAAATTTGTGATTAGTGTTATTGGGCTGTACAAATAAAATTGTCTTGACTTGACCTTACTTGACCTCATGACATTTTCTATCGAGGTCAAGGAAAAGTGCTTAGGAAAAGACATTAGGACGTAATTTTCTTTACTTGTCGATCGCAGCCTTTGCCTCATCGTTGATCATTCAACACATTGTGCATTCCAATACCCAAACTACCATACTGTTTAGTATGCCAGAAAAAGATTTATGTCAGGAACAGTATTTTTAGGAGCGAGTGTCACAAGGAGCATACTGTACTATTCTGACTAGTTTTACTGGAGTATAGTGTAATCCTGAAAAAAATTAAGAATCATGGAAATTTAAATCAAATAAATAGATACAATTCATAAAATTATGAATTATGAATATGAAGACATGATCAATAAATAGAACTGTCATGTAATGTCAACATTTCTTTTTAGCTTTGGTGAGGCACTGCCTTCCCTGACGGCACATCACTGGTTTGGATGTGCTTTCATGCGCACATGTTGCTTTAAAATTTGTATTACAAAAATCCACCAACGTTATTGATTTTGTGTCAAAGCTTCGCAAAGAATATACACAAACCCGTGCACAAACACACAAGCAAACACGGACATGTAGTGTTCTCTATCTTATTGTGATCTCCTTGTATATTAGGCAAGCTGGCTGCCAGGCTGCATGCTCGGTCTGATCAATTATTTAAGCTACCTTGAGCTCTCTGGGTTTTCCCAGGATTTATTAGGTCCAGCTGCTGGAAGTTTGGCACAGTGAAAAACATGATGCATGGAGAGAGAGAGAGAGAGAGAGAGGGAGAGAGAGAGAGAGAGAGAGAGAGAGAGAGAGAGAGAGAGAGAGAGAAATACCACAGAGACTCGTCAGCCATGTGCCACTTAATGCAAAGCAGGGAAACGTGAGAAGTGTAACATCTGAGTTTCAAAGCAGCGAATGGGATGATGTCTTTGCTTCTCAGAGGACAGCACGATGCTGGAGGGAAAGATGGGCGAGTTGAGTGCCCACCTCTGTTGTGTAGGACAAATGACATGATAGCAAATTTTGCCTGAGATGTGTTGCTTTTAACTGGAAAGAATGAGATATGGGAAAAAAGACAGTGCGTGCGTGTGTGTGTGTGTGTGTGTGTGTGTGTGTGTGTGTGTGTGTGTGTGTGTGTGTGTGTGTGTGAGTGTGTGTTTATTGCTTGAGCTCAGCATCCAAGAGTGCATGTGTGCACACTCTACAGTATTTAGCATCTGTGTGTGTGCGGGTGCAGAGTTTTCTCCCGCGCAGTGGCAGCCTGCAGCAGTAATGAATGGGGCCTGGGGATAGCTGAGAGGATGGGAGGTGGCAGATCATAAATAATCATTTATCCCACCGTTTCCCCTGCCTCGCTGCCTGACAGACCACTGGGTACAGGCAGGGGGAAGCCAGCAGCGCGAGCCGAGACGCAGCTGCACCGGCCGCGACGCACATGTGGCCTCAATGCTCTGGGGCAGATTTTCTTCACAGCAGGTCTATCTCGCTGATGTGCCAGTGAAATGAGCAAAACTGTAATATTGTGAAGATACAGGATGAGTTGTGATCTGTGAAAAAAAAAAAAGAAAGAAAGAGAGAAAAGAAAAGCCAAGCAGACAAACATGAAGGAAGAGATAGGGGTATGAAGTAATGAAAAAGGTAAATGAAAATCAAAAGCTGGGCCTGTATTGTTATGTGTGTTATTTATCTTAAAATCAATAGCCACCTTACCCATTAACTTTTAATGTGTACTTCCAATTGGATCCTGAAATTAAACAGTGCTGGAGGAAATCAGCAGCACCTAATGGCAGAGCCCTGGGGGAAAATTCACTCATAAACACAGGTTCGCCGCTCCCGCAGAGGGGGAGTATTGGCTTGTGAGTGGCAAAAAATTCATTCTGAACACAGGGGTGATAAACTGAAGATCTATGATGCACTTAAGACCATTGTCAAAAAGCTTAGTGCTATTAGTCAAGCGACATGAAGCGTCCGCAATCATTCACAGTAGTGTAGCCTATTGAAGTGCATACTGAAGGAGATGCAGAGAAAGAGACATGTACTCTCAGTACCCTTACAAAAAAGAAGTATTCAAGTTTATTTTACAAGGTAAACTTAAGTATAGTTCAAGTATAATCCCAAGTATACTTTCATAAGAATACTAATATTAATGTACTAGTAGTATACTTGTAAGTGTACTACTAAATTGGCCCACTTTTTAATTTATAAAAGTATGCCTTAAATATACTTTAAGGCCCTGTTCAGACCTGGCATTAACATGCATCCTCAGTGATCCGAACACAAAGTGGACAGCTTTAAGTACGTCTGTTCACACCTGACATTAGAATGCGTCTCCATGTGTCTTGAGTGGCCACTTGTCATCGGATCTCACTTCCCCGCTCTATATGCAAATAACCAGGTAGTATAAACACGGCTGATACAGCAGACGTTGTGACGTAATATTACATGAATGTCAGTAGTAATATCCCACATATTCATGTATTCGGATACATTTTATTAACATCAAAATATAAGGTTATTTTGCCGGCGGTCCCCGGGGACATCCTCGCGCCGCCCGCACCGCTGTCTTTGCCAGGCAACAGCAGGTACAGAGCTTCAGAGAGCCGGGGATGAGAGAGAGAGCGGGTATCAGCTCCCACCTGAACAAAAACACAGACACATCTCCGACAATATGATAATAATGCACTTCCTGTGTCTAGTCTGATAGTCTGTAGACTATGTAGCCTATAGATAAGATATATTTTAATAAAATACAGTTGTGCCGACAGAATACAGTAGAGCATAGAAGCTGTTATCATGCTGGGAGGCAGTCAAGCGCTGGCGTCTGTCTGTCTATTTACATGAGGAGCAGTGAGACCCCGCGGATCCCAGCGGGACATCAGTTGAGTAGGCGGTCCTTAATGTGGCCCAGGACACATTCAAGTACACACTGCTAAAAAAAGGTGGTCATATGTGGCCCAGACCACCTCTGAATGTGGTGTCTGAGCGATCGGATCTCAATGCGTCCTCAATGCGTCTTGATTGTGTTCACACCTGTACTTAGAGCTGTCCACTTGTGATCCGATCACTGACGAGGCATGTTAATACCAGGTCTGAACAACGCCTTAAATGTAAGAGTAGTAAATGTTGAGTACAAAACTAGTTTTCATCCAAGTTGTATTTTGTACTGTTTACTCTCTATAAACTACTAGTTTAATAGTTTTTACTGCAAGTATACTCCTACGTTTTCTTTAAGTGAACTTATAGTACTTAGCCTAATGTACTTATACTTTTCTGTATACTTTTCAGTATAAGCCAAGTGTACTTGGACTTTTCTGTATACTTGCCAAGTACACTTAAACTTTTCTGTATACTTGTTGGTTTAAGCTAAGGATACTTAAGTATATTTTTGTTAAGTATATCTCTGATAAGTACATAAAAAGTAAACTGAAAGCATACTCTCTTATTTTAAGTTTAAAAGAAGTATACTAAAGGCACACTTGAATAAACTTCTTTTTTTTAAGGGTATCCACAAGTCCCAGTGCTCCAAACTTTGTGTTGCATTTACATTTGATGGAGGGAGTTTTCTTGGTGAGCAAAGACACGGGAATGAAACAGAATTTTCAAGAAAAGCACATTATTCAGTCCTGTACAGAGTTAGTTTTACTCTGAGGTCTTTATTGGAAATGCAGTTTTAAGCCAGAGGATCAAGACTTCTTTTCTTTGTTCCCTTCTTCAGTACGTCTGACCACACACACGGGGCCATATGTGCGAGCTCTAACTAATACAAACTACCATGACTGTGCTCGAACACTCAAAGAGCAACATTAATCAGCGCTCCAACACCTCATGCTGCCTTCTCCAGCCAAGCAGGGTAAATCAGGAAGAAGTTGGACAGAGAGAAAAGAGGGAAATGGCTTTGATTTAATTTATGGCTTCCGCTTTCATGTCGCCACACGCCTGACTAAGTGTCAAAGTGGCATTTATGATGTATGAAATTAAATTACGGAGAGGAACACCACCACGCACAAAAGCACAACACACCTGCGATGTGTTCTCACCTCAGCGGTTTCGCTGAAAAAGGGCCCTTCATTTCTCTGTGTGTAATAAGTCTCTCTCCATTTATCTCTTTTTGCCTATTTCTTCACTGTCTACAGAACACGTCGAGGAGGCAAATCAAATTAGGCTTGTAATCAAACAGAGACCTATTTTGGGCTCTTTATTTGATATGGATCAACATTAGCGTCTGATTACTTTCAGTGAGTATCAACATAAATTTGGCCGGCATCAAAAGCTGAGAAGTAAAGATTGATGCGCTGCAATGATGAAAAAGCACTCCTTATGTTCAACAGCTGTCCAAGTAGAACTATGAAGTCAAATCCACAGCCCCCCACACTTCTATTGATTACTGACCACCACATCATCTGTTGTAACTTTGGACCAAAGAGAGTTTGATTTGAATCTACTGTAAAAAACTACTCTTGCCAGTGGCCAGAGCAACAGTGGTCAGAGAGGCAACATGCAGTAAAGACTAGAACTTTAAAAAAAAAAAAGTAATGATGTGACACTTTATGGATCCCAACTGAGAAATTCGCTTTATGCTTTCCCTCCTTCCAGGTGGTTCAGAGCAGAGGGTCAGCTACAGTTCAGTGCCACTACAGCTGGTAAATACCCAGTGGGTTGTTCATTCGTTTTGTTACACTGTAAGTCTACCGAAAGCACAGTTTGCAAGGGGAAAGTATTAAGGCTGGTCTGTCTCTGCACTGTAAGTTATTATTATTATTATTGGTTGAGAATTTGTTTGGAGGTATCTAGCTGCTAGCAACTAGCTTCTGCAAAACTAATAATATTTCCATCAGCTTCAGCTGTACTTGCTGGACTGTGTTTAATCTTACTTGCCAACCCTCCCGATTTTCCTCCCGGGGTCACAATTCTCCCGTATTTCTCCCGATTTATGGCAATTTTTTTCCTTTTCGTTATCTCAACCTGTTTGGCACTGTACAGCGTATAAAAACCCTACAGTTGCCACCTGGATGACAATAGAGCTACACCAAATGTCATTTCCCACTGGAAGAGAGCTGCTCGCAACTGTATATAAGAAGTGGATGTAGTCACCATGACGTCACCAATTGATTTGTGGACTGCCGTTTTGACGCCTCGAGTACGGCATTTTGGCCGTCGGCATCTTGGTATCCCATGTTGGCTTTTTGCAACCAGCTGTGGTACGAGAGGCTGGAGCTAAGCACAACCGAATGCTGAATAAGACATTTTTAAGCGACTAAAAAGGTTAGAATTAACTTTCATGAACTGAAAACACACTGTGAAAGGGTTAAAGGGACAAGACCCAGACCGGACAACGTTGTGGTAGCAACCTGTCGTGCACAAGGTAGCCACGCCCTAAAGCATACCCTGCTTTATGGTCTATTTTACTCTAAATGGGACCATCATTTACTAAATGAACATCATGCTGTATTGAAGAAGACTTGAAACTAGTGACTGAGACCATAAACTCATGTTTACAATGTTTACTGAGGTAATAAATCAAGTGAGAAGTAGGGTCATACTCTCATAGACTTCTATACAATCAGAATTCTTTTAGCAACCAGAGGAGTCGCCCCCTGCTGGTTATTAGAAGGAATGCAAGTTTAAGTCACTTCAGCATTGGCTTCACTTCTCAGACCCAGAGGTTGCCCACTGCTTGCAAACACAACACGGTTTGAGCTGCACTCGACACACATCACAGTGTGCAGCGCCCAAAGTTGGGCTTTGCTTGGCGTAGCGAAAAGCCATCATGGCGTGGTGCAAGCCATTGGAAATAATGGGTTTCAGAGCGCAGTGGTGCCGTTGTCACGTTGTGTCTGAAAGGGCCTTCAGTGAGTGAGAGACGGAGAGAGAAATGGAGAGTACAAAGAGAAAGAAATACTCAAGCAGGGGCAAAAAATGAATCAATGAATAAAAACTTGTGAAACTCAAATTTTTCTGGGGGAGGACCCCCAGCCATCACTTTGGTTATGAAATCCTCCCTATTTTTGAGGTCTCAAGGTTGGCAAGTATGGTTTAGTACTGATTTGCAAATGTTAGCATGCTAACACGCTCAACTAAGATGGGGAATATGGTAAATATTATGTTGACCTTAGCATTTAGCTGAAAGCAAACGCTGTTCCCACTGTATAGTCTTGCTGTGGACTGTTGTTTCAATTCATTGAATGTAAGAAGTTTATCTTTCTACCCAATTAACTTTATTTACTGCATTCTAGGGCCTATATCTGTTTACAGCATGGGATATATATTTATAAGAGTTATGCACATGGTCACATCAGTACTAGCATCACTCGTAATGACGTCTATGAAATTTTTCATGCTACCTGTGTTGCAGAGTTGGTGATCATAAAACCGCAGGCTGCTTCACTGCCCTCAGCTGTGAAGTTGTCCTGACATTTATTTTCACAACTCTGCCCTCCTTTTTAATGATTTTACACAGCAACAGAGGGACATTACACCAGTGTGGTCCTACTGCTGTACACATCCTACCTGATACACTGATGTCCTCTAGCTGCAGCTGAAGCACAAATAAAAGCTCAGCAAAACATCTGCGTCCATCTTCCTTGTTTATGTCGGTGTTAAGCACTTGGATGCGCGGCCAGTCATTATTACGACTTCCGAAGTCGCAAGTTTACGAGGAGCCCATGAAGACACGACCTGCCTTTCACATGCTGAGCTGACAGTGACAGGCCGCTGCTGCCTGGCATAAACTGTGACAGTCACCCTAACAAATTAACACTGGTGCCTTCAGTTGCCTGTTGGAAATAACAGAATTACAAGTTACAGTGTCAATATGAGGAGAATCTGAATGTTCTGTGCGTTCACACGATCACAGATTTATTTTAAGCATTCTAAGCTGCTTGGTGGGTATCTGTGGGCTGGTTGCAATGGATCAATAAATAATTAAATAAACAAATTCCCAAGGCTATGTTTTTTTTACCTTGTCCAAGACTGCATTAAAGGTACACAAGACAAAACTCGGTCAAAACCGAGTATTTGGCTCTACCGTGTGTGGTCGGTCTGTGAATTTGTGGCCGAATTGTAACACAAATAGTCAGTGGTCATGTCTCTAATGTTAAATCCAGCGGTACATGTCCACCAGGTCCGACGAGGACACTAGGGGGCGCGCTGCTCCACTCAACTGGTCGTTCAAGCCATAAACATATATATATATATATATACACTGACATTGACGTACGATCCAGAGGTTAATGCGGAGTCTATATATGTCTATGGTTCAAGCGGTAACGTGTAATGCACGTGATTGGTCCCTGGTTTTCTGCTTGCCGTTTCAAACAGGAAACAACATGGCCGCCTGCTCGTAAACTTTCTGTTATTCCATCTAAACAATCCACCAAAATCTACTTCTGAAAACATTTTAGGGGGGAAATCGGCGATGCCACTGCTGAATCTCATTTCATTTTAGAACTAGATCGCCTAGTTTCACAGCTTACAAGTTTGATAGCAAGACACGGATGAGCTCATTTGCATAAAGGATCGTTCCCCGCCTTAACATTTTGACTGACAGACTTTTGCATTTGTAGGGCTGGCCCTCTGCGGTCCAACCAAAAACATGTTATATTAGTTCAAATTCTTGTTACATCCTGACAGCAATCAATAAATCAAATACTCTGGCAAAAAAAATAAAAACAATAATTTCAATCAATCACTACCTGCCTGCCTACCCGTGCACTCATTGTGCGTCACCAGAGTCTTCCACAAGCTGCTAGCTTGACAGCCGTGAGTACTAACAATAGCCATGTTTGTTGTTCACGTTCATAGTGATAATTTTGGGGGGAGTGGCTTTGTAGGGAGGCCTGAAGCGACGGGCTGTCAGTGTTGCCGACTTGTTGACTATCTTGCTAGATTTAGGGTCTTTTGGAGCAAGTGCTGCTAGCTACTTTCATTGGAAAAGAATTGGCAACACTGGGCGGGGTTTTTCAGTTGGATCATTTTTAAAAATCTATTGTACTCTTGCTTGTTTCTCAAGATCACCGACCCTAGCTTTAATGTGATATAGATATGACATTTATATTATATTAGATTTTGGTAAGTCTAGTAAGAAAGTTTATTAAAAATTCTGTTATAAAGGTCAAAAACTTAGCCAAATTTAAAGACGACTTTTAAATTCATAGTGAGGATGCTTAAGATATAGATATTAAGAATTGTTGCTACGTACAGTGAGTATAGAGTCACAAAGATGGTGGAAGTATTTTCCTCGCTGTAAATGTGCTTTTGAGAGTATTCTTCCAGTGACAACCTCAACATAGAAGACAGGAGTAGTCTCCTGTATAATTTAACATTACTATATGGTTATGTTGTCAGTGCTTTACTTCTAAACTGTAAAATCGTCTGTATGTCTCCATCGGCTGCTGCATAGTGAAAGCAGCACAACATCAACAGCTGCAGTCCTCCATCAGTGTCTGCTGCGCATTGGATCACAACCGTTTTGATAGATCCCACATCCTACTATGGAATCTATGAAGCTACAGTACACATGAATGTTAATTCATTATGCATGGGAAAACAGAAATGGAGTTTTATAAGATACTTCTGGTGATGATTATGCGCATAAAGTTTCAAGTGTCGGTGCAGACAGCTGCACTAATTAAAACTGAAACGTATCTATTCTGATGACTATGAAACACAGCCGAAACATGCCTGGAATTTGGTTATATTTGGGACGTTGTATTATTAAAGGATATTGGTTTACATGATCATGAGAAAATGATGAACTTAGCCTATATTGTTGCTTCCTTCAATATATTGTTTTCTATTTAATGTAGAGGGCCCTTCTGGAAACACAAGCAGTGAGCAGTGAATCACAGAACACAAAAGCTACGATCTTTAGAGAAGCTGTTTCTGATCTTCTGTTACAATTCATCACCACATACAGTTCACATTTAACACCCGATATACACTGATTTGTATCAGACATATTTTATCTTCTCCTTTCTATGGTGCATTTGATGTTTACTCAATATACCATGCAGTGAAAGGCATTTTTTGCTTTACATTGTGACTAAAATGCTCGGGGAGAGCATTTTGAACACCTGTTGCATTAGTTATTGAAGCTACATTTACAAATATAGTAGCCTATTTATCAACTAAAGTCATGCATTAGCGTTTTTTATTACACAGCTTTTCTGAATACTCGATTCTGATTGGTTTATCACAGCGTTCTACGGTCTGCTATTTCTTTAGTTGCTATGGGTGCAGTTCTGATCTCTGACTCTGGAGGACCGTTTTTGTGTCAAATTATTAATTTCTTAAGTAAGTATCAGTGTACTAAGTGGGATAATGTACAGCTAGTGGGTCCTGTCGGGGTTTATTTCACAATAATGACCGGCTCGCTGTACATTATCCCTTAAATATAACATGATAACTGCATTTTTATACGTACGTACATCCGGTCCATTCTCGTGAACGCCTGGAGGGAATTTCTTCAAATTTGGCACAAACGTCCACTTTGACTCAAGGATGATTGACTAGATTTTGGTGGTCAAAGGTCAAAGGTCAAGGTGACTGTGACCTCACATCCTTCCCATTTTGTGAACGCAATATCTCAGGAACGCCTTGAGGTAATTTCATCAAATTTGGCTCAAACATCCACTTGGACTCCAGGATGATTGACTAGATTGTGGTGGTCAAAGGTCACTGTGACCTCGCAAAACATATTTTTGGTCATAACTCAAGAATTCATATGCTAATTATTCAATTTCACACAAATGCCAAACAGGATAAAATTATGAAGTGATGACATTTTGGACAGACATGGATGTAAACTGGAACCTGACTGGTTGCCGGAGGCATACAACCACGAGGCCGTAATTCTAGTTTACTTTTTATCGTAACTTTTACTGTCCCAACCAGTAACAGTATCTGAACCTCTACGTAAGACGGTTTGACCTAGCATTTGAGATTGTATGTAGGTGTGACCAGAGGCGTTAATCTTTGGCTAAAATTCATATTGGCCCTTCCAGTCTGAATAATGAGGCTTCGTCTGCTAATGCTTCCCCTCTTTTCCTCTGCGCTTGGACTCTTCCCACTCCAACTCACCGCCCTTAATCTTGTGTCTGCTTCTTCTCACAGGCAGTGGCCACCTTTTTTACAGGGCTGAAAATCTGCTGAGTAACTTCTCCCCCCCCCTCCTCTTCCTCTTCCTTCCTCCTCACCCCCCCCTCCCACACACACACCCACACACACCCCCACTGGGCACCTACAGAAAGTGATGGGAGGAAGAAGGGAGGAGAAGGTGAAGGGGGGTTGCTGCTGCTGCTGACGTTACGCGGCTCACAGGACTTGCCCGTAAATGAACTCATTTTTCATCCTGCCTCTCTCCCTCCTCCCCCTCCTGTTAATGACTGGCACTTTCCTCATACGGAGCGCCGGCCCTCTGAAGAGCCCGGCGAGTGACAGAGCACCATTCATCTCCTGGTGACGGAGGGCGGGGGGGGTAAGGTGAGAGCGGGAGGTAGGGCTGGCAGACGGACACGTGGACAGATGCAGGGGAAGAAAGAGACAGAGACAGGTTGCAAGCAAGGCTGGATTAAGGAACACTTCTAACAGTGGGAGCAGGTAGGAGATGAAAGAGGAGAGAAGAGAGGAGCTGGCTACCACAGATGGGACACACACATGTCCGTCCTCTTTTTCTCATGTGCCAAACAACTCAAATGCCAGATGAGCCATCAAGTAAACCAATAATCAGCATGTTTTGATATAGATTTTTTTACTACTTTGATCAAACCAACATTCATCCAGCTAATGAAAGCTTTTATACTCGCTGTTCTAAACACTTGCCCACCAGGACTTTTTCTGAGTAAAATCCTCCGAGGCTCCGGGGGTGATGCAGTTTATTTACTGAAAGAGCAACGGCAGCTTGTCTGGAATAAATACGATGCTGCCGTCAGGTTAAAAACTTTTACCCATAATGTCAACTTCTCAAGAACTGAGAAAATGAGTGATGATTTCAGATTGACAACCATGTATATAAACGATTACAATGAAACTTGAAAACTACAGTTTTTTAACAAGGTTTGGGAATAAAGACCACGCCTCAAACACATCCTATTTCTGCACAAAAGTATTTAAGTACCACTGATCTGTTCGCTTGAACTCCTCTTTCTTTTCTCTCTCGTTTGAATACAGAAACCAGTGAGGACTCTGCAAACATCAGAGCTCGCAAGAATTTGGCTCCCCCACACAGAGTCTCGATTCCCCCGGTTTCTTCCGGCCTCCTGACGACACTGGTCCAACATCCTTCATCCATCTGTCTAACGACCCTGATTCCTCCCCTCATCCCGTCATCCCTCTTCCCCTTACCCCTCCATCTCGCTACCCTTCATCCCATTATCCCTCACCTTTCATCCCTTCATCCCTTCATCCCCTCATCCCTTCATCCCTTGCCCTTCAGCCCCTCATCCCCTCATCTCTTCATCCCTCATCCTCCATCTGGACCTTTAAGCCATCCCCCATAATAAAGTATTCTAAACCCATATCGTTATTGCCGTGGTCTTTGTTAGTGAAAAGGCTGTTAACTATAGAAACTCAAACAGATGATTGGAACTACTCAGAGGAAGGCAAGCATGCCGCAAATGAAAGCAATCATCCAATCGTCTTCAGTCAATCTAAGCCTCAATCATTCTAACAACCAGAAAATACATGCAAAATAAAAAGCAAATCATCAGCAATGGTTGCAGGTGAATGAAATAGTCAGTTGAATATGATGATTGTGTGTCTGATCGACCATCGAGATAGAGCCTGATCAAAACTACAGCCTACTAAAACTACTTTTTGTCTCCACCCAACAATACAGTAAAGACTTCCTCCCTGTGAGCTTGAAAGATCAATGGTGAAAGTTAGAAGTTTCTTTCTTCAGAGCACAGCGGCCGGGTTACAATGTTTTATGGGGGACAAAATGTATAACAACATCCATAGAAACTCTTGAAACCAATCATGCGGAATAATCCACTCGTCCATCCTTTGCTCGGTGTGTCCCCAACAGTCATATTTCATGGGGCCAAATCCACGGCTTCTATTTTGTTACTTGCTAACTAGTGTGATCAGTGAGACGGGATCATGAAGGAGTGATACATTTACTGTATGTCCATTTCATATCTCAAAGGTGCTTTATTCTATTATTCCAATTTTTCATGTCTTTGTCAATCAATTTGTTCCTAAAGACTTCATATTGTCACATTGTTTTCTGTTTCTGTTTTTATTAGTGCTTTTTGACCCCAGTCAAAAACACCCTATTGCAGCCTATGCAGTTTTAATAGATAAAATAGAATAGATTGGCTAAATCAAATGTTTGCCGTGGGTCCTAATTTAAAGTATCACACACTATCAGGGGTTAGGGGCCCCCGGTCAGTCATTTTGAAGGAGACAGACTGTTCTAATTTCATTTTACACAATATGCAAATTAACTGTAATATTAATAATCTGTTTTTTTCTTTTCTTCAAATGACATTAAAAACATAACTAATAATGTTTTGTGAAGAAATAAGTTAACATTTTGCTATGATGGTTGTTTCTTACAGTAGTTTATTCTCGGGGTCTCTGGGGACCCCGGTCGGTAGTCCTTGCTTGTTAAATAGGTTGATAGGATGGGGGGGTTAAATTCAACAGTCACTGCAGGATGATCTGGGTTTTCTATCAGAACTGCATCATGGACTACAGCCACGCTAGCAGCTCTGTGAGGCTGTATTTAGGGACATTGGAGCTTTGAGCTAAATGCTAACATGCAAGTGATATTTACCAGGTTCACATCTGGATTTATCCTGTTAGCATGCTTACATTTGCTAATTAACACTAAAGACAAAAAGCAGCTGAGGCATTTAGTCATAAAGCAAAGTATCGGGCAAAATGAAACTTTGACCTGATTATGGCGCTAGATGAAAGGTCAGAAGATCATCGCCTGTGAACCGTGAATGTCTGTACAAGATTCTGTGCTAATTCATATTAGATGTGAAGCTATTTCACTGAATAAATGGGAACTGTTTGACTCTCTTTATTCCAGCTCCAGTAGATGTTCCTTATGGCAGTTTCATGTCAGCTTCTCTCTGCTGTAAACAACATTCAACCAGTAATACTATAACTGGAATATTTTGGTATCAATTTTCGAGACCTTCAGCCAGTCCTCAGCAAGCTAGAGGCCATGGTCATTTAATTAAAACATCACTTACCCTGATGGTGCACAATTTCATGCACCAATTACTTTTTTCAAGGCAATAGGCCATTAAAAATGATTCTCATGAAAACATACATACTGCAACATAATTTAATGTAAAAACCGGAGCTTCATTATATTTATAAGGTTACTAGTAAGGAATCTGAGCAGTTACTCCCACATAAGCCCCAAGTCTACATCTCAAATATCAAATTACCATAAGCGCTTGGAAGACGTCTGCCTTTGGTGGACTAGAAAATCATCCCGAGCTCTTGATTAAGAGCAGTGTGCAGATCAAATACACCCTCTCATTACATATAATTAAATAAAGTATAAATATGCATGAGCCAGTGATGAGCGTCTCCGTCTCTTGATCACTTTTAGGGGGCGACCTTTTGCTCTTTGGCAGACTCTGGAACGCTGCGTCAAGGCAGGTGTTTTCCAAAATAGAACTGTTATTAAAAATTCAAGCATGCGGTGGAGAAAAACACGCCCCACTGTTCAACACAAATCTAATTGCGCTGCATGTTTCCTCCACTATCATATTACCTGTTGGTGGGATGACGGATCGCCGAGCCTAAACAATGCTATTAGGATAGGACGCATGCAACTCCGATCCCTGGTTCGGTTTTGCAAGTAAACAACATTATTGTGATACTGGAGAGCGTGATTAATTATGATTATACAATTATGATTATGAAACAGGCAATGCTATACTAATGCCTCAGAGAGCCTGTGGTATCTTGAATCTAAATTATGTAAAAAAAAAAAAAAAAAAAAAAGTTATGTGATCTAAAGATTTATTTGAGATCAGTACTATTTCTTGCACTGAAGCTTAATAAAAATGACAGATAGATATGTAGCTGGTTAACCACGAATGGTCAAAATACATCAACCACCAACCACACAACAAAGAATGATATGTGATCAAATGGAAGGGGGTCCTTTTTAAGCTGTAATAGTGCAGAATTAACTTTTAACCCTCTGCGATCCACAATAGGGGTACAGGGGGTCTTTAGGGGGAGATAGCAGGCCAACAGTAGATGTCACATAGAAGTGGTGTACATCATCTGAAAGCTGGGAACCTGAAGATTAATTTGAGATGCAGCTCAGCACTGTGGGTCAAGTTGTTCTAGTCATAAATCAGAAATAAACATTAATTAATTAATTAATTAATTAATTAATTAATTAATTAAAATAAAGTGTGAAAGTGTATAAGGGCGTAGAACATGATGATAGAAGTATATGATGATCATTCCCATGCTCTATTATGTCTCATTAGTTGTTGCAGCAATTTTTGGGTTGATACCATTTGTTACACAGATTTGGTGCTAAATCTAACCATTTTTTACCACTCGAGAATTGATAAAAATGACCAATAATCCCTCTAAAATACCACATTAAGACACCAAGACCTTAAGGAACATAATAGAAAAAGCCATGCTGTGATTTGGTTTAAAAAACTTTTGACATTTGGAGATTTCTGCAAGAATCGCATTTTTCGGCGATTGGATGGCGAGCACTTCTGTTTTAGAAACTGTTCAGAAACCCCCTTATTGTCAATCTAGCTAGGAAAGCCATCCATCCTCTGAATGCTCTAGGTCTTTAGCTTGTGGCTGTAAAGTTTCATGAGGCTGTGATTATCTTAGAGGTCACCACAGGTCATTTATACAGTGAGGTCAAACTGAAAACAACTGTAACTCACTACAATGAAATGGTTACTATGGGGACTAACATCATCACACATGTATACAGTTGGGCTCATTGGATCCACAAGAGTCTCAGCTTTACAGTGATACCCAATTCATGTAATTCAAGACTGTTGAGGGACCATTCTATGCAGAAATATTCAAATGCATGTGGTTATCATAAAGTGGGCATGTCTGTAAAGTGGAGACTCGTGGGTACCTTTAGAACCCATTTTCATTCACATAGCTTGAGGTCAGAGGTCAAGGGACGCCTTTGAAGATGGCCATGTCAGTTTGTCCTCGCCAAAACTTAGCCTAACCGGAGCGTTATTTAGACTTCCTGAGGTATCTTTACCTTCACTCCAGCTCTAAAACTGAACCTGCTACAGCCTCTGAAAGACAGCAAAGTCGGTCTGGATCGCCCGCGGGTCTCAGGCTGTTAAAGGAAAATAAATGGAACTGAGAGAAGCAGAAAGACAAAAGAAAAAGAAAATGTTCATTTTAAACAGACTGATCGTGTATTTCGGTGTTTGTACGTGCAAGAATATATGATGAAAAGATGACAGCAAACCCTAAAATGCCCACAATCTACTGTGAGTACATCAATACTTCCATGCATCCGTGCACGTGCCGTGAAAAGCAGTTTGTTTTGGGATTTTTTTTCGCCTGCTGAGTGTGGCAGATGGAGTCAGGCTCAAAGTGACACAGCTATAAAGCAACACCTGGTGGAGATGGGCTGGTCACTGCTACATCTGTGGCCATCAGGACTGAGTGTGTGTGTATATGGGCGCGCGCGTGTGTGTGTGTGTGTGTGTGTGTGTGTGTGTGTGTGTGTGTGTGTGTGTGTGTGTGTGTGTGTGTGTGTGTGTGTGTGTGTGTGTGTGTGTGTGTGTGTCCTACGGCCAGCAGAAGTGTTGGCACACCTTGGCCAGCGTGGGTGATGATGCCAACCTGAATTTCTCTGTGAGATGCGCCAAAAAAGCAGGAAAACACATCAGCTTGAAGATCCAAAAGAAGAAAAAAGATTCAGGCAGCTGTGGAAATATTTGCTGTCTGCACTGCCAGATTTAACTTAAGTTGTTTTATTTCCAACAAGGATTTGTAACTCTTGGATGTTTTTTGTCTTAAGAACCTAAATTACATTCTTGTTAGAATAGGAGATGAATGAGCTCATCACATTTGTGATGTGAGATGTGAAAAATAAGCTAAAACATCTGACCTCTTGCCATGACTTCTTTACCTCCTACTGTAATAACTTCACTGAGAGGAAATGTCTGGTTTGCCATCTAGTGTCGGCCACATTCATATTTCATGTCATCTTTGGCTGAAACAGAGCCCTTCAAAAAGGCGATGGAGAAAGAAACCGGCTGTAGAAGATTTCTATTACGGTGTAAACGTTTTTATGTTTCGTCATCAAGCAACTGTCGAACAACAGATTTCATATTACAGCACGGTGAGGGAGGGAAACGTGTCTGATGTGGGCTCGCTGGGAGAGGCTGCAGCACACAAAACCATAAGTTAACAATAAGATAATGTTTGCGTCAAACATTTCAGTAGATATATTAAACCTACACATACGTAGTATATTGTATACATACCATATACACATACGTAATAAAATAAAATATAAATACTGGGATGGCAAAACATGTGTTTTGTTGGAAAAATCACCCATGGTTAATAATCTACCAGGCCTGCTCATATACACTCATAACATGGAACAATGGAGTTATAATTGATAAAAACACGTTTGCGTCACCACACATGAATTGCTGAGTACAGTTCCTCTGAGATTTTATGGAGAAGCGAGTCCAGCTTCCTGTGCTCCGTCACCCACAGAGTGTTTCCCTACCTGCCTCTGCCCACCTTGCTCCACAGCTAGCCATTCGGAGCCTTTTCCTGTCCCAGCAGCAGCCCACAGCCCAGCCAGTCAGAAGTCATTACACCCGCTATTAACTCCTGCTCAGCTTCATTAGGCATGCAAATTGAGGAGGGACAAAGACTTGAAAAACTTTACTCTGTCTGACGCCCTCCTCCTCCTCCTCCTCCCTCTCTTTCTTTCTCGCTGCTGCTAAACTGTCACCTGTGTTCAATTAAGCCTGGATCTGCATTCAATAGTCTGATGTGAGAGTTTGTGTCGTGTCTCCGAGCGCGGAGACTCTAATTGGCAAAGTACATGAAGACTGCAGGCTCAGTAACATGACCTTAAAATCTTAAAAACAAAAACTTTATTGCCGTCACAACCAGCTCTATCATCAAAATACATTTTAATTCTTCTCACACTGACTTTTTTTTACTGGGCTTTCAAAGATTCCTCAATGTTAAATTTCAGACTGGTAGGTGCCACTTTCTTTTCAGAAGGCAGCTACTACAAATAGCCTCTTCAAATATTCATGAAGATCACTCTGTTAACCCAAACTGTGGTAATGAAATTTCAGTGGCTTATTATGTATGATCACGCAGGCCTGAAGACGAACGCAGAGATCCACGATTTATTAACTGCGCCGGGCTTGTCATAATTTTAAGCGGCGGGAGGTTTCTCTTTTCACACCCTGACCTCCATCCCTCTTTAGTAACCCTCTCTTTGTCCCTGCTGTCTAAAGCCACCAACATCAGAGGCGAGGCCAACATGGGTCAGGGCCAATCCCTTGCTCTGACGGAGCATAAATGTATTACCAGCGGGCTGAATTACCAAGGGATAACACGGTGTGTCGCGCTACGCCACTGTGCATCACACAACAGGTTCAAACAGGTGGAAAATGTATTCAGAGGAGAGGAATAAAATCAGCCTCTGTCAGTTTGCACAAGAAGCACACCTTTAACATAATCTGGATTCAACTGTACCGTGAGACAAAGAGTGATTTTAAGATTCGGACCAAGGTTCATTTCAACAGTTGTTGAATAACAATAAAAAACAGTGAGTGTCCAGCTTACTTTTAAAGGAAGTCCTTGGTATAGGGTGGCAACGCGTTTTGACTCGACAAGTCTTCACCAGGGTGTGTAGTTTAGTGAGAGCAGGTGTTCAAATTTAAAAACTCAGTTGGTCAGGTGACCTGAGTAACGTGACATGAGAATGCTACTCACTTGAAACAATAAAATGACAATGGACATATCAAAATACTGTATATGTTAGCATTAGGGCTGTCAAAGTTAACACGAGTTAACGCATTAACGCAATCGACCTTTCGGAGGTTGTAGTGGGGTCAGATTTAAAGCTAGAGTGAAGATACTGGTATCATATGAAACTAGAAAACCTAAGGAATCCATTGGTACCAACCATGGCAAACTAGCTTGTTGGTAAGGAGATTAAATAATTTTTAAATTTAATTTAAAATTGCGCTAAATTTTGGCGAGGAAAAACTGGCATGGCCATTTTCAAAGGGGTCCCTTGACCTCTGACCTCACGATATGTGAATAAAAATGGGTTCTATGGGTACCCACGAGTCTCCCCTTTACAGACATGCCCACTTTATGATAATCACATGCGGTTTTGGGGCAAGTCATAGTCAAGTCAGCACACTGACACACTGACAGCTGTTGTTGGCTGTTCGGCTTGAGTTTGCCATGTTATGATTTGAGCATATTTTTTATGCTAAATGCAGTACCTGTGAGGGTTTCTGGACATTATTTTTCATTGCATTGAGTTGTTAATTGATATCCAATTATAAATATATACATACATTTGCAAGCAAGCATATTTGTCCACTCCCATGTTGATAAGAGTATTATATACTTGACAAATCTCTCTTTAAGGACTTTGAACAGATACAAAATGTGGGATTAATTTGTGATTAACGATGGACAATCATGCGATTAATCGCAGGTAAATATTTTAATCGATTGATAGCCCTAGTTAGCAAATATATTAGTGAACTAACTCACACATAAACTGGCTAAAAAAACAAGAAATGGTGAATCACAAACTGAGGTCAAAACTGAAATAAAACAGTGTAAAAAGACAAATAATGTGCTCATATCAACTGTAATACTCACAAATAAAGGGAAACAAAATGAAATAAAAAAATAAATAACTGTGACGCAGATAAATAAGTAAAAGACAAAAATAATAAATAACCAATGGTATAAACCGAGAGCAACCGTATGGGGCTCAACATAGTGACGTAATAGTACTTGTCCAAACTCCGAGAACAGTATTTGGAGGAAAAAAGTAATGATGGTACACAGAAACAGGAAAAAAACTGTGAATGGCTGGAAAACATACAGTTCAAAACTGTACATTGTATACATCACAATATAGAATAGCAACACAGTGTTCCTTGTAGACTGACCCAGTGCAGCACTCCTGAATTTTTTTTTCATTATCAATAACAGTTGTTGATTTGATGAGCAATAATTCATGATACAGTGACGTATAAACAATTTTGAAGACTGGTACTAGGTTAGACTTATTTTACATATACTTAAGTTATTCAAATGTTAATATTTGTATGCATTAATATGGCGATACTGTGATCGTACCAGAAGCCAATGAATCCGTTCACATTTGTCATCTGAGCAGAAGCATTATGGCTGTTCAGCAGTCAGCTCAGCTATGGAGCTGTAGAGCAGCCATTCTGTAGTAAACAGTGCCTTCCGCTGATTCATAAAAGAACTACACTGACATGACGTGTCATCTAAAACTGAAGCAACTCCAGCTCAGTGTTACTGAGATCATCAATGTTTATTTTTGGGTCGGTTTATTTCTGCAAAAACTTTGCTTTTGGAGTTGTGAATCTATAAAACTATGGAATCATGACTCTAACATTGTATATTTCGGAGAGATAATATGTGAATAAATAAAACGTGGGAGTTAAACTGATCAATTATTTGATATAAAAGTTTTTTAAACACATTACTTAACCTGTTCACGAAGCAAAACATAAATCCATGAAATCATTTGCGAGACCTTCTTTCCATCAGGTCCACAGTGATGAAGCATGTCTCAGTGAAAATCTTGCCAGTGCTAAATGGTGCCGTGACGCGGGCGGCCCGGAGGCCAAGGGCCAGCCGGAGGACAGGTGGCAAGCTAATCATGTGGAAAATGAGAGCCTGGAAGGCAAGTGTAGGGGTGGGGACGGGGGCTGATGAGGGGTGTCCACCTCGTGCTCGCAGGTCCTGGCCCGACTGGGAACAAGACCAGCGCCGTGGTCCTCCGTTCTGTCTGCCAGCGTGCCCCCTTTTCACCCGACATTCCCACAACTCTATTTTCCATCCAGTGTTTCTCACACCACCTCCTGAAAGGCCGACCTGTTGCTCCAGCAGCCTTCTCTTATCCACATTAAACAAATTCAGAAGACACTCGCTCATTAAGTCATTATACTGAAATGAAGAGGATGAATGAGATTTTAACCAACCTGTTTGGTCAATCTACTAATACAGTATTCTACCTTTGTTCATTATGTAAAACAAATCAACAAGTCATTATACAAAAGCCCACACAGAGCAATGACAGACTGATCAGCATCGATGCTTTAACCCTCACAATGCAGCTAATTGTTACTGAACTGTTTGGTTAGAGCTTTGTCAATGTCTAAAAGAGAGGTGTTACACTATCAGTGATGTTGAAGCCAGTCAATGTAACTTTTACTGAACAGCAGCCACTGTGGTCAAAAGCAAAAATTAGCAATATTTAGTGCTAAACATTAGCCACCCTAAGCTACTGGTCATACCAGACCAAGTAAAGGCCTTAGCAAACCAAGTCCGTATTTTTCGTCTGAAATTGTTACACGTTGCTAAATAAATACAACCTCACTTTGTGTCAATTACGTTTACACGCCAACTGCCAAACTTTCGTCCATCATTAAAGTTTTCAGAGCAGGTTCAATTTTCTGCGTTTTTTTGAATACGTAAAAAGGCAAAATAAGTTTGTTTGACCACTCAGAGCCACCGCCCGTGCAAACATCATCATCCAAAATGACATCTCATAAACTGATTCACGTCTCCCAGCACAAAGCACTTTACGATATAGAAATAAAGGAATACAGAGATGCAGAATTTAAAGATAGATTGTGGCAGGTGGTTGCAGAACAGCTTGGAATCAGGGATAGTCACAAAACAAAGGATGTGTGAAAGATTAGACGGTAGTGATTGTGCTCTAGGTAGCAAAACGATAGCTTCTTGATAATGTAATTCATTCATTAGCCCCGTTTGGGACTAGCGCTATCCATTGCATCCACGTAAATAATTCAGTTTTGTCTTGTACTGCGAATTTTCACAACGAATAGAACAATAAAACGCATCAGACTCAGTGTGCAAGGTTTCTTTGCCTAACATTTATTATCGGATAAAGGATTAAAAAAACGCATACGAAAAATACGGACTTGGTGTGCAAAGACCTTCAGGCTGTAGCAGCAAAATGTGTATTGAATTGAGTAGCATTGCGTTTTAGTGTTTATAAATTCAACTTTTCTTTTGTCAAAGGAGGAATGTGTTATTTCCGAAATAAGGTCCCATGGGGTCCACCAGAAGGGGAGGGACTTCGCCTCTCTATGCAGCCGTTGTTCTGGTACACTGGAGCAAACAAAGCACAAACCACTGTCAGTTTGTATAAAACTATAAGAAGTCCCTTCCAGCCTACATGTACTGATGGACAACATCACCAATTTTGGTTTTACCAGTGAAGGTATCGCCAACAGTGATGATGTCAATACTTTTCAATAATAAGGATACAAGGCAGGAGCTTTAAGACACTGTTTCAGACATGTGGATGACACATGGGTGGAAAAAAAAGAACCTGCAAGGTAGTGGCTTTCAGAAACACATCAACTCAGTGAATGATAGCATCAATTTTACAGCAGAGGACATGTCAAACAACAAACAGGCATTCCTACTGTGTTGTCTCCAAAGGGGGGAGTCTTGAAATTGAGTACCATTCCCCAACATCCATGTGATAAATTACGTGTAACTCAAGCTTGCACCACCAAGCAGAAAAAAATCACTGACTCTCTCACATGACTACCATGTGAGCTAAAAAAGTATCATGCAACCTCAACAACTTGACATCAAGGTGTAAATGAAGCCCAGATGTTTAGCATCCGTTGGTGAAATATATTTGGATCACTGAAGCTTCTTTCTCCTTGTTTTTGTTTTGCTGCAGGCGAGTAGTCTGTATGCTCAATCTCCAGAGTCATTCTGATGTGTTTGAACAATATTTTGGTAATACCAAAACCTCTGAACGCAGGGGACTGTGTTGATTCAGTAAGTGGAAAACAATTTGGTAAAGCAGGGCATCATGGGTAGGTACAAAATGCACTTCAACAGCTTATCTCTTCTTTGACTATTGTAATTATGTGATTCTGTAATGATTTAGTAGTAAATGGAAAAAGAAATGGGATCAGTATTTTTGTGCAAAACAGAGGAGGGAGACAGCATTTTTTTTATATTTATCACATTGATCCCACTCTTTTGAAAATCAATAGTTTTCTAAATGACACAGGTATTATGGGATCAATACTTTTTGTATTGATCTGTTCATCACCACCTGCAAGCTCAAACAAGCCATATGTACACATATCGAAAGGGCGAAAGTTAACAAATGACTGAAGAAAGCAGAACATATACAAATAACTATGAGCACTTACAGGTAACACTTCATTTTACAGGTCCGTAAAGTTCATGGTAATTAGGTGATAATTAGCAAGTAACCTATTTGAAATTTCTTTGGAATTATTGCCAAATTACCCCAATATTTTCCTCAAAATGCATAAAAAATGACTTTATTATAAACATTATATAAGTTAGTTACAGTAAGTTAGTTCGGATCACACAGTTCTGCAAGATAAAATTACTGTTTTTGTGAATAGAGTCTGGTGGTTTTGATTACAGCGATATAACAGCTTCATTTACTCGTCGGAAAGGGCTGTCTGACAGCGAGGTAAAGCGATGAAAATATTCTAAATATAACGTACACTTAAACTGATATTGATTTTTTTAGATGGGATGATTATTTTAGCTCTGTTTTGCTCTCTTCACCAAATCCTGAGGAAAATATCTGACTTTTTACTTCCTAAATGTTGTTGTTGTTCAGCAGCTAGTTGCTAACTTTGTCTGTGTGATATTTGGTGCTGGTAGGGAGGGAGTTTTGTCTTTGTTGTTGTTGTTTTTTTGCTGCTGAGTGAATCAAAAAAGTAAAGTCGACCACCATATAGCTTAAACACTAAAAACCTCGATGGAATCTGAGAGGAGCTGCAGAGTCGGCTGATAATTATCTGTGGGTTTGTCGCTATGAGCTTTCACATTTCGTGTAGTCATTTTTCCCATTTCCATAAAAAAAAAAATTGATTAGTGCAGCGTTACACCATTCACACCAGTACAGATTATCATCATTCATCACTATGCATGAGATGCTGGATTGGCCTAACATTTTTCTTACTTTCAGCAGTGAGCCTCGGGGTGCAGCAACACTGATAAGTCACTGAAAGGACAGAAAGTGTGAGTGACATTTTTGAGTATTGGTTTTCTTTTGAATACCTCTGATGCATTTTCTGTAGACTACAATATGCAAAAATGATGACTTTAATGACGATTCCAGAAGTTTCCAATAGGTGCACTTAATTTAAAAACAAGCTCAGATAAAACACCTACAAATAGATTGTCACAGGATTCCTTTCTCTTAAATGTCAGCCGTACAGAATGCATTGCAGTGGTGTGAGAAGGCTTTGAAGAAACTGTGACAGAGAGCCATGGTGTTAGAGCCATAAAAGCCAGAAAACCTGCATAGAGCAGAGAGGGCCACAACAATGTCTGTCTCCTGGGTTACCCTTTCTTTGAGAAAATAAGAAGGCCTGCAGGGCAAGAAAAACGGGTCAATATCACAGTGTTTTTCAGGAAGGCATATGGCTGTATATGTGTTTGAATAACATCCTGGGGGGATTTATTGATCAGCACTACAGCATGAAAGAGAAAGGTCCCGCAATGGCTTCAAATTGTTCCTAAATTGCTGTCAAATGAATGCCACTCACATTAGGTTAGCTGCATTTTCGGGGGAGGAAGAGAGAGCCTTGGGTGTTGCATGTGCAAGAAGTATTTGTTTTAATGTGCATACCAGTATTCAGACTGTTAACCCATTCTGCCCCCTTTTTTTTTTTTTTTTTAGAAGGGTAGTGGAGGGGGACATGGGATGTTCAGGAGTAGATAAAAAGTCAACAGTAGATGTCACAAGAAAGTGGTGTACGTCACCTGAAAGCTGGGAATCTGAAGATTAATTTGAGATGCAGCTCAGCACTGTGTCAAGTCATAAATCAGAAATAAACATGAATTAATTATTAGGTATATTTTATATAATAAATTGTAAAAGCATATAAGGGCTTAGAACATTATGATAAAAGTATATGATGACCATCCCCATGCTCTGTTATGTCTCATAAGTTGTCGCAGCAATTTTGGGTTGATACCATTTGTTATGCAGATTTGGTGCTCGAGAATTGATAAAAATGATCAATAATCCCTCCAAAATACCACATTAAGACAGCAAGATCTTGAGGAACACCATAGAAAAAGCCATGCTATGATTTTGTATTAAAAACTTTGGACATTTGGAGATTTCTGCAAGAATTGCATTTTTCTGCAATTGGGTGGCGAGCCTGGAGGTCACCACAGGTCATTTTATACAGTGAGATCAAGTCTCAAAAAATGGTATCACTATATGAACTGGCTACTATGGGGACTAACATCATCACACATGAATACAATTGGGCTCATTGGATCCACAAGAGTCTCAGCTTTACAGTGATACCCAATTTATGTAATTCCAGGACTGTTTAGGGACCCCAGTATGCAGAAATATTCAAATACATAATTTTTATTTCATAATAGGTGAAAATAACACATTTGTAATGCATGCAAACAACTGCATTGTTTTGTGGGCATGTCTGTAAAGGGGAGACTCGTGGGTACCCATAGAACCCATTTACATTCACATATCTTGAGGTCAGAGGTCAAGGCCCCCCTTTGAAAATGGCCATGCCGGTTTTTCCTTCCCAAAATTTAGCCTATGGTTGGTACCAATAAATTTCTTAGGTTTTTTAGTTTCATATGATACCAATATCATCACTCTAGCTTAAAAACTGAGCCCGGTACAACCTGATTTTCTGTATATGTGACCTTCTTGCATTCCTTAAAGTCCCTTTAAAATTAAAGTGAGAAATACTCCGATCATATACAGTATACATAACTTAGCTTCTTACCAAAATAATATTAGTCCTTATTCATTAACCAGGTCATGTTATTGTCATGTTAGTGAGAAAGTAAGCTTCATTACTAATTTTGTAACCATTGATGTGATCGGTGACAACAGCAGCTCTATCTCATCTGCTCCCCACAGAAAAACCAGCGCTGGTGTGATGACATGAATTGTAATTTAGAAGCAGCTTTGCCCCCTCCGACTGGAGAAAAGCAGAGGAAAATTAAATCCTGTAACTCAGGGGTTCTTTTTCAGTGCAGAACCCAAATTAGAAATTTAGTCTCCCGTCCTATACGGGCTCATTAATATTTATAGGTACTTTTGCTTTTGTGGGAAGACACTAAAAGTAGAGCCGTGACCCACTTTGGGTCTGATCCATAGTTTAAGAATATATATTATGCTCCATTTCGGATGCGGCAAAAAAATAAGCTGTAAAAAATAAATCTCAATGACATTAAATCCCTGTTAGTGGACAAGCAGAATATGAAAGTGAGGAGAGTGAGAGATGGCAGGCAGACTGATAAACAGAGAGAAGAGGTGTTATCAAACTTGCCAGAAGGGGAATCATCTCCCCTGTCCCTATCCATATGTTACTAAGGTGATGTTCCATGACATCCATCTTGACTCAGACACCTGCCAGCCGGAGGTTCTAGCACTGTTCCCCCTGCACGTCCATCTGGACCGCTACTAGCAGGAAAACAGGACAGGATGAAGAGGTAAAAGTAACGGCTGCCAGATATGAAAAGAAACTTATTCTGGCACTGTCCAGTACTGGGTAATTTCTAGTGTGACATATTTAATATGAAATAAACATTCAGCCAGACTGTAATTTGGCAATATTTGGCTGCTCTGACAGGAACAAGGGCCCTTCCCTTCCATCAAAAACAAGCTCTCAAGGCAGGCATGATTGTGGCTAAAAAATTAATATTATTAAATGGGAAGTCTCCATCATCACCATGTTTCAGTAGGTGGCTCAAGGAAATGCTTTCTGTTGCTAAGATGGAACAGATTCGCTTTAGCAAACGTAATTTACAAAACATTTTTTTTTAAAGGTGTGGAAGCCGTTTTTGACATTTCTTGATAAGACCTAATTTACTTACTCTTTACTCTCTCTTTACTCTTTACTCTGTGCAAACTCTGCTTTATTCTGTATGCTGACTGACATTCTGGCAGTCCCCCACCATATATACAATATATATATAGTTTTAGCTGTCGTTCTCTGCTTCCAGAGTCTCAAATTTGAAGAAATTAACTACTTTTTTCTGTCTTACGTCATTGTAAACGTTGTATTATTCACAGAAAAATCATCTGTTTCAGTTTATTACTATGATTATTACGAGTTAAAGACAAAAGAAAATAAGTATAATTGACTGATCTGCTTTTACACTATACATATATATATATAGTTAGTGTTTTAGCTGTTTCTTTTGTCTCACTCTTTAACCTGAAGGGGCAGTCTCTCCTGTTTTGCCAATATTGCTATCGTTTCGCAGCTTTGCACTTGTTCTAGACATGTATTCCCTGTATTTTTTCTGTTATTTTGTAAAGGGTACTGGGTGTTTTTCAAGTCTTGTGTGAATGTTTATTCTAAAAAAGTTGAAAATAAAAAAATCTAAAAAGATATGAAAAGAAAATAGTCTTTAGTAGTTGTGTCTTTCTCCCCTTTGAGAGCTCGACAACATTGTTATATCGGGAGCTATGTTGTTATGACGCATGCGAGGTGTTCTTTTTTAAAATGAGGTTTAATGGTGTATTCATTCATCCCGGCTAGAATAGAGTACTCTAAGCAGCTCCCTGTCTGTTAAAGATAGATCAGCAGGCGAGACAAGGAGAGAAATAACTGAGAAAACAGAGGAAGAAAGAGAAAAGCCGTTTTGTCCCTGTCGCCCTATTAATTTGAGGAGAACTAGGAAATGCCAGCAGGATTAAATGTGCTACTCCCACGGTTCCCCCCCCCCCCCCCCCTTATTCTCTCTCTCTCTCTCCGAGTTCAAATTAAAGGATGGGGTGGTGGTGGGGGGAGGGGGGTTGGGTGGGGCAAGGAGGAGGGTGGAAAAAGAGAAGAAAGGTGTTAATTGCTTGCCAATCGATAATTCTATAATTACTTTGTGACAAATGGCTGGCTTGCGGTGCTAGGGTAGGTTCAGGGGAGGGTGGGGAGGGTGGTCAGTGGGTGGGGATGTTAAAAGGGATTGGCCGTGATCAGGAACGGAAATATTTGCTTTTGTGCCTACAAGCCTGGCTGCCCCGGGGATTTGTGACAGGGAATTTATGTCAGGTTTAAACGTGAAGCCGAGCCTCCCTAGGGAGGGGGTGGGGGGGGTGGGGGGGGTGGGGGGTGGGAGGGGCAGGAAACGCACATGCACATAATGACACTGACACAAAGTAGTTTTTACCTGATATTTCTCCTCAGACTTCCCTTCATTCTGCAGCACACGAGACAATAGCCACGCCACCAGAAAGCATATTAAAGATAGGCTGGCAGATTATCATTTTTGCACCATTAAATTGTCAGAGCGATTCAAGAGAAGAGCGGGGCCGTGAAAGGAAACCTGGAGCGAGCGGTTTGAATTTGGCTAGAAGACTTTTTGAGTCTACTACCGCCTGTCACAGTTCACTATCTCCCAATCACAGTTTCATTATGCCAGCCGAGCGTGAAGTGATGGGAGTCTCTTCTAGCCGTAGGGGGAGCTTCAGGCAGACAGCAGGTGGGCTATCTGGAGGCCCGTACAGGTCAGGGCACCATGACACCTGGCGCCCCCTAGCTGCTGCGGCCGGGCGGGGGAGGGTCAGAGGGGCCAACGGGAGATTGATGGCCCACCTTCACTCATGTCAAATCACCTGTCAGCACGCCCCTGGCATTGAATCCATTTTGTTCCAGGCCACCATTAACCTTGGACCAGTTGGATTCATTCCCCCTCTCCATGGACCGGGCCCCCGCAACCTTTGTCTACTACAGCTGCCAAACTAGTTACTGGGCTCAACTTTCATCATGTTCACTGAGCTTCCATCAACTTTTAAACAGGAAACAAGGAAATAGTCGGCGCCGAGTTTCTCACCCAAGACACAATAAGACTGCATGTGATTATCGGGAAACAATAAGACATCATCCGTTTTGGCTTTAAGGCTACTCATACCTCCCAATCTGCCACTGTGCACACTTTTGGGTAAATGTACTGTATTGTTACATCCTGTTGTGCAGCTTGATATCACCAGAGTTTGATATTGTATGTATGATCCATCTATATATGAAGCATGGTTATGAGCAGATGTTTGATCATTTCACAGGCCTATAAAAGGGCGATTGGGCTGCCAGTGGCCGCTGTAATATTGATTGATGGTGGGCAGGTGGGGGCCACAGCGCTGCCCTCAGACAGACTCTGTTTATTTATACAGTCTGCCGTCTGCCCACCTTACCCACCACAGGGCTACATTCACTGAATTTACAGTCGTCGGGAGAGAGAAAATATGCTAACGACGCCGCGTAGCCCTGAGGAGAAACAAAAAACATTTTCAATCGAAAAACTTTCCACAGAACGTATCAGTTATATCAGGCGGGATCTCGTGCACGTTCACTACCAATACAATACGCTGCGTACAGTATCTCAACCGTTATGTGCTGCTCTGTCCCCTGGGGGGAAACATAAAATGGATCCAGTAATGAGAGGCAGTAATGATTGTCTTTGAATATTTGGTCTTGATTTTCAATTATATATATATCGCTGATATTGTTCTGGATGCTGTGTGTTGTGATATTAAATTGAACTTTTCTATAAAATTTTTTTTTTAAAAAATGGACTCAGTGTCTTATTGAACATGCAAAGGAAGCATTATTTACAGGCAGGGTTTTATTACAGCCAACCTTCCATCAGGCTCATTCAAATCTGGAATCCAGCCAATTAGACTGTTATCAGATCATTAAATAGGTGTTTCACTGACTTAGACTGTATATAAAAGTGGACGTAGTCACCGCGACGTCACCCATTAGTTTTAGGACTGCTGTTTTGAAGCCTCGAGTTTGGCATTTTGGCCGTCGCTATCTTGGTTTTTGGCCGTCGTCATGTTGTTTTTTTGCAACCAGAAGTGACACGAGAGGGTGACACGAGTCATTTTTAGGCAAGCAAAATGTTATAATTAACTTTCACGAACTGAAAACACACTGTGAAAGGGTTAAAGTTGTAAGACAAAGATACGGGCAACTCCCAGACCGGACAACGCAGTGGTAGCGACCTGTCAATCACAAGGTAGCCACGCCCTAAAGCATACCCTGCTTTATCATCTATTTTACTCTAAATGGGACCATAATTTAGTAAATGAACATCATGCTGTATTGAAGAAGACTTGAAACTAGCGATTGAGACCATAAACTCATGTTTACAATGTTTACTGAGGTAATAAATCAAGTGAGAAGTAGGGTCATTTTCTCATAGACTTCTATACATTCAGACTTCTTTTTGCAACCAGAGGAGTCGCCCCCTGCTGGCTATTAGAAAGAATGCAAGTTTAAGGCACGTCCGCACTGGCTTCATTTTTCAGACCCAGAGGTCACCCACTGATCACCGATCGAAAGGTATAAAAGAACACGACAGCGACCTCTAGTGACCGTAGTAATTATGACAGGAGCAGAAGGAAGTCGGGCGCTGTAGCATAGACAGCGTGACTCCATAAAGGCTGGAGGTTGGAGGCGATGGTTGGGACACAAAACACAGGGATTTCATCCGCCCGGGGTTCGCATCCCATGTGAAACCAACAAAGTGTAGATGTCTTTGTGTTCACAGGCGTTAAGTGTCATTTTCACTTTTGAAACGTAGTTCTTTTAAGCCAAAACACAATGTTTTTCAATGTGTTTTTGTTGCCTAAACCTAAAGAAGCCGTTTTGTTTGTGTTCAAAACATAACGTGTCATTCAATTTTACAACATGTTGATTTTGAGTTTCCATCCATCCATTATCTGTAACTGCTTATCCCATTCGGGGTCGCGGGGGGCTGGAGCCGATCCCAGCTGACATTTGGCGAAGGCAGGAGACCGCTGTTTATGTCCTGTGCGTCAAGTTACAATCAGCTGTTCGTTCATGTCCCGTGTTCACAACATTCAGTGTCATTTTCACTGTACAATCGTAGTAGTTTTAAGCCCCACCATGTAGTTCTTTGCTAAACCTAACTAAGTGGTTTTGTTGCCAAGTGACGCCAAGGGTAAGGGCTAAAGGGCAAAGGGCCACAGTCGAATCGGGTGAAATCTGTGTGACCACTGCGTGTACATTTGCATCATCTACAACGTGCCGCTATAACTTCAGCATTTTACCTCTATCAGATACTGAATGCACTGTAAAATCTTGCCGCAATGCAAAAGTAAGAATCAGTGTATGTCAGTCCTTGGCTGTGTGACACACACAGATACAGAGTGAGAGAGGGGAGATCGTCCTCTCCACACCATTAAGGATGCTGAATAGTGAAGTCCTCGTTCCATTCCAATTTTCTAAGCTTTGAAGGAGTCAGTGGTCGGATGTGGGCTGCCTCACAGAGCGTGTCTTCTGTTCCACTGAGCACACAGTAGCTCAGGGATCAGCCCGTGTCCCCGACAGGAATGTGTGCCACTGAGTGTTGGCCTGTCCACTGAACAGAGCTGCGAGCCTCAGATCAGTGGCATTGGCTGGCCTACGGGTTGCTCTTTATGGCTGTGTCGCTGAGTGGCTGGCTCTCCGCTGCGCACACGGCAGCCCTCCAGATGGATGCTGGGACAGCGGAGGCCACAGGGCTGAAAATCCCATCAAGCAGCAGTTCCAGGCCCTTGCACTGAGAAGATGAAGCGCACCAGCACGCCAGGGGACACGGGCCAAACCCTTCTGCACCTCCATCGCCCCCCAACCCCAATCCCTTCATGCCCCTCTCTTTCCTTCCTCCCTTCATTCCACTCTTCCCCCTTTTTTTCTTCCTTTTTACAGGAGAAGCCCAACCAGCCAGAATATGGAGTGTGGCCCTCGGGGTCTGTGGCCCTCGCTTGTTAAATAAAGGAGCTGACTGGCTGATTGATAGACCCTCAGCAGTTCCTGCACCTCACATGTTTTCCGGTTCGCTGCCTTATATACGAATCCTTTGTTGGCCAGGCCTGCGTTAGCGTTTGTTAAATGCAGTGTTTGATGGATGGCACCAATTTTCCTCCAAAACCCAGATGAGCCACCTAAGCACCTTTCCCCCTCCCCTGGTTTCTCCCCAGGTAAACCCCACGAGCACAAGGGGACAGGAGTGCTCTAAAACGGTATCAATCAAACAACCTTGTGCACGGCCGCAGCGGCAACGCAATGTTTCAATTATGCATCTGTTCCTCGGTAGCTGACATTTCGTTCAACCTCTTACCCCCACCGAGGCTCAGAGGAAGCACCCTGCCTGTTGTCTTCCCCTAAGTCCTTCATTTTACTATTTAAGCATATCTGTCGCCGTTTTCCTTAACTACATACTATATATACTATCGGCATGGACTCAAGATTCAAGAGAGCTTTATTGTTGTTGTCTGCAACAACATTACAGTTGCAGTCAGATGCAAAGTCAATACTACAACTAACGATGGCTGCAACTAATGATTTTCATAATTCAATCAAAAATGTATAAATTATAAATCAATGATTTTCATAATCAAATAATTTGCCAATTATTTTCTTGGTTAAGCGATTATTCATTTGTTCCATAAAATGTCAGAAAATAGTAAAAAAAAAAACATCCCCATAACAATTTCCTAAAGCTCAAGGTGATGTCATCAAATTGCTTGTTCTGTCTGACCAACTGTCTAAAACCCAAAGCTCGGTTAAGAAAAGAAAAAGAAAAGAAAAGAAAAGAAAAGCAACACATTTAGTCGCTGGAACATGATAATCTTTCTAGGGCTGCAACTAACGATTATTTTCATTGTCGAATTAATCTAATCGTTGACAACTAATCCATTAATCACTGCAGCTCTAAATCTTTAATAGATTATTGAAATAGTTGCCGATTATTTTTCTGTCGACCGACCAATCAATTAATCCAGTAATAGTTTCAGCTCTGGCTAAGACATAAGAAAAATACCAAATATAAAAATATTAGGGCTGTCAATTGATTAAAATATTTAATCGCGATCAATCGCATGATTGTCCATAGTTAATTGCATTTAATCACAAATTAATCACACATTTTTTATCTGTTCAAAATGTACCTTTAAGGAAGATTTGTCAAGTATTTAATACTCTTATCAACATGGGAGTGGGCAAATATGCTGCTTTATGCAAATGTATGCATATATTTATTATTGGAACTCAATTAACAACACAAAACAATGACAAATATTGTCCAGAAACCCTCACAGGTACTGCATTTAGCATAAAATAATATGCTCAAATCATAACATGGTAAACTGTAGCCCAACATGCAACAACAGCTGTCAGTGTGTCAGTGTGCTGACTTGACTATGACTTGCCCCAAACTGCATGTGATTATCATAAAGTGGGCATGTCTGTAAAGAGGAGACTCGTGGGTACCCATAGAACCCATTTACATTCACATATCTTGAGGTCAGAGGTCAAGGGACCCCTTTGAAAATGGCCATGACAGTGTTTCCTCGCCAAAATTTAGCGTAAGTTTGGAGCGTTATTTAACCTCCTTAACAAGCTAGTATGACACGGTTGGTACCAATGGATTCCTTAGGTTTTCTAGTTTTCTAACTGAGCCCGCTACAACTTAAAAATCGCAAGTTGCGTTAATGCGAATTTGACTGCCCTAAAAAATACCAAAGAAAGCCAATAAAAAAGGAAGAACAGTGCACCGGTAAAGGTGAAAATATCAAGAGTCAATATGAAAAAACAAATATGTAAATGTACTTACACACTATACTACACCATTCCACCCAGTCATAAAGTTAACAAATGCTGCTACCGGCCAACACCGACCACCTCCGTCCCTGTAATGCCAGAGGCATGCTCAGAAACCCACAAAGGCTGCAGAGGAGTGTAAGCCTGATGCAGTGCAGCGAACCGACAGGTGAAAAAGATAAACAGATGCGAGACAAGTCTCTGGGGTGTTGGGTTCATTTGTTACCTAGCGAGGACAGACATATTCCTGTCAGACAAGCCGTGGCAGCACCAGATGCGAGGTCATTCTAGTTACGGAGTGAAAATCTTGGGTTAAGGACAAAGATTCTCACTTCACACAAGAGATGGCCGTGGGGTTTTATTTCCCCTGTGGTCTCCTACAATAAACGTTCATTCCACACTCAGCTCCGCGATGCTGGAGAGCTTTTTTTAATAACAGCTGAAGCTTATTCATCATTGTTTGTCTCTTGTTCATTTTTGCTTTATAATTGTGATCCAACAGCAATTTTGATGATGGATTCAGTAGCTTTAATGTTCATCTACAATTATTTTAGTGTCCATAAGTTGTGTGCAATATATATTATTAATTAATTAGCTTATTTGTGGCAGTTGTTAATTCAAGTCTAGCTGAATTTAGTTGTGCAAATTAACATAAACTGATAAAATGCAATGTTAAAGCTTTGGCACTATAGGCCACAGAAACATGCACAACAATACTGCGATAAAATAATTAATTTTTGCACTAATTCTTGATCGTGGTCTTGTCAGATATTCCTAAGAACTGAGGACATTAATTTTTTGTGTTTTTATGGTTGTTGTTGCAAGCACCACTTCTCTGTGTGTGTATAATATATATATGCTTTACTGGGGAGGACAGACAGCAGACAGCCTCATGGAAGGAGGATATGGGAAGGTACTTGAGACACACTGGCTCCTAACCAGAACAACTGGCGTCTCTCCTCTGCAGATGGACACACAGGTGGGCTCACAGGTGGGGAAGGAAGAGGGGGAAGTGCTCTGCCAGTTTTGTGTCCTGCTTGGTGTGTGTGGTGTGTGTGTGTGAGTGTGTGTACGCACATAACATCTGGACCGTGGTCCACTGACATGTCAGAGAGAGAATTTATCAATGAAGCTACACTGCACCCTTCTGGACGTCTGCAGCACCACAAGCTGGCCAAAACACCCACAGATGTCACGTCTTTGTTTAGTTTTCAATATCTGTTAACGGCTTTTTCACAAATAACCTGTGAATTTTTTTTTTTAAATACTTTTTTTGTATTTTAAAAGCTCTGTATTATAGTTTCATGCTCTTACCTCCACTCCTACTGCTATCAACAACAAGTAAATATGCATTTTCTCCTTCATTTAAATCAACAAATTCATAAAATAGTCCAAACCGTAAAGCAGAATGTGCCTCAACACATTGAACGAAGCACAAATATTTATTCAAGCCGCTATCGTTTGGTACAAATTTGTCCTTTTTTTTCTAATCTTTTCTTTTTTTCCTAAAAACCTCCAAGTTCCCCTTAAAGCTGCTACATAAATGACTCGTCCAGCCGATGAAAAGATGGGCAGAACCAAACAATATGATTGCAGAAAGCAAACCGACAAATAATATTGATCCCTGCAACACACGGACAGCTAATCAATGAATGTATGTCCTCCCCGCACAGGCTGCAAGTCCAGATCAATTCTGAAGAAAGATGAGGCATTGGCAAATAAAGTGAAGTAGTTCTGAAGCATATCCCGCTGCTTCGAAATGGAATAAATTCCCCAAACATATGAAAGATCGACTGTAGCTGTAAGAAACGCTCCTGCCAGGCTGTTTGAACTCAGACAGAACAATCATGCTTACGGCTGTGATTCTAATAAATATTTTTGCTATTATCTCCTACTGTTTATCTTTGGGGTTTTTTATTCTTGGTGTCTCGTCGTTTCATATCACTTGCTCTCTGGCCCTCACATCATGAACCACCAGATGATTTATTGATCTGAACACAGCCTCCAAATAACCTGCACAATTGTTTCATCACCTTGTCATTATGGTCCCCGTGATGAGCCGGGCGCCAAAAGTTGGAAAAGTCCCTCAAGGGTGTCTCTTTCAATACTGAATTGATAGGCACATTAGCTTTCATGTATTGCATTGACTCATAAGAGGTTACAGGTTGTTATTGGCTCACTGGTTGCCCGGTCAGCTTACTGACCTGAGTTTCATATCCATTTTTTTCTTGTATTTTATGTTAGTGTAAATAAGTAAAAGTTGAGCTTAAGAGGATTTACAATCAGCCATCAGGTAGCGGTAGTCTTGGTAAAAAAACCCACCTGATTCAACTGTTATAAGGCCATTAAATAGCTGTATCGGTCGCTATAACCTCATAGATCATGGGTCATTAGGTGCCTACTACGCTGTAAAAGTGAAAGCGAAACTTAAAAGCAACACGTTCTAACACGTAAAACTGAATGAAACGTTACATTTTTAGCACAAACAAAAAGGCTTCTTTAGGTTTAGGCAACAAAATCACTTTAGGGGTTTAGGGGAAAACATTGTGTTTTGTGTCCCATCCATCGCCTCCAACTTCCCTTATGGAGTTTCACGCTGTCTAGCGCCTAACTTCCGCTTCTGCTCATAGATACTACGGTCGCTAGAGGTCGCTGCTGTGTTCTTTTATACCGTCTTTAGGAGATCTACCATGTGAATAGATGATAAAACCTACTATTGGGTGTAGTATTGACCCACATCTTTGGTACTTATAGTGCCCGATAACGCCTATTTAATGGCCTGAAAAAAGTCTAATCGGCTGCACTTGTGCTTTATGTACTATGTGGTGTTTACTTTTAATCCATGAGACCCGTGGGCGATCCCGACCGACTTTACCGTCTTTCAGAGGCTGTAGGAGGTTCAGTTTTGGAGCTAGAGTGAAGATACAGATATCATAAGAAACTAAAGTACTAAACCTAAGGAATCCATTGGTACCAGCCATGTCAGGCTAGTTTGTTGGGTAGGAGGGTAAATAACGCTCCAAAGTTAGGCTAAATTTTGGCGAGGAAAAAAACGGCATGGCCATTTTCAAAGGGGTCCCTTGACCTCTGACCTGAATGAAATTGGGTTCTCTGGGTACCCGTGAGTCTCGGTCGTCTCTAGAGGGGAGTCCACAAACTGCGAAATCTGATCTGAGAGCTGCAAAAACTCTCGCAAGACACGCTGCCTGATGACCTACCCTAACCTTATGCCTAACCTTAACTATTTGAGATCGATGCGTAACCTGACCTGTGGTGACCTCTAGGATAATCACAGCCTCATGAAACTTTACAGCCACAAACTACAGACCTAGAGCATTCAGAGGATGGATGGCTTTCCTAGGTAGGTTAACAATAAGAGGGTTTCATAACAATTCTTGCAGAAATCTCAAAATGTCAAAAGTTTTTTAAAACCAAATCACAGCATGGCTTTTTCTATGGTGTTCCTCAAGGTCTTGGTGTCTTAATGTGGTATTTTGGAGGGATTATTGATAATTTTTTATCAATTCTTGATAGATAAAAAATGATTAAATTTAGCACGAAATCTGTGTAACAAATGGTATCAACCCCATAATTGCTGTAACAACTTATGAGAGATAATAGAGCATGGGAATGGCCATCATATACTTCTATCATAATGCTCTAAGCCCTTATACAATTTATTCTAATTAATTAATTAATTCATGTTTACTTCTGATTTATGGCAAGGACAACTTGACGCACAGTGCTGAGCTGCATCTCAAATTAATCTTCAGGTTCCCAGCTTTCAGATGATGTACACAGCTTTTATGTGATATCTACTGTTGACCTGCTATCTCCCCCTAAAGACCCCCTGTACCCCCCTAAAAAAAGACAAAAACGGGTCTATTTTGGGTCTTTTTTGAGAGTTAAAACAACAACAAACAAAGATTACTGTGTGCAAATTCAGCACAACAAAAATACTCGCAAGCAGACAAAAGTCAAACTTGATTTATTTTAATACATTCATTAAAAAAAATGACATCATATATGCACTCTTGCCGAAATTAGTGCAATGTTCGGTTACAATAACTCGAGGCAGGCAGCACACGCTGGGTCAAAAGAGCCAAAGGCAAAGCAACATTCAGTCCGAGATATACAGAGACTCAGTCTCGTCATGAAGCAAGATAGAAATAGCCTCAGAGGTTGGCCTGGCCCAGATGCTGAGTGAGAACTGCTATAAATAGGTAGTGTTGTTATCAAACCAAACCACTGAGGTCAACCTGTAAGCCACACAGACGCCGTTAAACAAAAATAACATTAACAAATGACAAAATTGCACCATAAGAATGTGGACGTTTCCTTTTCGTTACTTCACGATAAAATACTTTTTTGTTATTATTATTGCAGCTTCAAAGCTCATCAGAATCCACCTCAACAACTTTTTTAAAAAGCTAACAAAGGAAGTCATTTTCATGTTAAAATTCGCTGAACCATGTTACCAATTAAATTATTTTTTTAGCCTTTACTTTAAAAGTCACTTGCTGCCTTATGCCGAGTTTGATGAGACAATCAATGTCAGTCGCATCTGCGATATAACATGTTGTACTTAAAAAATGTTTTCAGACGTTTGCAGCCACAAAATGGAAAATGTAGTTTTGTGGCGTTTATGTTACATTCACTCTGTTGACCATGTGATTGCGCATGAAGGGTTAACTCACCCCTCAAAGGGTCAAATTAACAATAATATTACGTAATAAATGTACAATATAGCAACGTAAAATATTCAATGTATAGCATAACGACAAATCACATATAGTATGTGGCAGTAACTATTAACAAATGGCACTTAGAGATGTCACTGCGGTTACAAAATATTCACATTAACAAAACACAATGTGACAAAATACACTGTACCATTTAAGATAATTAAAGGCATCTATAGACTTCCACACTCCATACCAAGTAGGTATAAAGAAACCAGACCATCATCACTTCACGTTCAATGTATTATACACTATAGTATGACGAGCTGTTTAGCTGCATTCAGAGTCAGCAAAGCACAATAAAGACAAAGACACAACCAGACACTTCAAAACCAGCCAGAAAAAAAAGCTGTTACCTGAGGAAGAGCATAAAATATTTAGTGCCTAATAAAAGGCATCTTCTTCTGGGCTAGGAGTAGTTACATGACACTGCGCTCCACAAATGAGAGCACATGCAGTTTGTAATGATTAAACTTCAAGCATTCATCCTGATAAGTGAAGCATAAAACCTGACTTCCTGAAAAGTATCTCGGAGCAGAGTAGAGTAGAAGAGTCGTTAGTGTCAAAGGAAAGTAGGATATCTCAGTCAAACTGAATCTTTTTTTTTTTATCAATAAAGAAGGTTTTATGAAGCCTACTATCTGCTTAATGGCGATAACGACATCCCTACAGTTGTCCCCCCACGATACGGTCGGTTTGGCTTAAATTTAACTTCAACTTTATGGCACACAATGACAACTAGGCCTTACTTAATTCACAGTTTGCATATTCCCTTTTTGACAAATGTTTCATATACGTGACTTATAGAGTCTTTAAAGTGAGACTATGTAACTGTTATATGTGCTGAAGTTATGCTGCTGCAGCCTTAATTGGTCTGGTATTATCACAGACTGTAAATATACATGGACGACGTGTCTCCACTTCCTCCCACTGAACAAAAGTGAAGCCAAAATATCCCGGATACGGGAGCTGCCACCTTGACATTTTGACGTTATTTGGAGCCAGAGTCTGCGCAGTAGTGATCAGGGGGATGGAGCCATGGTATCGAGGTCCCGCCCACATACCCGCCCGAGCCAATCACGAGCTGAGCACAGCTGTGGCATGTTATCGTGAGCCACCTAGTTTCTATGTTAGCACCACGGTAGCTGTTTGGCTAGAAAGACACAACAACTAACCATAATATGTCTATAACTATGTTTATGATCAAATTGACTCATGTACTATTACACAGACTCGTGATGGTTATGGAAAGTTAAAGTTACATCTCCTCTGGTACAATTCCCGAGCCTCCGGCTCCGTGACTACTGTGAGCAGCTGTCAATCACGATGTCTCAACCCCTTTTTATAGCATCAATTAACTAATTAAAACCAAACTTATCAGAAAGATTAACACTTGAACACACACCAGCATGATAAGAACTATCTTAAATGACAGAGACCATCTTTGGGAAAAAGTTATTTGACTTTTTAGTTTGGCCCATGTCCCATCCACTAACATGGAGGAGGCGGGATTTATGACCAATACTGCAGCCAGCCACCAGGGGGCGATCAAGATGTTTTGGCTAAAAAAAAAAAAAAAAAAAGATGATGCATTCATTCGTTTGCATTCATTCGTTTAAATGACATTAAAAATTAAGATGAGGTTTTGAGCATTTTTGAGAGAAACAGTTTCACATTTGTGATGTTATGTGGTGTTATAATTTAAAAAATAGTCTTCATATGTTGTTGCAGAAAAGCTTTCCCAAAACCAACAACCTTTTCATATAAGCATAAAAGTCAAGCATAAAAGCTAAATTTGTGAAGCTTGTCTTACAAGCAAATTGCAGCAAAGTCTTATCAAGTTTGTTCAGCTTTACATTCCTTTCTTGCTAAACCCAAACAAAGTAAGCAATTTCATCCAGATCAACAGGATAGTCTGTGAGATGCAGCGGCTCCTTGATATCAAATCTCTCCCCCTTGTAGCTTCTCCAGCGGCCGGCAGGGAGGTAGATGTCACGCTCTTGCTTTCCAGGCTCTAAAACTGGGGCTACCATGAGGTCATCCCCAATCAGGAACTGGGAGTCGATTTTGTAGGCGGTCTCATCACCTGTGGCGATCCACCACAGGGGCCGTATGATTGGGTCCCCGGTGTCCAGCACCTCGCCAGCCAGCTCCAAGACCCGTGGCGCCACAATACTCTCGTGGATGTCTGTGTATTTACGAGCGATTTCAACCACCTCGTCGTCGTATTCCCACGGTGGAATGGAAAACTGCATGGAGGGCATGAAGGCCGACAGCTCCAGCCAGCGGATGTAGAGTTCTCGATCGGGTAACACGCGATTTCCATCTGTGCGGTTCAGATATGCATTCCCTCCGATCATGTCTGGCAGAATGAACTGATAGCCGAGGATGCTGATGGTGAGCACCGTGGGGATAAGAGACTTGAGACCCAACTCGTAGCCCCACACAGAGTCTCTGTCGATTGGTCTGAAGAAGCAGGAAATGTTCTGGGACTGGTAGCCACTGCGCAGCTCAGCTCTGTCGTTGTAGGGAATGGCCATTTCTGTGTACCGTCTTGTGAAAAAACTTGGGTCCCGAATGGGAGTTCTGGTGCTAAATTTCCAGGGTAAGTAGTTAGTCTCCCCTGCGTCAAATTTAAAAGACGTCACCCCATACCTGGAGCGCAGTGAACGCAGCTGGGAGGAAAACCAATCGCGGGCTTCTGGATTTGTGAAGTCCAAAATGCCGCCAATACCGTTCCACCAGCGCACCAAGGCTGGCAGCCGGCCCGTAGGCTCCCGGACGAACAGCCCCCTCTCTACACAAGTGTGGAAGTTTGCTGAGTCATAGTTAACAAAAGGATGAATCCACAGCGACACCAGAAATCCATCTGACTTCAGCTTTTGGAACATGGCCGAGGCATTGGGGAACTTTGTCGGGTCAAACTCGTATTCTCCGTAGCGGCTGGTGTAGCGGTCGTCTAGCTCCAGGTGGCTACAGTTAAACTTATGCTTGCGGATGTTGGCCGCATACGCCAAGACTTTCTCTTGGTCAATGTCAGTCTTATGTAGCGCCCAGGTCGACCATATAGGATGGCGAAACATGACTTTGGCAGGCACTTTGTTTGGTTTGTTGAAGTATCTGCGGACCATGTACTTGTGCATGGACGTCACATCCAAGCCCACGCACACTCTGTAGCTGAGTTCAGCACATGGCGCCTCTCCCGGGTCCGGCTTGAAGGGACTGTCATTGTATCGTGCCTGAAAGGACATGGTCTTCTCTGTGTCGTTCCAGCCCAGGTGGAAGGGCACTGAATTATTTATCTTGATGGCCGTGGCATTGGATGACAGCCAGTAACTCTCCAAAATCCCACCAAATTCATTGCGGTTTGAGTAGATGTCACTAGTCACAAAGGGTTTGGGAGCCTGTTGGCCATTAATAGAAATAGGCCAGTGTTGAATTGCTGACACTGCACCACCATACCAGTGTGCAAACGTGTACGTCATGGCATGCTCAACAGGAATGTCAGGAGCCAGTTCCTCCCAACGCACACGGTAGCACTGCACCGTGTCCTTGGGCCGCACTGTCTCAATGAAGAAGTTCAGCTTTCTATCATCAGTGGTGCGTCCGCAGCTCAGAATCTCCCCTTCTTTGGAGCATGAATCCAAATCCAGCGTACCTGACCTGCCAAGATTTAAATATATTCCCTTTTACAAGCAATCTCTCTCAACACACACCTCACATTTCTGTTAAATCACTAAAATGACTTGCATACATGTTCTGATGTACTGTATCTGAAATATGCATCATTACGCAAGCCAACGTATCCTCATACAGCGGTTCGTATGACATCTTACAAAAAGTTATTCCTCATTTTTCGTGCGTTTTTCTACAAATGTCCACCAACCCGTGTCAATTTACGGTTGTTACATGCACACAGCCTTTTCAAAATAAACTTCACAGGAAACAACTTAGTTAGATTTAGGCATCAAAACTACTTGGTTCAGGAAAAGATCGTGGTTTGGGTTAAAATAACTACGGAAGTGGCGTAACTTAAGTACGGAAGTTACGTGACAAATAAGTCAACGTTGACTTTTGGTTTCACACGGGATAAGAAAACCGGCTTCCTGGGCGAAAGTCTGGTATATTTTAGGGATGCACCGATACCAGATCGGATATCTGGCCGATACTGACTCAAATAGCTCGACCGGATATTGGTGACAATGGGGCCCATCTATTAAATTCAATTCTATGTTTGTATACAATATGCAATATATACTTGAATTTTAATTCCTGTTTAAGTTTTGACCAAGTTGTTTCTGCATTAAAAAGGCTTACACTTGAATTGAAATTCCTGTTAATTTTAAAATTGCTGGTGTACGATTTATTATTTTACTGATAAATAACAATTCACAAAATTAATATCTATGTATTTATTTGTTACATTTTGTTTTACAAAGTTAGGAAAGCAATGTGTAAGTTAAGCCTGATGTTTCCTTACACATAAAAGAATGATCCCAGTCATTTCCACACATTGAGGCATACAGTTTACTAATTAAACACTGGTATCGGATCGGTACTCGGTGTCGGCCGATACCCGAAGCCCAGGTATCGTTATGGGTATCAGGAATGAAAAAGTCTGATCAGTGTATCCCTAGTATTTTTTGACCCACCCATCCACCCGACCTCCTCCCTATGCAGTGTTTGGCGCTCTTTATACTTCCGGGTCCACGATGATTGATTTTGTGGAATATATACAAATTACAGTGCAATACTTTTTGTAGGTATAGCTACAAACGGTGAATGACAACAGCCTGCACAGCCATAAAAATTGAAAGACCACTGAAAAATACCAACCTGAAATCCATTCTGAAAACAATAGACCCTCCCTGGTTGCGGATAATGTAGCCATCTTTATTCAGATCCAGGAGCTGAGTCTTAAGCAGCTCAGCTTTGCGTAGAGAGGCGATGTAATAACACCAGGCAGTCACTGCTGCAATTACCAGCACCAGGCCGATTACTCCAGCTCCGACTAAGGGTCGAGTGTCCTTGCTGTGTTTCTGCTTGGGGATAACATCTGTAATTGTGCCTCCCGCTCCTCCTGGTACAACTTGGTACATGACTTCTTCAGTGGGCAAATCTGAGATTTGCTATTCTAAAGAGCATAGAAATGTTTTCCAGGGAACCTCGTTTGCTGCACTCCGGCCCCGTCGATATGCCTGTTTGCCTGCCTGTCATGAGAGAGAAATAACAAGCTTTGAAAAGTCAGTGTCTCGGTCTTCATGCAATATTTGCTCTTCTGATATCAACACTGTTTTTTAAGAAAAACATGTTCAAAATAAAAACAAAAAGGCTGCTTGTACTTGGAGTCTTTGTACAGATCATTCACCTAATATCGCTTTCCAGTTCTGGTTAGTCAAGAAATACTTTATAATCACTGAACTATCAGAGACTGAGATCAGAGAGATTCAGGAAAACAGACCCAGCCTGATCAGCATGAGAAGCCAGCCTGTTCCTCAGTCCATCGTGTTTCCTTGTCAGTTCAAAGCCTCCATTACATTTCTAGCATTGTCTTACATGCTCTGCATTGCTGCACTAAGTGATTCCACAGCACTTAGAGGTATTACGCTGTCAGGATGTAAACTTTAAAGATGTGTCTGAGATTTAACAAAACAAATCTACTGCCAATTACCCATAAGAGGATAAAGTGGATGTTCCCAACAGTAATTCGAACATATGAGTTCAATTGAAAGAGGACTCATTTGTATGTAAGGAAGTGGAGGAGAAGAAAAGGGGATTTTGGCCTTAAAGCTCTGCCAGTGTTGGGAAGGAGAGGAAAGAATACTAAACTTTGTGCTCCATCAAGCCAGAACAACCACAACTGGAAGTAACCTGGTTCATTCAAGCCAAAAAAAACACACATGCATGCAGGGTCTGAAATTAACCTTTTTTCACTTCCTGCCTATCAGAAATTTTATCTGCCACTTTTGAAATCTCTGCGCTAAGTGAAGGGATACAATTTTAGATCTGATGTCATTCAATGTTCGATATATTTTAGATAAAAAGCATTATATACCCAGTAAATTACAGTGTTCGAATTACACCGTAGCTTCTGGGGGAGCCCTATTTTTTTTAGCATGGGAGGGTACTCTACACAGTACTGTTCTGTACTTTGTTATTGTCATCTATAGTGGTTGTTTGCATAAAAACACACTATTCAAATGATTATGATTATTTAAATATTTACTTTGATTAAAAAAAGTTGATGGAAGTTAAACAGGTCATAATCCCCTCTATTATTTATTTTATATTGATGTGAAAACATCTCCTTCAAACAACTGGATTTATTCAAGTTTCTCGCCGAAAACTTAATTTTACGAGATTACATTTGAACGCGTCATGATAACGTTGTAATTTACCTTCACGCAATTGTCATTTTGCTGAGCAGACGGTGAACGCCTCATAATAATAACTGAATGGCACCTCCGTTGACGTTAGTAGCTCAGCTATTTATCCAAGCAGGACTGTGCTCGCCACTGGCTGCTAACAGCTAACGTTACGAACACTCATCCTGCTGATTTCAACACAGAATTATCAGGGAAAAATAGGGTGCGTCCCTCAGGTTTAGTAGCGCCACGCTGTTGAGCACTTTTTTTTCTCTCCGCCGTGTCTCCGGTCCAAAACAAACTGAAACATGATACAGCGTGCGTATGCGTCATTGTGCATGCGTAACTGTCGGAGCATCAATAAGAGGAATCGATAGTCACGGAAGCGTGAGATGCCAAGAAAGCGGACAACTACTGTTCTCTATTCCACTAGCATTTTCCCTGCCTGCCAAAGTGGCAGATGTCCTGATGATTTCACCCGCCACTGCCAACAATTTACCTGCATTTGGCGGGTGCTAATTTCAGACCCTGCATGCATGTTAATTTCTATCGCGTTTAGACGTGACTGTCCCCAGCAGGGATGCAGCAAAAACTAGTAATTAACTAGTTGATGTTAGTTATTGTGGCTTTAGCTAATCAGAATAGATTAGATTAAGGTGCACCAACCGAGGGGAGTTCAGTCCTCCTCTCCAGATTCCCTGTTTGCTGACTAGTCCTAACTGCAATTGACCCTCATGGTGTGCCCTGGCAGCGAGGGTCGATAATAAAAAATGCTTGCTATTAATTAGCAATCTAATTGACTAATTCTGTGTTCAACCACCCTTAGTATGGATTTCCCCCAACAACAGGAGTGATAACATGAGCCCATCATTAATTAACAGAGAACTAACTGTTGGTTCCTTGGAGGCTGCTGGAATTGACCAAGAAAGTCAGGAGAAGATTTACTGTATTTATTTATTTATTCATGTCTTCTTGTTCATTTTAATGGAAACGTGCAGAGGCAGATGTAAGAACTTAATCTATGACGATCTCTTATTTATGACATTTATCACATCAGGCTGCAGCTTACAGTTGTTTTCATTATCAATCAATATGATGATTATTTTCTCAGTTAATTGTTTGGTCTGTAAAATTGTAAAAAAAAAAAACAAGGTCCCAGAGCACAAGGGGATGTCTTCAAATTGTTAGTTTTAATCAACCAACAGCCCAAAACCCAAAGGTATTCAATTTATTAGGACCAGCAAATTAAGGCACAATCATTTTCTTTTTCGATTAATCTGCCGATTATTTTCTCAATTAAACAGTTAATCTTTTTGTCTATAAAACCTATATATATATATATATATATATATATATATATATATTGACAGTCACTGAATCGTGAACTTGCTCTGCCTCCTTTTATTGCTCATAATGGTATTTTTTGCAAGTTTCCACCGCTCCTGAACAAAATCAAACCAATCAGAGCCGAGCAGTCTCTACAGCAGCTGTCAATCACTGCTCGCAAAGCTCAAACTCCGATCAAACGGTCAAACTAGGCAGCGCTGATAAAATATGAATCAATATTCTGTAACTGTAATGCCTATTTCTCTCCTCAAATGTTTTCCGAAACATCTTGTAGTGTACTGTTTAGCTGTAAAATGAGAAAGTTTGCTTCAGCCGGTGTTTGAATTTGGCTCTACTGTTTTTAACAGGGCGGCCAGGTCACAAGCTTTTTCATTTTACAGCCAAATAGTACACTACAAGATGTTTCTGAAAACATTTGAGGCGAAAAAATTGGTAGTAACAGGTAGAGACTGACACTGTGTTAGAGACTCCTTGGCCCTGATTGGTTGTTTTTCTGCAGCCGCGGTGGAAAATGCAAACGCCATTAGGAGCAATAAAAGGAACCAGAGGAACCTGATTTTTTCACAGATTATAGGTCTAATGTACTACTGTCAGAATGTAGTGACAGTTTGAGCAAATATGACAAAAAGTTATTTTTATTAAACTTACCAACTGTCGCTTTAATCGTTTCAGCTCTAATCACAATTCTTTCACACAAATAGATTTTTTAAAATTTTTTTTTTGTTGTTGTTTTTCACGCAAGTAGTGACTTTTGTGAACTAAAGTATTTATACAAACATGTTTTTCTCATTGAAACTGTGTGAAAAGGCAGAAAATATGTTCAGACTGGAGCATTTCTTTGTTTATGGTGTGATCAGGAGGGTTCATATCTGCCACTTCAGCCAATTCACTATCTCTTCTGACATGGAGAAAAATAAACAGAGAAGTGCTGATACAGACGGAACACAAGTCTGAGAGAGAGAGAGGCTCACTATCTCCTAAAACACGCGTAGAGTGAGTGTGTGGCATGTTGCAGCTGACTCTAGTTATATCAGTCTATGAGTTATTCTCTGCTAATATACAGGAATATTAGCCTATAGAAGTAGGCCTACACAGAACTTTATTATATTGAGAAAGGTTCTCATTATATTGAGATACTAAGTCAAAATATTGATAAAGTTTCTCATTATATTGAGATACTAAGTCAAAATATTGATACACTAAGTCAAAATCTTGATAAAGTTTCTCATTATATTGAGACACTTAGTCAAATATTGATATATAAGTCAAAATATTGATACAGTTTCTCATTATATTGAGATACTAAGTCAAATATTGATATATAAGTCAAAAGTTTGATACAGTTTCTCATTATATTGAGATACTAAGTCAAAATATTGAAAACGTTTATCATTATATTGAGATACTAAATCAACATGTTGATAAATAGATATTCATTGTACATTTTACCGTTGACCCTTTGTTAATCTGCATATGACAAATAAAACTGAAACTTGAAACCTAAACTTAAGAAACTGAGTCAAAATATTGAGAAAGTTTCTCATTATTTTGAGATAGTTTCTCATTAAAACCACTAACAGTAGTTTTCCATGATTTGAGCATGTCAGACTAGCATCAGTCTGTGAGTTATAACGTTACTCTGCTAATATACAGGAATATTAGTCTATATATAAGGAGGCCTTCACGGTACAACAACTTTACAGAGCAACAGTTACAATCTTCACTTTGGATGTGGCTGTTTCTGAACGAGACTGTTTAATTACTAACTCACTTATTGTGCACATTTCTTACATTAAATAAAAACACATGCAAACATTCGTTTATAAGGTAATAACTGTACAGAAAAGAAAGTCTTCTTTGCTAATGTGCGCTCAGCTTCTAGCCTACAAGCCCACATATAGCAGCCGATAGTTGGATGTATAGAAAGTCGTTGTTGTGCGCGGTTGTTAGTTTTGCAAGAAAGTTAACGGAAGGGAAATAAACCTGAAATCCGTGTGAGTAAAGCAGCATATTATTACCGTTTATGCTTGTCCCGTTTTACTTCCAGCAGTTCATTAAAAAGAATAGTTGCGTACCGATCAGCAGCAGCCCCCTCTGCAGCTCCAAGCTCAACTTGTTTGCCACAGTTCACAGAAAAACACAAGACGCACCAAGGCATGTTGATGCGTATCCGCCTTGTCAACGCCCACTGTATCATGGGAAATGTAGTCCAGTGGGTGGTAACAGAGCTGTTTATTTTCTCATTCTGCACTGATTACACTGTTGTATATATGAAGGCCCATTTCTGCCACTGTGATCAAAAAAGTTCCTGTAAGTCATAATGAGAAACTACCACAAAATAATGACTTAGTGTCTCAGTATTTTGACTTATTATCTCAAAATAATGAGAAGCTTTCTCAATATTTTGACTTAGTATCTCAATATCTTGACTTATTATCTCAAAATAATGACTTAGTTTCTCAATATTTTGACTTCTTATCTCAAAATAATGAGAATCTTTCTCAATATTTTGATTTAGTATCTCAAAATAATGACTTAGTATCTCAAGATTTTATATATTTTATATTAAGTAAAAAGTCATTATTTTGAGATACTAAATCATTATTTTGAGATAGTTTCTCATTAAAATTACTTACCTTTTTTCATCACAGTGGCAGAAATGGGCTTCCGTACAGTAGTTTTACATGATTCGAGCATGTCACACTAGTTAAAAAACTTCACATAAACACTGGTTGTATAGCGAGAGGCAAGTGTGCCAAAAACATGTTTTAAAGAAAAAAAGAAAAGAAAAGAAAACACATTGCTATTTCTATGGGGACTTAAGGTCTATCTGTGCTATCCAATGTAGTATATTTTGTCTATTATATGGTATTATCGCTACAAATGACCTATAATAACAACCATCATGAGTATGCAATACCCCTGAGAAAAGTTTAATTGTTTGCAGTACTATTTCTGTTTTAACCCTCCAAACATGCAATAAAGAAATCCGATATCAAATGTGGAAAGTTATCTCTCTAATAGTAGGATAAAATTTTAATGCCACGGACGTACACATAAGGGCCACAGAGCCTCATTCGATTTGATCACCACAAGCCCCTTATGGGAAGATCTTTGCTGCTGATTTAATACTGAATTGTAAAAGCGACCACGCTGCTGTATGTAGGGAGATAATAGTGGTGAGGGTGCAGCCTACAGTTGCATTATTCATTCTTACACCTTGTCTCGCTGGGTTAATTAGTGGAGAATTAAACAATAGTGAAGCTAACGATCCCCTCAAGGACCTCTGCGGGTCCCCGGTCCCCACCGTGCTCTAATAGTCTTAACGAAGGCATTCAGACACAAACTCTGGGTGTATGATGTAGTGTCCTGCTTGGTAGGGCTTCACCACATGGAAGCAGCTGTAGCACCCGCTGTTGAGAGACCACCAGAGGAAAAATTAGACCTCACTGCTTCTTATTTATGGTGCATTTTTCATCAAATAAAGTTTAATATGCACCTATTATCCTGGCTGCTGTTAGAACTAGACCTCCTGTATTGTGTCCGTGGAAGGTTGTGTTGAGGGTTGCTGGTTTGGGGTCTTGTCCGAAGCTGAGCACCTTCGTGTTGTCTGTCAAAAACAATGTCAGAATCACTCAATTATCGCTCAATAAAGCTCATCAACGTATCCAGTGTTTTCAAGGTTTAAAGCAGCAGTAGGTAGAAGTGGAGCAAATATGATTAAAAAAAGTTATTTATATAGAACGGTCACTATATCCTGACAGTAGTGCATGAGACAGGTAATCTGAAAAAAATAATTTGCCTCTGTGTGCTCCTAATGGCATCTGCAAGATTTCACAGACCGGAGGAAAACAACCAATCAGAGCCGAGCTGGAGTCTGCAGCCTCTGAGCAGCTGTCAATCACTCGCGAACTCCGATCAAACGGTCAAACTAGGCAGCGCTGATCAAATATGAATCAATATTCTGTTACTGTAATGTCTATTTCTCGCCTCAAATGTTTTCAGAAACATCTTGTAGTGTACTGTTTAGCTGTAAAATTAGACAGTTTGTGACCCGGCAGCCATGTTGAGATCAGTTGAGGAAATACCAAGCACCGCCCACCAGGGAACGCTCTCTCTGAAAAGACCTAGATTTTTTAAAGCCTGAAAACAGAGCCATGAGGAGGTGCAGAGACGTCTAGTTATCTCCCAGAACACTTGAATTACAATATGCTGAAAGGTTATTATAGAATTTTTGCACAATGATGCCAAAAACATTCTGCCTACTGCAGGTTTAAAGGCAGCAAGAAGAGGTCAGAGGTCATTCTCTCACCTGAGTTGCTGTGCTGTGAGTGGATGAACATTCCTCTGATAACCCATTCTAGTAATACAAAGAAAGTCAGTTAGAATCAATGTGTATTTAGAGGACAATAGATTAAAGTGATCTATTGCTACCTTGCTGGGGTTTTCAAAGCTGAGTGGAGCTTAAATCCAGAGCCAGAAGGAGGCTCAGTCAGCTGTAGTTTCTGCAGTCCGTCAGCAGAGGGCAGAGCTGGTACTGTGGATGGGTTGACAGGAGGAGTGTGGTTTGGTTTGTTGTCTGGACAAGTCGTAACTGGACTGTGGAATGATAAATGTCTGACAGGGGGAAAGAGTGGACGGCCAGTGTCCACAGAGGGCGAGGGGTGTGGTGGTGTGTGGCGTGACCTGAAGTTGGGCTGAAGACTCCAGGGAAACAGAAAGTCCTGGAAAGGCAATGAAAAGAAGGACAAGAAGAAGAAGAAGAAGAAGAAAAGGGGAAAATTGAACATTCCTCTTTACATGTACCGTACACAGTAGGGCTGTCACGATATCAGATTTTCACTACACGATTATAGTTGCCAAAAGAATTCACAATAACGATATTATCGCGATATTCAGGCCTATAACATTTTTTTTTAAATGCTATCAGTGAAATTAATCTATACCTTTGTTTATTGTGCATTTTGGTTCTTTTTTGACAAATTAATTGCACTCAATATACAAGTGTAGGGAGGTGGAGAGAGAGTCGGTAACCATAACTGTATATATAAAATTATTTAAGAGGCGCTGGAATATTTACACAATATTACCATATGTGTAATATTAACATGATGTCAGTATTTAATTTTTAAAATATCATGGTTGTCGTCAATACCGATATGTCATGACACCCCTAGTACACAGCATCTTATACGTACTTTATACATATATATTTTTTTACTTTCTTATTTATTTCTTTATTCTCATTGAATAAACCTTGTCCAAGCTTGTTCCTTTCTCTCAATACTAAATGTAAAAGAGCAATCAAGTTTTAAAATGTCATTTGGATTTTTTCCTAAATATCTTTCCTATTTGTATCATAATCATTATAATACACTGAATACTTTAAAGTATGTTTTTAGATATTTTTCCCTTCACAGTAGGGTGACTGTACTCTCTTCTCAGCTCTGTTTACTGCATGTCGGGATAAATAAAGAGGCATGGAGGAAGTACTGAATAATAGATGTTATACAGCTTTCCCCGAGCACAGGGAGGAAATGTAAACAACCAGCCGCCAATTAATGCTAAATGAAGAACAATAAAGAGAGTGACCCAATTAGGATTGTTTGACCTTAAATGCACCACTGTAAATGTGTTAAATTGCTTTAGTTACATTATTTGCTAAATTACATTGATTGATACCACTTACATTTTCTCATTTTCTCCAAAAATTCAACATGTCTTTTTGCACAATCTTAAATAATGACTTTATCCCTTTAAACCCATGCAGTCCATGTGGCTGTGCCTCTTACCGGCCGGGGCTGGGGGTTGTTCCTGCGGTTGGCAGAGGTGGGTCGAAGTTGTTCTCGCTTCGCTCCGCCGGGAGAGGCAAACTGCTCTTTGTACATGGTGAGGTAGAGCTGGGGAGCCATCTTCACTTATTGTCTTACAGTTATTCTCCACTGCTTCTCTCCAGTCCGTCTGAAAGTCATGAACATCCCTCTCCTCCCCTGTCACCTGCTGGCTCCTCCCTTTCTCTCACACTTGTGCATCTGCTGTTCTTTTGCCTCCACTTTTTTTTCTTCAAAATTCTGTTTTTTTTTCTGCTTAAAATGGTTGCTGGGTTGTCTACTTTACAGGTACTCTTTCTATGTTTAATGTATCACAACATCATATTTGTGCATGCATCAGTAGCTATAAATCTTGCTCGGATCCTCATCAACGAACAAATTGATGGTTAAAACTTTGTTTAACTTGTAGCTATTGTGATGAATGAATATGTTGGAAGTAGAGACAGTTAAAGAGCATCCTTGCTGAAGCAGAACAACTCTTTGTGCTACCTGAGCACTCGGCCACTAATCCTCCTAAAGCCCCAGGCCCCCTGCAGAGACACACATACCTTGGGTCACTATCCATGACCTACTTCCCTCCCAGAGGCCCTCACAGCACTGATCTCAAACACTGAAGGCTCAGCTCACAGCTGTTTAGCTGCCTCGTAGTCAAAACAGAATCTTATCAGATCTGCAGGACTGGAACAAACCAGAGGAGGGATGGGATTTCTAAGAATCTCCCATCCCTGCCACCACCCAGGGTCACCTCTATTCACTGTCAGCATGCCACATGCAGCATCAATAATTCACCCAGCGCTGCAGGGTGCCTTTGTGTCTCCACCGCTCTCACTGAGTTATCTGTGACAGGAACTGGCTGTTCATCTCGTTGCAGTGGCCGGGCCTTGTTTGACAGCCACGTTAAGCCCAGTCAAATCCATGTCAACAGATGCAGAGCAGAAGGCACAGGGAATCATAGTAATGATGTAGCAGCAACAAATCAAATCGAGTCTCTAGTTTGTGCTCCCATCATCAGTAGACTTTGACGCAATGAGGCAAACTCCTCCTTTATTCATTTTGTTTACTCCTCCAAACAACAAATCCCAGCCTGTTCATAGAAATGCTGTACAGTACAGTGGATTTATGAAAACAATATACATTTCAAAGCAAATGCACACTTTATAAGTTGTGCATGTGATCAGTCTTGTTGCGTTGCTTTCATGTGCTGCACAGCCAGTGAGGCAGAGGTCCAACATGTGCAATGCAGACTTCAAAGCCCTCGACTCAGACTTCACAGTCTTCTTCACTCGTGCTTGGATTTCACCGCCGCTTTGAGCTTCGTGTAGAGATAACCAAAATTCTGTAAGAGAGAACAGAGAAGATGCTGTGAGAAAACAACCTATCTGTTAATAGTATAAGACAACATACTGTACAAGGTGCTATTTATTAAACCTGAAGGAAATTCTTTTGCCAGAGATAGCTAAAAACATTACAACATAGGACTAAACACAACACAGTAATAATTTATTACTTTAGTAAAAAAGTGTATAAGAAGTAATATTAGCATAAGTGCCTATTATAATAACAATAAAAGTAAGATCAATTTAGTAAAATGAGTGAACTTAAAATAGAAAAGTAATATTGTGCATGACATTCTGTCATTGTGTTCTTATGAATGGAATTAGTGACAATAAATCATTCCCCTTTTTGCTGGGGACCCCATGAAACCAGCACTTTGACAACCACTGTATCAACCAACCTGAATGGCGTAGTAAACAATTCCCAAGTAAGCAGCGATGCAACCGCCGAGGAAGAGATCAAAAGCTGCAGGCTTCACTCTGGAAGAAGAAGTGTGTAAGTGTCCAAGTGTCTTATTGAAATTACCACATGTAAATGCATGTATGAACACAGATATATTTACCTGTACATCACTATTGGTTGGTTCATTTGATCAAAAAAGGTCATATCAGGGTCCCTGTGTGGAGAAATATAGTTCATCAGTAGTGATATTGTTGCATTGGGAAGACTTTACACAGTATGTGTTTTCTTCTACTACTACATTGTACCTCTTGTCCTGTCGGAAGGTGTGTCTGTGAACCTGCTGCAGGCAGCGTTTGAACTCGTGCTCCAGTGAGTTAACCAGCAGGATGTGACTGGGCTCCTTGTCCAGCAGCTGGGTGGCTCGAGGGACTGACGTCAGGAAGGACATCAGACTGGACATACGGCCGTCGTGAAAGTCCTGCGTCAAGAATTTAGATTCACAGAGAGAAACATGTAGGGAAACGTCTTGTGTGCCATCACATAAAAATAAAAGTTACTGTATGTCAGGAAGTCCCAAGTTTTACCAATGAAAAACCTCATTTTTTTATACGCTTTACACTCCAAATATATCTAAATAAATGGTGAATAGGTGAATACTGGGGAACATTTTTAACTAATAGATATCACCATGAAACTTCCCCACTTGTTTACTTACATTAAGGCAATTCCTTTTTTGTATTGTAAGTTTCCTGAAAATATATATATTTAAATATGTAAATGAGGTATTATCTCACTAAATATGTACTAATTTGCATACATTTCCAGAGCAGAAATCTGAACATTGAATAAAGCCAGGTTCAAAATGATTGTTTAATTTCGTTAACGTATAAGAGTCAAAGGTTTTTACAGAGGGAATGTTGGATATCTCTTTGTATCACTCCATAAATCAGAAAATACTGTCAACAGCCAGAAAAAAAAATCCATTTCCACCATGTTTTTAGGAATAAATATGTTATATAAATCAGGCTATGAATGATGTATGAAGAAACTCCTCTGCATATACCTTCAGAATACAGATAGGAATGAAACTGGAAAGTTTGGTGGATGTAAGTGCTACTGAAGTGGAGATTTCTGGCTCTGATTATGAGAAAATAATAATTTAAGAAAATGGCCTTTAAAGATATCTATTGTAAGATCCCATACATTTTGAAGATACTACAGGTGAATAGGGTAAAAAAAAAATGTATTAATAGATATCACCATGAAACTTCCCCAGTTTATTACTCACATTAAGACAGTTATTTTTTGTATTACAAGTTTTCTGAAAAGTTATGTTTAAATATGCAAATGAGGCATTATCTAATGCTAACTTTTGGTGAGTTTAGTAGAAATCTACAGATGCAAATAGACAAAGTAGTAAAATAAACACCTACATGTCTATTTTGGATGTTTTCCTTCCACTGGTCTGAAAGTTATGGCAGCAAAATAGCCCAAAATGTTAAAATTGACCAGTGCATGAAAAACGATGTTTTTGCCTGGGGTGTCTCGCCTTTATTCAAATTCCCCTAATCTTTAAATTAATCAAATTAACAAGCTAAGGTTATTACACAGACCCAGTCCTCTGAACACACAAACACTCTGCAGTGCCTATAAGCTAACACCAGGGGTCAGCACTTGTCTTTGCATGTTGACCAAAAATAACCAGGAACTTACCAACTGGCCCTTGAAAATCTGCACATCCTTTGGTGAACCCTTGTGGAAGATAATAAAGATTAATCACACATTAATAACACGCTGATGAAAGATGAAACCACAGTTTATGTATTTGGATACATGCATTCTGTTTTCATGCATCTTTAATCACCTTGTCAGAGAGATTGTACATATAACGTGCCAGTGTTTCTGCAATGATGACGCCATTACGCTTCATTTTCCTGAAGTCCACTTGTGACCTGTGAGAAGACACAAAGACAACTGTGATGCATCATCTTCTCATATCATCTCATAGTAAACAAGCACATAGTCATAATAATCATACACAGAATGAAGAACCTACATGGTGTCCAGCATGGAGCCACGGAGCTCAGATTTGGGGTCTTCCACATGAGACAGAGTGAAACTTGGTATCCTGCGCAGGCTGTAGCGCTCGTGCTCCCACGCCACTGTGGACTCCACCAGATTGATCTTCTTATGGACCAATCCCAGCTTCACCCAGGGAAATCTAGAGGACACCACCTGGTGGGTGGAGTGATCACATATTTAAGTCCATGAAAACTGAGAAAGGCCTACTCCATATTTTGGACGTGGAAGTGAAGTGTGTTACCTCCTCCAGCTGCTGAATGAAAGAGTGCATGGGAGTGTCAGGTTTAGGAGGGCGGGACACGTGCATGTACAGTTCATCACTGTTGGCCAGTGTGTCCAAACAAAGAACAAATGCCACATTGTCATGCAGCAGGCTGGACTCTGGAGAAGAAAAACGTTTGGATGAAGTAAATCAAACTGGGCTGCTCATGTTCAGATATGGTGCTCTAGTATGAAGTCATAGGACTGCCCAAAAAAAAGAATAAATCTATAAAAGAATAAGAAAATAAATGTAGATAAATAAAGAAGAATAAATAAGTAAATTTTAAAAAAGAATTACAAAATGTGGAAATATAAGGACAGATTTTCACATTTTTCACATTTGTTTGTTCATTTATTTCTGTATATATTTATTTATATATTTTTAAAATATATGATTTTTTTTTTTTTTACATATAAATTACTTATTTATTTCTGTATATATTTTTAAATATATATATTTATTTAGTTTTTGTATATAAATTTCTCTATTTTTTTTCTGTATATCTAAAAAATATTTATGAATTTTTATATAATGTCATATATTTATCCCTTTACTTTTACTTATTCTTTTCCCTATTGCTTTTACTGATTTATTCTTTTTTATGGCATTCCTATGACTCCATACTCTAGATATACAGTATATACTTTCCTAAAGCCCAAACACTTCAAGAAAAACTCACCAGCATGGTCCAGATTCTCTTCAATCCATCTCTTAGTGCCGAGGAAATTGTACTTTCCTCCTCCGGTTAAGGAGAACATTAAATGATATCTGTAAAGATCAAAAAGAAATCTGAAAATTGTCAAACAGTCAAGCATTTTTTAGTTGTTTTTTTTACCTTTACATGATAGGAGACAGTTTTTTCAGATAATTAATCATAAACTTGTATATCTAGCAGTATCTACCAAAACAGATGGTGATAGTGTGAATGGGACACAGCTAGGTTTTCAGCCAGGTTTGGGATGTTCTGACTATCAATTTATCCAGCCATAATAAAAATGTGTAGCTTCTAGTGCTTACACTATTATCATTACAGAGAGCTTTTTAGGGCTGTCCTCAACCAAAACACTCATATGATTTTGCCCACAAAGAATCACACAAAAGCACCACTTTATATCTTGTGTTTACCAGAGATGTGCTCATAATTTCTTGGAAATAAGTCATTCAGCATGAAAAAAGAGCATAAAAAAACGACTAATCGACAAAATAAAATCTCAGTCGACTAAGACCAAAACGACTAACAGGGGGCATCTCTTGAGCTTTGAACACATATAATGACCAAATAGTTATGTTAAGAGTTCCCTCTATGGGGGGGAACTATAACTCACGGTGGTCTGGTGCTCGGGCTACTATAAAGCTTCTGGAAGAGACGTGCCAACTCCAGCAGGATGGTGACCCCGCTGCCATTAGAGTCTGCTCCATATGACAACCACTGTGTTACACACACACACATACAAACAAACAAATATATGCATGAACACAGTATTATACTGCAAGGGCTGAAAATTGTGTTTCGTCATTGTGATGATGTGACTCACTGGTGCCAGCCCGTAGGAATCATAGTGGGCGGTGATGACGATAGTGGGTGCATCCTCTCCGGATCCGGGAAGCACTCCCTGAAATAAACACCACCAGTTACACAGTGCAGAACTGAACAGTGTCAATCAAAGGTTTTTACTCCTCTGTTCTTCATACTCACCTCCAGTGTGGCGATGGTGTTGTCAGTGATGCCCTTAATGGCGACATTGTTGCTCACTAACATCTGGAAGGCCGTAGCGGTGACCATACTTCGAAGGACTGCCAAAAATGAAAAACCTCAGTATAGACGTGTTGTATTGTTTTTCAGCTTCTCTATAGTAAAACATCCTCTCGTTCCCCTCACCTCTGACGAATATAGATGAGGTCCGGGTGGCTGCGGCCTGTTTGACCTCCTCATACATGTAAAGCAGCTGTCCATCCTCAGGCGCCACATACACGGGCATGAGGGTCTCCTTCAGCAAGGCTTCACTCTCACTCACCATGAAGGACTGAGAGGGGGAAAAGGGATTGTTGAAACTTTCTGTTAGCACATATTGTATTCTGCTCTGTGGTGATCATAACACTTCAGCGAGCTGTTACCTAACACCCTGGAGCACTAAGACATGAGACATTATACTCAGAATCCTGTCTGATGGATCAGAGAAGATGCTGTGATTTCTTTCGTTGTTGCCTTGCAGCATGTCCTGGAGCGAAAAAAGGAGTTTCTGGATAACTTGCTACCTGTACAGTTTCGTGGGGGATACTGGAGATATTTTTGGGCAGCAGGATCAGGATGGCAGCAGCGTTTTGCCTCTGGGCCTCCAGGTATCTTTCTGTGGTGAAGTCCGGCACCTTCATGATGACGCAGCGGCGGGTCAGCACCGGCTCGTCAGCTGCGCGCGCCTCCGCCACCACGATGGCTCCACGGCAACCTCAGCAGGCAAATAAAATGAACACAAATATCAACTCAAGCCATTTAATTTGTTCCTCTGCTCTGTAACAGTGGCAGAAAGTAACTAAGTACATTTACTCAAGTATTGTACTTAACTACAAATTCTAGATTCTTGTACTTTACTTGAGTATTTTGGTTTTCTGCAACTTTACACTTCTACTACTCCACTACATCTCAGAGGTGAATATTGTACTTCACTACATTTGTCTGACAGCTTTAGTTACTTTGCAGATTACAATTTTTCATCCCCTCCCTGTCCAGTGAAAACCACATATCTCCAGATGAGTTGATTTTGAATGTTTCTGATAAACTGAAGGATGAAGTGTTCCTTTATGGGTTGAGAAAATTCTTCTTAAGCTAAATAAACTATTTAAAAACCCACTTGGATCAGCTGGAAAATGCATCGTCACAAATTACGATGCATTGCTGTAGATTAAACTATGCAACAGTATATAGATGTATATGTACTGTATATGTACAGCAGTAAAATGCAATAACATTAATGCAGCAGTAATATTAATCCAGAAACATCAGATATAATAGTAAAACACTGACAGGAAACATTTTACTGCATTTTAAATGATGGACTTTTACTTGTAATGGAGTATTTTCACAGAGTGGTATTAGTACTTTTACTTACGTAAAGGATCTGAGTACATCTTCCACCACTGCTCAGTAATGGAAAGTAACTAAGTACATTTACTCAGGTACTTTAGTAATTCCATTTCATGTCAAGTTTACACTTCTACTCCACTACATTGAAGAGGAATATAATGTATTTTTACTCCACTGCTTTTATCTGACAGCTATAGATTTAAATTTTTATAAAGATTTTACATGCAAACATGATCAGCTTATGAGTTAGGATACATTGCTACAGCTACATGAGACAGTATATTAGTTAAAATTGGCTCCATCTCAGTTATCTGCATTATTAAAATCCTGCTTACATATTAGTGCATCAGTAATAATCATCCAACAGTATAGACATACATATATAATATGGCATACTCTGAATGAAGCCATTATGCATTATGAGTACTTTTACTTTGTGAGACGATTCATTGGGTTGGAAAGAAGAAAAACTGTTATGCGTCATTAATTTGCATTATTTTTCAGACTTTCTTCTAATCTTCACTTTTTTGGGGAAAATATTGGATAATTTGATCTGTTTGGGCCTCCAGCAGTTATTTAAATAAAAGAGGTTTAGAGGGTAAATCTCTCTTTAACAAGTCATTGATCTGAAACATGTCAAGGTGCCCTTACACTTATTATGCAAATGTGTTACTTGGTGACATCACTACGTTACAGAAGAAAAGGCAGGAGTTCAAGCAACTTGTTTCAAACAATTCAGGAGCAGTGTTTCTGTGGGGCAGAGTAACTCCCTTTGGCGTGGACTTTGGGCTTTGTAACTTTGCAGATCTTTTACATGCACAAAAAACTATATAACACACTAAAGGAAAGGGAAAAACACAAAAGCATAATAGGTCCTCTTTAAACACTGGATTAATCTTTAACAATGCATTGTATTGTATATTGTACATATATCATATGTTGTTTTGTGTAAAGTCTTAATCTGAAAAGCAACTGGTAACTACAGCTGTCAGATAAATGTAGTGAAGTATAAAGTACAATATTTCCCTCTGAAATGTAGCGGAGTAGAATTATAAAGCAGAATAAAATGGATATACTCAAGTAAAGTACCATAAAAATGTACATAACTGTACATAAATACTTTCCACCACTGGATGTGAGGTGTAACTCTCTGAACTTACCGTGCTTCTGTTGTACCAAGTTGTACTGTTGCATCCTGTAGGCTGTGAACTCATAGGAGGAAACAGCAGGGAGAGCAGAGCCATGCAGACGCTGGACACAGAGCAGCAGCAGCAGCACGGCGGCTACACGCAGGTCTCTGAGCAGCATGATGTCACGTCCTGCCTGCCTTCTGTTATGGTCTCAATCTATAAGGGAAGGCTGATGTTACAGTAAGATACATACAAGGCCAGACTATACAGACAGAGCACCAGTCTCAACCAACCTGGACTTCCATTAGGAAGCTCCCACAGCTTACAATAATACTTTCTACCTATAACCATGAAGTCCTCTATGTTCTACTAGCATCATTTTATGAAAATGTTCCTCACCTGTCTCCCAGCGGTCCTGTCTCATGAGCCTTCGTCTTCCACAACTTCAGTGCGACTCCTTGCAGCGTGGACACAAACTGGCTCCTGCTCCTCTTCTTCTGTAGGTAAGCCACCATTCACCATCTGCTCCCAAGGGATCAACTCAAGGCTAATCACAAATACCCAACCCCCCATCCCTCACACTCACTACTCCTCTATTTATCCATCCATCTATCCATCCCTCCTTCCCATCCTCTCTTCAGTAACTTCAGTAGATAATCACACATCACCAGCAGAGACTGTGTGGGAGGCAGGCAGGCAAACTGTTTCATATAGTAGCTATTAGTTTCATCTCCTGCAGGGACAACAGTTTGAAGCAGTCTGAAGAGCTGCTGGATCAGAGCGCTTGAAAATGGACTGAGGGTGCATAGAGACTTCACCCACTATAATCACACTGTCTATGTCACTGGTTCCCAACCTGGGGGTCTCAGCCCCCACTAAGGGTCGCCAAAGCTTCACGGGGGGTCGCGAGGCGTTCGTGATTTTAAGGGGTTTAAGACAACTTTTTTAAAAAAAATATACAGTTGGCTTATATCTCGGCATTTCATGTACCTTTAGTAAACTAAATAAAATTGTTATTTTTAATGTTTGCGTTATTAGTAAAGATATAAACAGGATAAGGGCACGGTGAAGACCTGAACACAACTTCTACTACTACTACTTCTACTCAAAGAGCCTTCCCTCTCTGCTAAACAGCCTCAGAGAACAGAGAATTATATTAAAGTCTCATCTCTGATGCAATATTCACAGGGAATAATATTAATAATAATAATAAAGAACAAAATTCATCCAAATCGCTCATTTTACACAAACTTCAGTTGTTCTGTACCGTTATTGTTGTGCATTGAATATAATACGAAATATCTATAGGTCACAGGGGTCGTCAGATTACTCAATAATAGAAAAGGGGTCCCTTAAGAAAAAAGGTTGGGAACCTCTGGTCTATGCATTGGTGAAATGTGTAAAAAAAAGAAAGAAATGGCAAAACAAATGTACAAAACAATCTTACAGAAACACATGGTGCCATCACACTTCAGATATCTAATATTTATTTTTTGATATGTTGCACTATACACAGAACTTTGACACTGTTAAAATCTAAATGGAACCAGTTCACAATCATCATAATAAGCACCTGACAAATAATAATAATAAAAAAAAAAAAAAAGCATCTGTCTGCGTATTAATTATTTCCCATTCTTGACAAATAAATTTAAAACACAAATCTGCAAATAAATAAATTCTGTTACAATGCATTACTTTAGACTCTGAACTCTCAGTGAAGCTGCGTGAGATGACATTGGCCGGGAGCGGTGCACACGGCACGACTGTGACGGCCTGCGTGTGAATCTATTAGGATGATGTGAATGTTAGGAAAACAAAAATCAGCACCATAGTCAATTACAGTCAGTCCCTCAGTGTTAATGTTAACTTTACACAGCTACTGATCCAACATCAGTTAGTAGCTGCATTAGTGACATATCACCTGACCTACTGCTCTATTCATGTATTTTTTTTCTACTTAATGCAATTCATTTTGTTATCTACACACATGGCACCTTATTTGCAAATTAAATGTAACTTGATTATTTTTGTAACTCAAATGCATCGAGGCTCTATAATCAGGTGTATCATTGATAAGAGAAAGGAGAAGTCCTCTTACAGGTTTTTCTCTTTCCAAGTAGCTTTTAGTTCTGTTTACTCTCCACATACGGCACTATTCATTCATTCCTTTCTTTGACCAGAGCAAAAACACGTCTTCATTTCTTCACCATGTTTACATGTATTCTTGCGGATCTCAGCTCTAAGAGATGCAGTCATTACACACTGCATCAGTAAAATTACTTTTGCTGTTGTCCTCTCTGTAAGGTTTTTCATTCAAATTAAAACGTTGTAAATGTGCTAACAAAATCAGCAGAGAATCAGTTGTGAAAGATGAATGCAATGTTTCCCAAAAACACTGCAACATATCCATAAAGAAAGACTTGTTCATAGATGCACACAGTATTCAGAAGTAATTTCACATCCTGATCTCAAATCCCTTGTTCATGAGTCAACAGAATATCCTGAATGGTACCATGAGGGAATAAGTAGTGCACACATACTTAGAACTGTAGTTATATTAACTGATATAAGATATCTAGGTTTAAGTTATGTTAAATAGAAAATTCAGGTGTCATACTGGTCAAAGTTTTTTTGGGAAACCCGATCTTCCACCGTCATTTGTTTCAGAGCAGATTCACATGCAAGTGACTTTTTAATCATCTACTAGAGAACAGCTGATGTCTGTAGAGCTCCAGGGATGTCTTTAGGGTGATGTAAACATGACAAATAAACAGTATGCACTTCCTAACAGCGAGGACTACTTCCTTTTTGACATCATGGGAAACATCCATTGGCATATAAAGCATCGACAATACACAGCTGTGTCCGGTGCTACATGTACAGTACCCCAAATCAGATCAGACAAATTGGATTATATTAAAACTCAAGGGGAATATGCGCAGATGTACAAACATACAAAGCAAATACACTTAAAACAAAACTTGTGTGTCTTTTCTTAAATTAAAAAAAAAAAAAAAATCCCATTTCATTTCCATCCAGGCAATATGGAATCATTTTATAGTCATTCCTCATAACAGATACGGCCAAAAGTGCACAACTTTCTATGTATTTGCACATATTCTAAGCCTCATGTTATTATTATTATTATTTTGTAAGCACATTGACTGGTGGTGACCGCCTTTGTGCTCCTCTTACACATCCTCTTACGTCGGGGCTAACGTGGACAAACACAAAGGAAGTATACGCACTAACTCGTGAGCTGTATCTCTATATGTACTGATATTACAGCGGGTGAACCTAAATATTCCTAACTTGATGTTTTTAAACATCACATAATGTCTCATCGGCACAAGGATGTGTTTAGAGGTCAATAAAAACTGTTAAATCCTCTGCACGAGCTGGTCATTAGGACACAGTGTTAACAGGCAACATGCAAAACTATTTTGTTTTCAGCTTCTTTTAAATAAATGAATATGAAACAGTTACGCAGCACAACCTTGGTGTAACAGACAAACTTGAAAAAGAAAGGACTCCCATAGTGTAAGCATTAGTGCTTCGTCAGCAGCTCGGTGGTTTAGCACTACTTTCTTGGACATATTTAGACACACACGCACGTCATTTTTGACACTTATATACACAGGAAGACAAAGCAGACTGGCTAAAAGAAATGAGAAAGAGAAACAAAAAAAAAATGGCCACTACAAAACTTCCAATCTTTCCTTGTTCATCGAATCCGACGCCGTTAATGACACACCGGTAGAAGAAGGAGACTCCAACTGTCACGGTAATGACACCCGTGCCCGACCGATTTTGTTTCCGTTCTTCCACGATGTCGCGCAATCCCTCGTGGTCCTCGTAAACCAAAATATCCACAAGCGTGAGACGGAAGTCAAACGAAGACGAAGCAAAAGTAACATGTTTTCCTTAGAGGTAAAGTATCTGCCATCGGTCGAGCAACAATGCAGAAGTAAGATGCACAGATCCTACCATAGGAGGAACGTGCACGGATACTGTACATATTGACTCTTTTCTCAAGACTTGATCTCCATTTCTTAATTTAGCGTTTAGAAACCCTTGTTTTCCCTTTGTGCCATTGCCAGCCGATAGTTTTTCCTCCTTGCTGCCTCTCTGGTCAGTAGTTGGCCTCAATGCAGGTGGCAGGCAGGAGGTTTTTCTTTTTTGGGGGGGGGGGGTGGGTGGTGCTACTGGATTTGGCAAGCTGTGGAGGGAGCAGCCTGGCAGCACATGCAGGTGGGGTTGACTGCTTTGGGGGGGATCAGATCCAGGTCCTCGTCGTCCGGGATCTCGTCGAGCCGGTACCCATCCTTCAGGAGCTGGATGTTCAGGTCCTGGTTGATCTGCTGCGTAAGAGGTAAAAGAGAAGAGACGAAGTATCAGCAGAGCTTCATGACAAAAAATCCTTCCAGCTAGGAACGGCCTTGTTAGTCAAATTAGATCCTATGTTGATTCTAAAAATCTCATTGTTGACGTCGAAAAACACGGTGATCCAAATGGATTAAATTCTACAGAAACAGAAGGCAGCAACACATCGAGTGCAGGCAGGTCATTGGTGGCGAAACAAACACAAATATTTCTGCTCTGAGAGGAAGAAATGAACAGGAATTTGGATGAGAAATATGGAATAAATCATGACAGATGACTGTGACTATGAATCCTCCAATGGGTGCACAAATACCTGGTGTGACAATGGAACTGGGTGATCGGGTGGTGATGTTTGTGGGTTCACCAAATGACGCTGTGAAACAGTATAATGCGTGTATAGATACCTGGTCCCTCAGACATCTCACCTCGGCTGAGGAGTATCCTGATGAGGAGTATCTGGACATGTCGAAGTCATCGTCACTGAAAGACAGGAGACGTCAGTTAGAGAGACAGTTGGACACGAGCGCCTCAAAAGACGAGGGTCCAAATAATAGTGACACAGTAGGAAAATTATATCTGAATGTTTAAAGGGGTAGTCTAGCACTTAGTATTGATGGGAGAATCCTGCACCCGATTAGACGGTTATCTGGCCATTAAATCGGTGTCACACTGTCCATACTACAGCGCCCGACTTCCGCTTCTGCTCCTGTCATAATTACTACGGTTGCTAGAGGTCACTGTCGCGTTCTTTCATACCTTCTTTCGGTGATACCATGTAAATAGATGATAAAACCTACTAGTGGGTGTAGTAAGCTCCTATTGACCCACATCTATGGTACTTATAGCGACCGATAACGCCTATTTAATAACTTGACAACAGTCTAATCGTCTGACTCCAGAGAGTCAGACTTTTACAGAACGGTTAAAATCGAAGCAGCAGAGGTCGAGATATCCTGACTTTTAGTCCAAGTACAGGTCAAGCCTAAAAAAAAGAAGCTGCATCCTACATTTCCCATAATGCAACTCTGTGAGCTCTTTCGTACGGCGCATCCTGCCTGGTAAATGTCCACGTCTTTCAAACTCTGTGGTCCCGGTTTGTAATGCAGACTTTCTGTTTGAAATTTGTAGTCTCTATCTGGGTTATTTTTTTATTTATCTTTTTTTTCTGGGTTCATAGCAGTAATTTTTTAAATTATATATATATTGAAAAAACATTCAAATAATCAACATAATGTTACAGAAACACAAGGATATACATTTAAAGAAATAAACCAAAATAATAATGATAATTTAAAAAAATAGAATTGGGATAAATAAACCTCAAAAATAAAGAATTATAAGAAAAAAAAACATACATTATTCTTCTTTAAATCTATTGGGGTTGTTTAAGGTTATTTAGTCTCTGATAGATGACGTCATCAGGGTTATTCACTTATTTATTCACTTATATTCACTGTAGCACATGTTCAACAACATACAGGACACTAACATAAAATGTGATCTAAGGAGTAGTAATATCACGGTAATGCAGCTAACAGGCTTTTTCCTCCAAATGAGTAATCTCCCTTTCACACACTGTAAACAAACAGAACAGAACAGAGCGACATTGTGCAAAGACTGCACGTGAATCTAAAATGTGGACAATAAACAAACGGGCGTCCTGTGTGGCTGTGTGAGTCAGAAAGCTTGTCAGAGGGTGTGTGTATGATGCAATACGTGATGTAAGAGTGGTTTGGTGCTCGTTTCACATGACAGAGTTTCCCTGGTGTAGCAGCATACCGAGGGCACAAAGGGTGGGACTCATCTGTGTCAAATGCAGACCTGCTGGTACTGTACAGGGTGGGAGCGAGCGCTCCCTCTGAGCCGCTTTTCCCCGTCCAAATCCTCCTCACCCCGCTATCCTCTAATCCTGCGCCCTGGGAGAGGCTTTGTCCCTTTTTAGGATCCCTTCTGTTAAGAACTCTCTCAAGTTGCTCTATGGATTAATGCAGCATCATGACAGAGTGAAACCTACAAAACTTAGCAAATTTCTCTTTTTCTCTCCTTTTAGGTCGCCCTCTTCTAACCGTGTCATGTTTTAGTGTTGTATTTAATAATGTAACATACCTGTCAGTGTCCAGTGCTACCAGGGGCTTCTCATCTGGGCTCTGGTCTAAAGAGGAGTAGCCTTTGTTTGGCACCACCAACCTGAAGATGAGCAGAGAGAACGAGACAGAAACACAAAGACGACACACGGAAGAAAGAAGAAGAAACTTGAACAACAAAGGTCTTTTAGCCAAGCAGTACAACGCATTCTCACTGATACACCCACAAAAATACTTCCAAACATTGCTGTAAGACAAGAACAGGATAATTGTCTGGCATCCTTCTTACAGTCCACAAGGACACAAAAATTGGGGCTAATCTGCTGCCTTCAGACCGTTTCTAGATTATCTTTCCCCCTCTGAGACTCGGAGTCCAGACCAGTCGGTAGCCTTTCTTATATTTACACTAATCCACCAGGGAGTGGGATTAGACAGATGAGCCAGTAGTCAATGTTGTGGGTTGTACCGGGTTTATTTTCAGACTCTTTTATCGACATTCACACCGACAAAAGCATCCCCTTCTCTGAAAATCTTTGTTGTGACATTAGGAAGTCTGATGGCGTCCCCCAGCAGCAAATAACACCTTCAGTAGCACGCCGAGCAGAGAGGACACAAAAACATATTGCTTGAGATGCTAATTGATGCAAAGTGTAACATTTGTGGTGGAGTTGGGTCAACAGAACAGGAAACAAAGTAGGCAGTGGGAGCTGTTACCTTGTCCTGGAATTCTTCTTAGGCTGTTGATTGACGGGACTTCCCACGGTGCCATTCTTCACTGATCCCTTCCTGGCAAGGTCCCTCTGTTTCTCTGGGCAACCACAGGGTGTGACGTCATCAGTAAATGCATCAATAAACCTCAACTTCATGACCGTCAGTTGCAGATTTATATGATTTTGTTTGTTGAAAATAGTAATCAAATATGTTCAAAACAAAAACAGGCTTTTAGTCATTGTATCTGCTAAACAGCGTACAGCCTATATACAGTAGCCAGCACAGGCAAGACCTTTAATTCAATTAAAGAGGAGACATCCTACATTTTTCATACACTATTTTGTCCCCATAACATGTCTTCTTTCAGAGTAATGAAAAAAAAACATCCAAAATACACATTTAGGTGTTTATTTTACTACTTTTTCTATCTGCATCTGTAGATTTCTCCTGAATTCACAAAAAGTTAGCATTAAATAATGCCTCATTTGCATATTTAAACATAAAGTTTCAGAAAACTTGCAATACTAAAAATAATTGTCTTAATGTGAGTAATCAACTGGGGAAGTTTCATGGTGATATCTCTTGGTTTCTTTTTTTTTTACCCTATTGACCTGTAGTGTCTTGCAAACTATATGGAATTTTACAATACATATTTTTAAAGGCCATAAAATTAGTTGTTTTTTTTTCCTTAGACTCTGAGCCAGAAATCTCCACTTCAGCAGCACTTACATTCACCAAACTTCCCAGTTTCATTCCTATCTATATTCTGAAGGTTTATCCAGAAGGGTTTGTTTATATATCAATCATAGCTTGATTTATAGAACATTTCATGAAAACAAAAACATGGCAAAAATTGTTTTTTTTTATGGCTGTTGACCGTATTATCTGATTTATGGAGTGATAAAAACAGATATCCAAAATCCCCTCTGTATAAACCTTTGACTCTAATACGTCAACAAAATGAAATAAGAATTTCGAACCTTGCTTTATCCAATGTTCAGATTTCTGTTCTGGAAATGTATGCAAATTAGCACAGATTTGATAAGATAATGCATCATTTGCATATTTAAACAACTGCCTTAATTGCCTTAATGTAAGTAATCAACTGGGGAAGCTTCATGGTGAGATCTATTAGTTTAATTTTTACCCTATTCACCTCCCCTTAAATGTGTTTTAGAGCAGTGGTTCCCAACCTTTTTCATGTCAAGAACCCTAAATTGATAAACATTAGGTCACAGCCCCCAATTGATAATATTTCGGACCCCTGGTTGAGAACCACTGTTTTAGAGGATGTCATCCTTTGACAAAACTGAACATTTTGGAGATATTTACTGGTGTTTCAGTTTCAGGAAACAATTATTTTTCAGCAAGTTTTTTTTTTGGAACAGAGCCTTTCGGATTAAATAAAATGAGGAATCCTGAGTGTGACAAAGGCTTTCACAGTGTTGTGGCAGCACAATAACGGAGGCAGCTCAGAAACGGTCTGGCACCTCTGACAGCAAAAGTAAATTGCAATGCTGGGGAATATAATTTCACTGACATACAGTACAATGCTCTTTGTGTGAATATTGTATTGTACTGGATATGAACTGAACAGAATGTTTGTGCTTATTTTGACCTTTCATGATGCCGTAACACAAATCTGCACACTGCGGCAGCCCATGGCCACATTTCGTACACAAATGTGTTAAAGGAACAGTGTGTAACATTTCTGGGGGAATCTATTAGCAGAAATTAAATATAATATTCATTACTATGTTTTCATTAGTGTATAATCACCTGAACTAAGAATCGTTGTGTTTTTGTTAGCTTAGAATGAGCCCTTCATATCTACATAGGGAGAGGGCCCTCTTCACAGAGTCCGCCATTTTGCTCCGCCATGTTTCTACAGTAGCCCAGAACGGACAAACCAAACACTGGCTCTAGAGAGAGACTTTCACATTTTTATGTTACCTGAAGGTAGGGTCTAAAATTAACTTTTTTCACTGCCTGCCACTGTTCTCAACGAGAACCGGTTCTCTATTCCCATCACTAGTGTTTTCCCTGTCCGCCAAAGTAGCGGATGGCTTGATGATTTTACATGCCACTGCCGACAATTTATCCGCATTTGGCGGGTGCTAATTTTAGACCTTGCCTGAAGGCCACCGTAGTTCTTGAATTTCCCTCGGGATCAATAAAGTTACTATCTATCTATTTAGTTCTCCGACACGCTTGTGAAACTGCGAAAACATGAGCCGCAGACTGCAAAACTGTGGACTTCTGTTGCACCTAATAGTGTTATTATGGTATGGATGGCCTCTGAGCGAGGCGAACGGCCTTACCACGGTTTTGCACTTAGCGCCTCACGTTACCACAGTCTTGGAAAGGGAGGAGTGAGCGGAGGGGAACTCAGGCGGTAGCAATCTGCAACCACACAACTAGATGCTGCCAAATCCTACACTATGTCCCTTTAAGTGCTTTCCATTCTACGAGGGCTTTCCAGTCTTTGCTACTTCTGCTTACTGTTAAAACTTGATTATAAAGTGTGAAGTCATGTATTGATTTGATACCTATTTGGACTTGCAGTGGTGAGGGCTTGTAGTTCATGGCCACGGTCTCTCCCTTGGTGTCAGGGTCCGTCTCTGAGGTGGAGGATGCTGCTGGGTCCTAGAAAAATAAAAAGACACAATACATTAGCTTTGATACAACTAAATAACAACCATAGACTATATATACAGTAAGAAGTGGACGTAGTCACCGTGACGTCACCCATTGATTTGGGGACTGACGTTTTGAAGCCTTGAGATCGGTATTTTGTCCGTCGCCATCTTGTTTTTTTGCAACCAGAAGTGATACGAGAGGGTGGAGCTAAGTACAACAAAATGCTGAATAAAACATTTTTAGGCAACCAAAAAGTTACAATTAACTTTCATGAACTGAAAACACACTGTGAAAGGGTTAAAGTTGTAAGACGAAAACACGGACAACTCCCATACCGGACAAGGCCGTGGCAGCGACCTGTCAATCATCAGGTAGCCACGCCTTAAAGCATACCCTGCTTTATGGACTATTTGACTCTAAATGGGACCATAATTTACTAAATGAACATCATGCTGCATTGAAGAAGACTTGCAACTAGCGATTGAGACCATGAACTCATGCTTACAATGTTAACTGAGGTAATAAATCAAGTGAGCAGTAGGGTCATTTTCTCATAGACTTCTATACAATCAGAGTTATTTTTGCAACCAGAGGAGTCGCCCCCTGCTGGCTATTAGAAAGAATGCAAGTTTAAGGCACTTCTGCATTGGCTTCACTTCTCAGTCACGGAGGTAGCCCACTGGTAACAACACTACATGTGATATCTAATTTTAGTACAATCTGATATACCTCAGATAAATATCCTAGGGTCCTGTCTCTTCACAGACTGCACTGTTTTCTAATTCAGTAGCTGACAGGGATTAAACTTGGAACCAAGCTGTTTTCTAGTAATACAATTCAAATCAACTTGTGTTTTACTTCCACTGGACAGCTGAAATTGAACACAGTCCTGAGGGCACAATCCACTCCGTACCGAGAGCAACCCCCTGATTTATCACCAGACTGGCACCGGCCCACATAGCCCAGAAAATCTGCTCTTTTTTTTTTTAGAACCTGCTTGTGTCCAACACCCTGGCGACATTTCCCAAGCATGTATGTGCTACTATAGCCGCCTGGTCTGCAGCATCAATAGGCTTGAGTGTTCTGCCTATGTCGCTGGCTCCGTCTCTTTTATGTGTGAGCGGCGATGGCGTGGGGAGGAGGCCGTGGGAGAACAGAGGGGGCTGCTGTTGGAGCCGTGGTTTCCCCGTATTGAGAGAGGGGAGCTGGGCCTGCTCTGCTGACAGAGCTCCACATTATGTTGATCCTACAGGCCTCCCCTTGTTGCACTCTGAGGGTCTCCACGGGCCACATGGACGAAGGCTACCAGCCATTTGGCTCTCAATAAGTCTGTATTCTCTCCAGAGAGACGGCTGCTATATTTAAACCATCCTCCAAGCAATTAAATAACTGGAGCTGAAACTTCATATTCATATAGGCTCAGACCACTGCAGTATGCTACTTGTATAAATATATTTTAATAATGCAAAAATAAAATATATAATCAAAGTGTTGGGTATCGAAAAGACACATAACAACTCAGGCGTGTTTATACTTCATAAAGATTGCAGGGGGATTGAGGGGGATTACAAAATAAATAGGTCTAGACACAGATATGACAAAATCTATTTCATCAAAACCCTTTCATGGTATTACTACAAAATGCTATAGGAATTTAGGCCAATTCCATGAGACCAATAGAGCTTATCCAATCTCACAGGGCCTGATAAAAAATTCATGAGTATTTAGCAGGGACAGTGAGGAGCTTATTTTGCATATCAATTTTCATGTAACGCATTCAAAAACAAGCTGCCAACAACAATATTCTGGTAAAGCAGCAAAACGCAACACATTTATGTAAATACATGTAGTGTCTAGAAAGGCAAAATTAAAGCAAAAAGTTGCGTTGTTATTTTCATCAGAGCAAAAGGCTAATGCTGTATCCTTTAAATGATTCTCATTGTAATCATCTCTTATTGTGAAAGGAAGATGGCCTCCTTCCATTTCCCCACTTTTTAAACTGCGATCTGCTACGGCCAAATACGCCTTCAATGATTCCAACAGTCTCCTTCTCATCTGGCGATGAAGCGGTGTTCATTTAGCTGGAATAATTAATGAGAGCTGCAACAGTGACTACGGTATGCACACACTGGTAGGAGCAGTGAAAGCACAGCACACAGATGAGGCATTCCCACCGTAACAGGCACAAACACGAGCTCTCTCTGTTCTGTGACAGGCCCTTCCCTCGGATCATTACGGCTTACCCACAGGATCCTTTTTTCATTCTTGTTTTTCACACGTCGCCTTCCACCACGGACAGATACTGTGATGAGGTAGGGTCATATTGTCTGTCAAGTAAACCCCTTTGAAATGTTTTCAGCAGAGCTGGCAGTGAATAATGAAAGGGATTCTGGCATTAAGCTGCCTGTGACAGGATTCACAGCCACTTCTTGAATATAAGACGCCTAAATTACTGATAGCGACTTGCGGGTAGCCCACAATAAACAAGTTAAAACTCTTTTTAAAATAGAGCAGCTTACACTATATCAGTAAAGTTTGGCCTAAAGAAATGCTACCAAAAGTTCCCAAACCTAAATGCAATACAAAATAAGTCCTTAGATTCAGGTGGTATATCATTATTACCTTAATTTGCTGAAGAGTCAGTCAAAACAGTTAGCTGAATAGGCTTGTAACAGTATGAGATTTTAACGGTACGATAACTGTCTCAGAAAATATCAAGGTTTTATTATTACTATTATCAATATTGTTGCTGTTGTTGTTGTTGATGATATTGTTAATAATAATAATAATAATAATAATAATAATAATAATAATAATAATAATAATAATAATAATAATAATAATTGTTATTATTATTATCAGTTACAATGACCCTTAAAAGAATGAGAGCAGAATAATAAACCCAATAAAAAAACAAACAAGCAACTATAATATGTTATAACTAAAGCATGTTCGTTTAGATGTTAGCAGCACTATAACATGTAATTAACTACTAACAGTTAGCTGAATAGGGTTGTGACAATATGAGATTTTAACGGTACAATAACTGTCTCAGAAAATATCCCGTTTTTTTTATTATTATTATTATTATTATTATTATTGTTATTATTATTATTATTATCATTGTTGTTATTAATAATAATAATAATAATAAATAAATAAATAATAATTGTAATTATTATTATTATCAGTTACAATGACCCTTAAAGGAATGAGAGCAGAATAATAAACCCAATAAAAAAAAATAGCATGCAACTATAATATGTTATAACTTAAGCATGTTAGTTTAGATGTTAGCAGCACTATAGCATGTAATTAACTACTAAATACTACTAAAACAGCTGTGAGCTTTTAAAATAATGTCCTATGATTATTGACAATTAACATATACTGTAAGTGCACGACAGCGCAGCCAGACTTCTCCTGTCTGTATGGTTAACTCACACTCACTCATGTCCGTTTTTTTCAATACCGTAGATAAGCAAATGTAGATGGTATGATAAGCGTCATCTTTCATACCACAGTATACATTGATATGCCGTTACAACCCTACTGTATAGCTGAAGAGGGCCAAAGCCAGACAGGCCATACATTAAGAGCCTATACAGTAGTTCCCTGTAAAACAACATGTGAGTGCTGACAGTCACTAACAAATGATTACGACCTGGCCTATGACATTTTAGGGTGACACATTTTTGATGTATTAAAAGTCAAAACGAGGCCAGTGACCCTGACCTTCAACATGCATTCACTTACACCTGCACTCACGCACAAAACAACATGTGTACACACCTACACATATAAATGAGACGACCTCTTATAGTGTATCAGTTTCATCATCCTGTCCTCGCAGACTCCTTTACTGCCTCTGATGATGAAGAGCCACAAGGTTGCTGATGCAGCACAGACGCCAAGCGATTGGTAGGATTATACATCACGGCCTCCCAGCGGCCAATAGCAGCGTACGGTGATACATCAGGTGACCGTTGAAACAGTTGCATGTTATCCTTATGAACAGTCATAATTAGATTTAGCCTATACAGTAATCATTCTCAAAAGTCCTTGTGCTTAATGATGGGCCAGTTTGTAAAAGAGTAGTTATTGGGATATCATTTTTCACACAAGAAACTAATTTCAATTAAGGGTAGATTAAATATAATTTAATAAATTAACATTCACATTGAAACATCTTTGATAATCACATACAAACATGCACACACCTTGTCTGTTATTGTTGTTTTGTTTTATAATGATTTTTCTATTTTGTTTATATTATTATTATTATTATTATTATTATTATTATTATTATTATTATTATTATTATTAATCATTATTATTGTAATTATTATTACTATTATTATTATTATTATTATTATTATTATTATTATTATTAATAATAATATTATTATTATTATAATAATAATAATAATAATAATAATAATAATAATAATAATAATATTAATGATAATAATAATAATAATTTAATATGGGGATTATTTTATTATACTTGATTTTATTGTTCGTTTCCTTAACAAAAAAAGATGAAAAATGTCTTTCTGTACTTTTGTAAACAAAATGTTTTTGTTTTTTATGTGAAAACTAATAAACGAAGTGGAAAAAAAACATCTCTGATAACAGACATTAACTCTAGCGTATTCCATTATGTGTAAGGATCATTGCATGGGTGGAATATGATAATCAAAAATAATTCATGGCACGCTGCAGGGTTTGTGCAAAACTAAAATGCCTTTATTTTAGATGACAATATGTATTGAAAATGACCAACAGGTTGTGACTGACATGGGTCTTCATCAGGGTCACTTTAAATACATATTGTCATGTAAAATACATTTTGCACAAACCCTACAGTGTGCCTTGGATTATATTTAACGGAGACTTGCATTTTATATTTTTTGAGACCATATTCCACCCATGCAATGAGCTCTTCACTAGATGGAATAAACACAGCACACCTGAAGGATCCAAAGAGCACCTGTACCTTATGTGACCACCACAAAGACCCAGCAGCGCTTCGACTCCATTGTCTTCTATAAAAAGCTGTTTTATTTGTGTGAAATTCATTCTCAACAAGGAGGCAGGTGCCAAGTGTATTCATGCAGTTTAGGAATCACAATGAAGTTATTAGCATTAAAATGCACAGCCATGTGCGCCACAGCAACTGTGGTTCTGACACAATCAGACATGGTTTCAAATGTAAAGTGAGGGACTGTTTCAGAGGCTGGAAATGCAAAAGATAGCAGGTACAGTAACATTTCCACAATGCTGTTCGACTATGGCATGATGATTAGTAAATACTAGGGCTGTCAATCGATTAAAATATTTAATCTCAATTAATCGCTTGATTGTCCATACTTAATCACGATTAAAGTAGCACATTTTTTATCTGTTCAAAATGTACCTTAAAGGGAGATTGGTCAAGAGTTTAATACTCTTATCAACTTTGGAGTGGACAAATATGCTGCTTTATGCAGATGTATGTATATATGTATTATTGGAAATCAGTTAACAACACAAAACAATGACAAATATTGTCCAGAAACCCTCTCAGGTACTGCATTTAGCATAAAAAATATGCTCAAATCATAGTATGACAAACTGAAGCCCAACAGGTAACAGCAGCTGTCAGTGTGTCAGTGTGCTGACTTGACTATGATTTGCTCCAAACTGCATGTGATTATCATAAAGTGGGCACGTCTCTAAAGGGGAGACTCGTGGGTACCCATAGAACCCATTTTCATTCACATATCTTGAGGTCAGAGGTCAAGGGACCCCTTAGAAAATGGTCATGCCAGTTGTTCCTCGCCAAAATTTAGCATAACTTTGGAGCGTTATTTAACCTCCTTCTCGACAAGCTAGTATGACATGGCTGGTACCAATGGAACCCTTAGGTTTTCTAGTTTCATATGAAGCCAGTATCTTCACTCTAGCTAACGAATTTCCTTTAACACTTTATTATCGCGTTAACTTTGACAGCCCTAGTAATTACATGAGGTGATAAGGAAGAGTTTTAGGACACAAGCTGACAATGCAGGATGACAACCGCTCAACCTGTCTTAATCTTTTGCTAAGGTGCTGGAAAAATCAATGAGTCCAAAAGATGATAGAAAAGATATCCGCACACTTAGATCTATGCAGTATTCCACTTTGGACACAAGCTGACCACAGACACACTGCAGCCACAATCCAAGTATCTCTGATATTGGATTCAATCCCACAGAAATCTCGCTGGATGAAACATGAGAGCAGGCTGATCAAATCTTCATAAGGAGAGGCAATCGCTGCTGCATAATAAGGGAGACTTTCTGTTTCAGAGAAAGTATGTTCTTCTGTGATTTCTGTGGGAGTTTAGCCTCAGGGGGTAGGAGGGCTGGTGCGATAATGAACAGTAGAACTTGAGGCTCTGCTTTTGCCTAAACCCCAAAGACAAACACTACAAAATAAAACGGGACAGCTTATTGAGACTGCTTGGTTTGAAGTGTGGTGAATAAGGCTGGCGTATTAAAACTAACTATGGTAATAATAAGCTGTAGTGCTGAAATAAAAGCTCAACTCAGAATGAAATGTAGGGAATAAGAGTAAGCGGTTTCAGTAAGTTATTGGTGGCCATGATTTATCATTTCAGATCTTGTCCAGTGTGCAGGTTGGGGCCTATATTATAATGGCATTCAAACACAGAGATGAATAGCCTATACCATAACATTATAAACAGTGCGTTGAAGCAAAAAATGAGTGGCTATACTGTTGGAGTATATCTATTTTAATTTTACAGGCAGGTCTGTGTCCTATAATAAAACCTGGAGAAGGAGAGACTCCTCTCTTACTATAGGCCTGCTCGGGCTAACCATCCTGAGGGTGTTGCAGTCTGCAGCATCAGATCCTGTTCACTCGATCATTTGGGCTCCTACAGCTCCTATAACACGTCACCAAATGACGAAATGTAAAAACAGTGGTCAGCTATTGATGTAAACAAGCGCATTGACGTGGATTTTTTTTTTTTTTTTTAAAACAGTCAAATGCGTAGTTTGATTACTATGATACAATAAAAAGAGAAGGCTTGTTTATCATCATTATCATATATGTTTTATTCATGTTATCACTCTGTGTGAGATAGCGATATAACGTTATCCTTTCATCTATAGGAAAATCAATCTACACCCATCCCAAAGCCTACAGTTTGTGCCAAAGCTATAGATTGCTATCGGTGAGCTCTCACACCGCAGATTATGTCACACAGCTGTCACGATAAACCCACAAATAGCGAGACAAAGATGATACCGTTAGCGTTCAATAGAGTTATTTGCATATGTGTGTTTTTGTGTCTCCTCTCTTACCAGCGGCTGAGTCTCTCCGTTGACTGGAGGTACTTGGAACCGGTCAATTTCTTCCATCATTTTGGCAAAAAGTGTGAGACAGAAACGATTGATTGAGCAGTCAAGATTTAAACGGTGACTTGTGTCTAACTATCCCGTGATATTGGTGATGCTCGGTTGTAGGGATCCTTCGTTTTTCAGCATGATAGCAGCTCGTTTTCCTCCATCCTGACAGAGGTGACTCGACAGCAAAACAGCAGTCACCGCCCCACTTCCGGGTCTATGGAATATTCATGATTACGTCTGACCAATCACAGGAGGAGATCATATTGAAATGCGTAGGGAAGTGAATCCATGCATTGACGGTGAATTAAAATATCTAATTGAAAGATTAGATATAATACTGCATTTTCGATTGAATTTTTCCCACTCTACCTTACAGATATTTGTGTCATTGCACATGTGTTTGTAATTTCAGGGAAAATATAGCCACCCTTTTTGACAACAGTAGGATACAACACAACATTTTTTTTTTTAATTCTAGCATTGTTACTCAAAAAATAGGACAATTAGCACTTTAAAACGCGGTTTAAAAAGTTAAAAAGTTAGATTTGTGACTTTCAGAAATATAAAAAGGTTCTCATTCTCAAAATGTCGGTGCAATAAACAGTGAATCACAACTGTAAAAACGAACATTTAGCTCAAGAACCCGACGTTTGACTCCGTGCGATGGAGGAATTATCTTGACTTTAGTCGGATCTTTGACCTCTTTAATGATTGACCGAGACGGCTGGTTGTCTTGGCAACCTATATACAGCAGCAGGCAGGCAGCTGCAGAGGAGTGAGTCTTCTGCTTGCTTTTAGCTAACGTTAACTATTTAAAAGTTAGTTTTTTTTACTTTGTGTCGTTGTGTTGTATTTTGAAAAGGCTAATACGTTAGATAAATTATTGGTCAAGTCATTAAACCGGACTGTTTTCGTCGCAATGCCTAACGGTAACGTTGCAGCAGCAATGAGAAAGGTAAATGCCAACTTTGTTTAGCTAGTGTTAACGATAACTAGCTAACCTAACACAGTTTTGTTTTGCTACCTTAGCTAGAAAAGTGACAATGCTACGTAACAGCAACGGAATGAATTTAAAAGCAGTTACGTTACAGTTAACGTTAAGTAAACTGTTGTTTTAAGTAAACTGTTTATTTAAGGTGTTTCCCATTGTGCTAATGTCTTAACAGTTAGCTATAGCTAACCATTTAACAGCTAACGTTAGCTAGCCGGTTTTCATTTGTTTTCACACAGGCCTCAGCTGTTCAGAAGATAACTTTACCTGGTGCGAAGGCAACCAAAGCTGCAATTAAGAAAAAGGTGGGTGCACTTCCAACTCACAACCTGTGACAAAGTTACAGAAAGTTCTGAATTTTGGCATTTGGCTGCAGTATTAAGAACTATGAGAAACACATGTGCTATTGCAGCTTGATGTAATTTTTTAATTTAACCAAGACATAAATCATTTTTTTATGTACCATTACAGGATGAGGACGAGGGAGTGGATACCGGTGATGGATGGGATGAGTGGTCTCATGGGAAAGCTCTTATTAAGCCTCCAGATCAACTGGAGCTCACTGAGCCTGTAAGAGATCTTCGTTGCTCAAGTTTAAGACAGCCACATGGGTTATGTTGAGGGAATTGGCTCAGACTTTGCTGCTGTTGCTTAATTCTTTCTATTTCCCAACTAGAATAGTTCATCATCATCATCTTTTAGTCATTATTTTTGTAATCAATACCTTTGCCAAATTAGTCAGGCATGTCTAACCTGTGCTGTTATGTGCTCTGCTTTATCTATAATGATATCATCAGGAGCTGAAAGAGGAAATCACAAGGATCCTGACTGCAAACAACCCACACGCCCCCCAAAATATTGTCCGCTACAGCTTCAAGGTAACAAAGTTACATCCAGGCTTATTACTTCACATCACTCACTGCAAATGTATAACTGCAATACTGAAGCCACCTCATATTGAAGATTACTTCATGAGAAAGGCAGACATTCTTGCTTCCCTCTCAGCTAGTCACATTTACAAGATGGCTATTTCCAACCAATGTTCCTGTACTTTTTTGTTTAAAAAATTAAAGAGTAACTTTTGTATTTTTCATAATGGACCCTATTTCCCCATGTTTTTGTGTCTAACTGACTAATAGGGACAACAATTTCTGAAATTGGTCCAGTATTGAGGGAGAGCGCTGTAGACGGCAGCTGCTCATAGGCTGCAATATGGAGCTATTGGGGCAAGCTGGCACTGTCATTTACTTCCACTAAAAGTGCTTGTTGTTACCATGACAGGCTCTGATTATTATTCTAAATGTCTGACATTATGGAAAGACTCTCGCTCAAGGAGAAGTCTCGTTCTGAAATCTGGCGAGGTGGCGTGTTGCCAGAAGACAACGGGGAATAGTGGAATACATCCATGGTGGAAACGTGAGTGCCGCAAGTAGAGAAAGCGTAGCTTAGTGTAATCTAAAAGATTTTCGATGTCACGGCTGAATATTTAGATGATTTGGACAATATGGATGAGATCTTTGAATTCGATGACCGCCCGTATTTATTTTAGCCAGAGTATACGGATATTCAGATTTCACAACAAGACTTCTCTTTGAGCGGGACATGGACACAATAACAAACAGACCGGATCAAGCAAAAGGGAAGTGAATATTTTATTTCTCTGTAGGATCCTTTCCATAATGTTGTCAGACACCTATAATAACAATCTGAGCCTGTCAGTGATAAAAACAAGCACTTTTAGTGGATGTAACGTTACATTGACGCTGCTCACTTGCCCTTGCAGCTTGTTTTATGGATGCCAGTTACAACATCAATCTCAATATTGGACCTATTCCAGAAATTGTTGTGCCCATTAGTCACTTAGACACAAAACATGGGAAAATAGGGTCCATGATGAAAAATATCGAAGTTACCCTTTATTATAGATTGTCTTCTCACCTAACCACAATGAAACAAAACTAATAACAGGTTTCTCTGCTCGCTATTCCTCACCTCATTGCTTATTGTGTTTCCCAGGAACGTTCCTACAAGCCGACCAGTGTTGTGGATCAGATGACTGTTCATTTTGTGTTGGAGGGCAGCCTCCTGCATCAAGACTCTGATGAGGCTCGTAGACTGAGGGCCAAGGATGGTCTCCCCGAGGGTAGTTACTGAAACATGCTGCAATAATATTCTGTGTTTACAGATCACAGTAACACTTTGTTAGCTATTCAAGGCTATTAAATGATTCTCTTCCATAACAACTGCACACAGTGTTGCAAAGTGTGTTTTTATAGCATTTATTGTTATGCTTTACTCTCTGGTGTAGTGCATAACTGGTGCCACAAGGTGTCACTTTCAACATGTGCCATGAAATTGAAGACATGCTCAGAATTTTACAAGAAAAAGAGTGATGTGTTAATTTTGTACACAGTCAAATTATGGTTTCATATTTCTAATGTGCCCAGAGACTGCAACAGTCGACACAGGAGCAGAACCTGATGAGGAGAAACCACAGACCCCGGTAAAAATATTTTGCTGTACTAAAATCAGAGCACTGGTTTGTGTTGGACAGTACATTCTGTTTTGATCGTCATTTACTCACAAGGTCAATAAGTCAAGAGTATAACTTGACCTACAACACTTTCCCCTGCTGGTATTCCACAGACAACACCTGTAGAGGATGGAGGGGACGTGGAGGAAGCTGGAGAAGAGGACAGACCAGACAGTGTTGCCTCCAAAACCCACAGGAAGGAGCCAAAAGTTACTAACCAGTTCAACTTCAGTGAGAGGGCGTCCCAGACCCTCAATAACCCACTGAGGGTAGGAGCATCTTATGTCTCATCTCAACAAATATCTTTTATATAGTAGTTGAGATATCTAACATTTAAAAAAGGAACATTTGAATATTGGAGGGTATAAAAACATAATATTGATGTGTGTATGATAAAATATTCATAGCCTTGTGCCTCAAGAGTTTCAGCGGAGTCATTTCTATTTTCCTGTAGGAAAGAAGCTGCCAGACTGAACCTCCTCCACGCAGCAGCTTCTCCGCCACCGCTAATCAGGTACTGGAGTCCCTGACTTGTTTAAAAGAGATGTTTTAGGCCAGGCTTGTTTTCACACTGCTGAGCATCAGTGAATATAAGTGTTCACATGGGCAGACTGCAATAACTCCATTCTCTTTGCAGTGGGAGATCCATGATGCGTATGTGGAGGAGCTGCAGAAGCAAAAAAGAAATAAAGAGAAGCAGAAAGCTGCAGCATCAAAGAAAGATAACGACAAAAGCAAGAAGAAGACGATGCTGATGGAGACTCAGGTAAAATTCAGTGTTCGCCAACTGCCCTGCCTAAACTTAACATGTATCTAATATTTGCATCTTAGCCTAATTACATCTAATATTAATGTTGTTGCCATATATACCAGACATACACTGCCTTACAATACATTGTCAATGATAATCAAATCATAGTGTTGTTTCTTCAAAGCCACCCAGGACTCCTGATAAAGCTCTACCATCATCATGTTCTCATATTTTTCTATGATATTTTAATAAGGTAGAGAAATTAAAGGGACCAGTGTGTAGGATTTAGGGGGATCTATTAGCAGAAATGGAATATAATATTCATAACTATGTTTTCATTAGTGTATGTAGTGTATATACAGAATGAGCCCTTCATATCTGCATAGGGAGCGGTTCCTCTTCACGGAGTCCGTCATGTTGCTCCATCATGTTTCTACAGTAGCCCAGAACGGACAAACCAAACACGGGCTCTAGAGAGAGACTTTCAGGTTTTTACGTTACCTGAAGACCACTGTAGTTCTCTGACAGGCTTGGAACGGGAGGGGTGGGTGGAGGGTTATTCAGTTGGTTGCAATCTGCAACCTCACAATTTATAATTTACTAAATGAACGTCATGCTGTATTGAGGAAGACTTGAAACTAGCGATTGAGACCATAAACTCACGTTTACAATGTTTACTGAGGTAATAAATCAAGTGAGAAGTAGGGTCATTTTCTCATAGACTTCTTTACAATCAGACTTCTTTTTGTAACCAGAGGCGTGACTTATTAAGATAGTCTAAGGGAATCACAACATAACTTGTTATACAGTAACATCAAGATACTTCACGTTGGCCACATTAATGATAATATAGACATATTTATGATGTTTTTGCAGTGTTTCCTTCCAAAATGTCGTCATGTATCTGTTATAGAATGATGACATCATCAAAGTGGGAAAGGCGTCCAAGATCTTTGAACGAATGGTCAATCAGAATACTTTTGATGACATATCACAAGGTACGTTCTAGTAAGTGACACAATAATAAACTACAATCCCATTTGATACTCTGCTTGCTACAGATTCTCTTCTATCTTCTCCTCTCTTCTCCCTGGCCTCCTTTCTTGTCGTTTCAGATTTCAAATACTTTGAGGATGCTTCTGATGAGTTCAGGGACCAGGAGGGCACCCTTCTCCCTTTGTGGAAGTTTCAATACGACAAAGCCAAAAGACTGTCCGTCACTGCCCTCTGCTGGTAGGTTTGCTCATCAACTCTGCTAACAGGTCCCTCAGAATGATGTTTGTTATTATTCTTGGCGGGAATATGTAGCTGCAACTGCCACACTATCTAATGTTTTAAAGATATCATTGATTGTATACCTCCATTATCAGTGTTTCTATTTCAGTGTTTACGTATCTGTGTATCTATAACTGATGCACCTGTCCTCAACAGGAATAAGAAATATCAGGACCTTTTTGCTGTGGGAATGGGATCATGTAAGTACAAAAAAGAGTATTCATGAGTGAGCAGTTATGTTAACATTCCTGAGAGTTTTAATTTGACCTAATTTAATCAGATTTTTAATTGTTACTGTTTTAATGAAGCCTACTTGGTATTTGACCTGACCTTTCCTCCCGTCCCCTCTCCTCTATCCCTCTGCCGACCAGACGACTTCAGTAAGCAGGGGCGTGGCATGCTCGTCTACTACTCTATGAAGAACTCTGCCTTCCCAGAGTACATCTACCCCACCAACTCTAGCGTCCTGAGTCTCGACATCCACGAGCAGCATTCCTACCTGGTGGCGGTGGGCTTCTACGACGGCTGTGTGGCTGTCTACAACCTGAAGGAGGAGGGATTGGAGCCTGTGTATAAGAGTACAGCCAAGACTGGCAAGCACACAGACCCCGTCTGGCAGGTGAGAGGAGAGGACAAGGTGGAGGTAGAGGCACTATTACTTTGTCTCTATTTGTGCGTTACTTGGAAGTTTTACCATTTTGAGGCCTATCCCAAACTACTTAGTTGGGAGTGGAAGTGGACTAATAAACTCTCTAAACACCAAGCATGCCAGCCTGTTCTCATTCCCAGGGTGTTAAATACCGAGGCTTTGTCACGACCGTCGGCGTTCGGTACCGCTGCATATGGCACCCTTTAGCGCCAGTATGAAACACACTGGGCATTCCATTAACTACAATGTAAACCCATATGCGGCAACAGTAAACGCTCAGAGAAAGTGCGCTGGGAGTGTGGTGACGTAGTTTAAAGAGTGAAAGAGACACACTTGGCGGGTGGGATGGGAGGTGGATGGGTCCAATAACACAAGGCTTTCATCCAGGAGACCGCTGTTCGTGTCCCGTGCGTCACGTTACAATCAGCTGTTCGTTCATGTCTCCTGTTCATAACGTTCAGTGTTATTTTAACTGTACGAATGTAGTAGTTTTAAGCCCAACCATGTAGGTCTTTCCTAAACTATAGTGGTTTTCTTGCCCAACACCAAGGGTAACTATAGTGGTTTTGATGCCGAAAATAAAGTGAAGCCAAGGGGCGTGACAAAGCGGCGGTATGTGACGAATTGGGATGAGAACGTGTTGAGCATGCACTGATGCTGAGTTGTGACTCTAATTTAGCAGAACACATGTATGTGAACCTTTTTCACTTACACTAAAAACCAACCATTTTCTTCTGTTTTCAGTAGATTTCTTCTTCTTTTTTTTTTATTCAGGTGCGCTGGCAGAATGACGACATGGACAACAACCACAACTTCTATTCTGTGTCATCTGATGGCCGAGTTGTGTCCTGGACACTCGTCAAGGTTAGCTGAAGCATTATATTTACTTATCATCTCTGTAACATGCACTCTAACATGGCAGTAGTAAAGGTCATTATCTCACCAAAATGCAAATATATTGAAACTTTTGAGATGCTAATTACATGCTTTTTGTGTGCACTCTGGATAAGTGTGCCTGTGTGTTTGTTCACTTTTGCAGTTGTTTATGTTTTTTTTTTTCATTTGCGTGTGTTTATATCTTTAATTTACTTGTGTATACATCTATTACTGCATCACTGTGTGTTTGCATGCTTGCAGAATGAGCTGGTCTTTACAGACGTTATCAGACTGTCACTAAATGGTGCTGTCTCTGAGGGACCAGAAGGTGCACAGCAGCCCGGCATCGGTAAGGTCTCCATTACTCGACATGTCATCTTGTGCATGTATATAAGAATGTACGCAATTACAATATGATTTTTTTAACTGCTATTACTCATGCAAAGCACTAAACCTTAAATATCACCTGATATTAGATCAGATTTGACTCAGTCCAGTACATCGGGCCGGTGTCTGTAACAGTGCTTGTCTAATTTAAGTGCTTGATGCCTCTTGTCCACAGCCTGTGGTACGTCGTTTGACTTTCATAAACAGATCGACTATCTCTTCCTGGTTGGCACCGAGGAGGGGAAAATACACAAGGTATGTATCTATCAAGTCCTGGCTGGATGACATGGGTCACTTCTAAAATGACATGTTGTTGATGTGACTCATTTAGACAGTCAAATGTCCAGGGGGGAATCACAGAGTAACTTGTTACACAATAACATCAAGATACTTCACATAGGCCTTGTGATAGTCTGGCAACCTGTTCAGGGTGAACCCTGCCTTCGCCCAATTTCAGCTGGGATCGTCTCCAGCAGGGTCGTGGGGGGGGGAAAGTGGTTACAGATAATGGATACATACTTCACAATGGCCACAGTAACAATGATATAGACAAATCTATGATACACAATACATTACAGGACAATCACCTATAGTAATACATTACAATACAGTATGTGTGTAACTAATAAAATCATGACCCTATAAAATGACAAAATAGTTTTTAAATAGCATGAATTAATAAGGTACTGTGTTATTCACTTTAAAGGACCATTCTTACTGATTGGTTTTCATTCAGTGTAATAATTTGCATTATTATATGAATTTTAGATAGATTTGCAAACACACAGGTAGCCATGGATCTTAGATCATTTCAGTAGAGATTTGAAACTTGCTTCAGATAACCCCATACTGAAACATACGTGTCCCAATTCCACACAATGTACCACATACACCATGTATTGATGTTGATAGTGCACTATTCAGGCAGGTAAAATACATTAAATTCATTTATTTTTCAGTCAATTGAACACAAGTGTCTTTAATTAGCTGTCCTCATCATCCCCTCTTGTTTAATCTTCAGAGTTAATATGTAGCTATTTGGTAGTTTTTTGCAACTGTTATGTTGAGTATAATTTAAAGTTTTAGTTTGTCTTCTGTCCAGTGCCATTCAAATCTCTTCAAAACAGAGCCAGTGTCAAATAAACAGCTATACCTGATCAATTATGCATCACAACGGGGGTGCCACACAGAGTGCATATGAATGACCACTGCCGAAGTAGCTAGACAAAACAAGTCTGGAATTTTTAGCATATTTTAAGTTGGGTGAGCATTCCTATGAAAGCCCCGTATTCATGTTAAATAATTATTAGACCCTGCAGTGGGTATTGTTACGCTCCTCCTACTGTCTTGGAGGCTGTCCTGGTCAACCTCAGCATGGGTTAGGGTCATCAGCTGATCTAGTTCACCTGGGCCTTACAGGCTGTAAAAGCTGCCCATGGGCTCACTCTGTCTCTCACGAGGGCATCACCCCATGACCACGACCACTATGACCCAAAACTCCTGACCATTGGCACCCATCTTACCAGCTCTAATTCCCACCCAGCAACCTTGTATCGTGCGGACCAATTAGGTGAGAAAACAACTAGTTAAACAGGGTCAGTAATAAATCTACTGGGCCCTCTGACAGGCGACACTATTCTCTAGCTCCTGACCTAATGTACCTTTAAGCTGCTTTTAATCCCACTCCCACCAAGCAAAGAGCAGATACTCTGCAGCTTGACCCGGCCTTCTATCTACGTATGTTGCATCTGCTTAGGCTAAACTACCACTGCTGGCCCGACTGGCTTGAATGACAACATCATGTGAATGCCATGGCCCAGTCCAACCACTATCATTGTATACCTGGGTCCACTAGATTTAGACAATAGCCACTAGTTAGCAACCCCACTTGTTCTGTTTTATCAAAGAAAAGAACATTGTTTCAAAATGAAATATACTGCCAAAGTCACACTCTTTTGCCAGTTTTCACCACAAGGCACTGTGTATACAGTAGATATAGAACCAAAACAAAGGTTTTGCGATGTTAGTTGCTTAGGACGACTTTTGAAAATTCATCAGAAAATTCTGCTGATGTTGTGCAGCAAAGCCATATCCCTAAAATATGTTTTCTTTCTATACCACCTGTAAATGACATCAGGATCATCTTTGGGCTTCACAGTATGTGCCTGAAAAACGGAAGCTCATTTTGTTTGTGGTGCACTTACAGATATCGTGCTGGGCTTGCACTCCAGAGGATGCACACAAGCTGGAAAATGTCCATTCACTGTGTGTGTATGTGTGCATATGTGCATGTGCATGTGCACTTGTGTGCATCCATGTGGCCCGTTGGGAGCTCCTCAGGCTTGACATTAAGCATTTAATTAGTCTCCTTAAGCAGAGGCTCTCTCTGTCCACATCAGGCAGCTGGTAGTTTTTGGCTGGCCTCCCACCTTCTCTATGCTTTCCTTCCTCACGTTCTTGTTACCGTCGGCAGAAAGACACTCATTCTTCAGCAGTTACCGTGCCTTCATTCTATTGATTTAATAATAATCAAAATTGTTCAAAACAGCTCACTTACTAATGCACACATCATTGAAACCTAGCTGATGTTTATAAATATAAACATAGTGCTTGAAGGAAGTCTATCTCACATGATCATAAAGAGAATACGATGTTTAGTATACGATGAGATTTTATTTTTAAAGATTATTTTTTTAGCTTTTATATCGCCTTTATTAGAGCAGCTGGAGAATGACAGGAAGGGGGGGAGAGAGAGGACTCAGCCTACATGGGGCGCACGCTCTACCGGGTGAGCTAGAGGTCGCTATATGATAAGAGTTAAAGGTGCTCTATACGATATCCAAGGCATTAATATAGCAGCAAACAACTATTTGCGATGTAAAGATATAGAGGATTAATGTCTACCTGAGCAGAGAATGAAGTGTTGTAAATCGAGCTTCTCCTTGCTTTGTTGACATATCCGGGCCGGCCGCGCGTGCTTTTAGTGCATGTTCATGCAGGTGAGCGTTCCCCACTGGCTGGCTCACAGCTGCCGCTCTGCACTGCTCTTATACGGCGGTTACAGCTGACAACGTCATCCCGACCAATGTTACCATCGTGGAAACGTAGCATCCACCTTCCATTCCCCCCTATGGTAAACACTAGGTTATAGCTGTCAGCACTGTCTCCGTTGTTTGCATTGTTAGCGTTGTTAGTACCATTAGCTGCGAGCCACCGGCTAGCTGTCACCATGTGTCGAGCCGCTGAGAGGCAATTGAATGCTCCCATTCCCGTATTTAGCACCTTTAAGGTGGCTGCTAGAAATGTAACGCACCCAAGAGCACACACATCATATAAACCAGCTATACCATAGCATTGGATGACATTTTACTTCATTTAAATAGATAAAATAACCATTTGTGCATCATGGTGCATAAACAGTATTTAATACTAGAGACCATCTTGTGATGGGATCACACCAGCCGCGATGCCAAATTGGGCCAGGGTCTTAAAGTGGGGGGACCAATGGCCCTTCCGGCACCCTTGCGGACCACACCCATCTTCGAACTTCATTTTGATCTACTACTGACCTACCCACCTATAAAGTGTTGTGACTGCATCTTGCATGGTTATGACGCTATCGCTGTCACAAAATCTGTCCACAGAGAGACATATAGACACCTGGCAAAATACTCAAAACTGCTTCTGTGGTAGTTCCGTTACAGTAGGTGTCTCTGGGACCACATTTTGCCATGATGACACACACACAGATTCACAAGGTGAAAACAATACCAACCACACGCTGACGCGGCTGGTAACAAGACACTCATTAGTGTCTATTCACATCATGTCTTGTTGTGTTGTCTGACAACCACTTTCGCAGTTTCTTCTCATATCAGACAAGAATTATGCCTGAATTCCTGACTTAGACAGTCTGAAATCCTTGATCATCTTACTCAGTGGACTTAATTGTGAATTGTTAATTTGAAGCATTTTTGATTGCATGTTGGTTGCTTTTTGTCTTGCAACACGATGAGGTCACAAGTGAAGCAGCAGACTGATTTGTCTGATGGTTGTGGCTTCGATAGATGCTGTGTGTATAGGGACACACACCTTGGCTGCACTCCTGTGAAATCACTTAATTTACCCAACCCTCCTTGCAGACATATGTGCAGACACACGCCCAGTATGTGTGGTGAAATATGTTCCGTCTGCCACCTCAAGGTTCAGTGGCACAGACACCCCAGGAGAGGACGATTAAAGAATCGTTCAGCTAGCTGCAGGACAACAATCAAACTGTCAGCGCTTGGAAGTGCAACAGCTGCCCCCACAAGCTGTCTAGCTGCTTTATCCTGGGTTGTCCAGTTTATGTGTCCCTGCAATCTAACTCTGCTGCTGTTTTGGTGCCCATTCTGTCAATTGCAAACAAATTGTGGAAATTTATAGGGCAATTCAACATTGAACCGCAAAGGATTACATTACTCTCTTTGGGTTAAAACTGTCAAGTATGTTAGATTTTCGCCTCTCTCCAATCAATAATGTCACAGCATGACCTTTCTATCTGCTGTCAGTGAAAAATTACATGTGCTCAGATACATAAAGCTTTCTCAAAATATATTTTGTTCAAGTTCTCCTAAGACATCCATAGAAAACAAAATTAGTTTACAAATTCTACTCAAGTAATGTCCTTATCTTTTTTTATATTCAATCTGTTTACTGGTCATGAAGACTACTACTAAGCTTGTGGAAATACTTGTCTTCTGTAGCACTGGAGGGACCTTTGTAAAGTCAGAGTGATATCTATAGTTAGGCCTCGTTTTTCTCTGATTTCCGCACAACATTTTTACTAACCATACTATATAAACCCCAACAACAGTAACAGTTTGGATTAAAGTCGAGATTTGATTTAAGCTGAGCAGGAACAGTGTTACCACGGAAAATTTAATTGAATGTAAAACTGGACTGGTGAGTTATCAGTATTTTCGGAAGCAACTTGTATACCTGGAAAATGATGCAAATTTAAAAAATGAACTACAGGAATGCACTACTGTTTTTTGTTTTGTTTTATCATGTCTTTCTTGTGTAGCATAAATGGCCTACAACTGTGTTGCAGAATGAAAATAAATGATCCTTGAATCCTTGTATATTACCCTTTAATTTATAGTATGGTGAAAGCACATAGTTCAAAGTCCAATACAATAAGTTGTTCTTGACCGTTCTTAGATATTTCAACAATCCTCTAATGCAGTGGTTTACAGTAGCAGGTGCCACCAGCAGATAACGAATGGGTTCTGTCACTGAACACTGTTAGATATTAAAATATTAAGAAAAATCTTGTGTTTATACCATCAACTTTGGTCCAAATCAAGACTTTGCCTTTGTTCCCCAGTGCTCCAAGACTTACTCGAGCCAATTCCTGGAGACCTACGATGCCCACAGCATGGCAGTGGATGCTGTGAAGTGGAACCACTTCCACCCGAAGGTTTTCATCTCTTGCAGTTCAGACTGGACCGTCAAGATCTGGGACCATACCATCAAGTAAGACGACTGATAAAGCAGCAACTGTAGATATGGCATCACTCTACATACTGTATATTGTATCACAGCTTAAAGAGGTATTCTGTTTTGTCTATGTGTTATCTAGTCTTTTAGTAGAAGCTTCTACAGTGTTAAGTTTTCCTTTATCATCAAATGCAATTTCCATTCCTGTGTAGTTTTCCAGTTCTACATTATTATCATTTCATACAGTATCTCAAGAAGTACAAACATGTCCATGACAAACAAGTGCTGGTACATGTTGGGGGAAAAAAAAGATTGAGTAATAGCACTCGCCCACCATCGTAGCGACTAGGTTGCTGCACCAGTGACTCCTAGAGGAGGGTGACAAATACTCATTTTCACACTCTCTGTGAAACTCTCCAATGTCGGGTGAAAAGAAGGAGCTTATGACTCCATATGTGTCGGACTTGACACATGGCCTGCTGTAAGCCGACAGATTTAAGCAGCGACAAGAACTACAGAGCATGAGGAATTGGTCTTGTCAAATTGGGAGAAAAGGGAAAAGAAATCTAAAAGAAATACATAGGAAAAATTGTCAATTGGCTATTGTTAATTTCAGGATTTCCCAGCATTGTTATTTCAGTTCAATGAACTGTTTATTAAAGTATCATTTATATTTTAGTTTCAGCGTTATTCAAGTAAAAGTACCTGGCTGGAAGAAGATGGAAGATAAATGAAATGCTGTGGTTAGTTATAGAATAGCAACTGCAATTTTAAAGTGTATTTATATTTTCATGGTTAGCAACATTACTAATGCTCTGCGTTCAAATGTCTATGTACATTCACTGACACGATAATCACCGTTCCTATAATTCCTCCATAATATTACAGCATATTAGTCTTTATTACCTTCTTATACACGCAGCATAATTTTCCTTGCTTATCTGACTAACCCACAGTGCCTCCCACTTCTTGTCAGCACAAGCAGCTTGACTGAATAATGATAGTAATCATCCTCCCATTATGAGAGACAGGGTTTTCAAGAATGATCCATAACACCCCGTAGACGCATTGTTTCCAGGAGAGGGGCTGACTGGATCAAACAAATTTTCACAAACTTTGCCACACTGTTCAGAAGGATGTGAAAGCTTTACGCTGAAAACTGCTACTTTTGTTTGACGTCTGAGGCTAAAATATATCCTGTAAAACTGTTACATGCCAGTCCTGAATGAGCTGAAGTAGTAAGAGAGGAGACAAGTAACCCACATAAAAGTTTAGCTTGATAAATTCTCCTCAGCCTAGAGATAAACTTGGACATAATTGATGACTCCTAATCGCTCTGACTCTTGGGTTTACAGTATGTGCATTCTGCTGTGAAAAGCTCTCTCTTGAGAGACTCTGAGCCAGATTTATTAGCCTTTTGCACCTAATTTCAGACGTATTCTACACCTACCAGAGTGCTTGCTATTTATCAAACAGGCGGAGCAGCATGGAAGCACAGTTTGTTGATCATCTGGGGCGCATCTTCCACAAAATCAATAAGGGAGGTGCAAATAATAGAGTGTTAAGTGTAGTTGATTGTGCATTCTGGTTTGTTTACTAAGGTTCATACAATTTTTGAGGGTCTTTTTTGCACAGAAAATACTCCACCTCTATTCCAAATGTGTGAATATTTGTAAGTATACTGCATTTAAAGGGCCAGTGTGCAGCATTTCAGGGGATTTATTTGCAGAAATGGAATATAACATTCATAACTGTGTTTTCATTAGTGTATAATCACCTGAAACTAAGAATTGTTGTGTTCTAGTCTGTTTAGAATGAGCCGTTTATATCTACATAGGGAGCGGCTCCTCTTCACGGTGTCCGCCATGTTTGTACCATAGACTGTATATAAGAAGTGGACATAGTCACCGTGACGTCACCCATTGGTTTGTGGACTGCCGTTTTGAAGCCTCGAGTTCGGCATTTTGGCCGTCGCCATCTTGGTTTTTGGCAGCCGCCATATGGAGCTAAGAACAACCGAATGCTGAATAAGACATTTTCAGGCGACCAAAAAGATTATAATTAACTTTCATTAACAGAAAACACACTGTGAAAGGGTTAAAGTTGTAAGATAATAACATGGACAACTCCCAGACCGGACAACGCCGTGGTAGCGACCTGTCAATCCCAAGGTAGCCACGCCCTAAAGCATCCCCTGCTTTATGGTCTATTTGACTCTAAATGGGACCATAATTTACTAAATGAACATCATGCTGTATTGAAGAAGACTTGAAACTAGCGATTGAGACCATAAACTCATGTTTACAATGTTTACCGAGGTCATAAATCAAGTGAGAAGTAGGGTCATTTTCTCATAGACTTCTATACAATCAGACTTCTTTTTGCAACCAGAGGAGTCGCCCCCTGCTGGCTATTAGAAAGAATGCAAGGTTAAGGCACTTCCACATTGGCTTCACTTTTCAGACCTGGCAGTAGCCCACTGGTTTCTACAGTAACCCAGAACAGAGCGGTTGGACTGTGAGTGCACCTCAAAAAAGTATACATATTTGAGCTATAATGAAATAGTCCCAAAACAATAAACAACATATAAATGAATGTCATTTCAAACAAAAAAGGGGCCATAGAGTTGGGGCTGTGTGTGTGGCCGTATTTGACATTCACGGAGCTGCTGAAGCAGTATTTTGAATGCATTCTTGAGAGCACATTTCAACATTTTGATTTATTTTCCTGAGCTTGCTGATGGTAGACATATTCTACCACTGAATAGGGCCTTTTGAGATCTGCTTCCCTGGCAGAGTGTGCCTAGAAGGCCATCTCAGGTGTTGGATGTGTATTTAGTTTCTGCCTTACTAAATCAAACACCAATTACCTAACAGACTGCTTGTGCAAATTGCTTTCATGTACGCATGTAAGTCTGTCCTTCTGTGTCACCTACTGAAGTAGAAAGTTTTGCTTACTCTGTCTGTCTCGCTCACACACACTCTCCCTCCTTGATATTTGAAGAAGACTTGTGTGTGTTTGGTTTCTTAGAAATATTTCATTGTCTCATCCGGTGGTGTTTCACAAGTTAATAATGTGAGGAAACAGTGTGCAGGGCCCTTCTGTTTCATCTCCACTCATTTTCTCTGCCAGGCTCTGATGAGGCATCAGTGTCCAGACCATGGACTGTATATATAGATGGACCACGCGTCTCCACTTCCTCCCACTGTACAAAAGTGAAGCCAAAATAACCCGTATACGGGAGCTGCCATCTTGAGAGTTGACGTCATTTGAAGCCAGAGTCTACGCAGTAGTGACGGTTATGGAAAGTTAAAGTTACATCTATTACAATTCCCGGCTCCACGACTACTTCACTCAGAGCAGCTGTCAATCACAGCTGTCAATCATGAAGTCTCACCCCCTTTTTATAGCACCAAATAACTAATTAAAACCAAACTTATCAGAAAAATGAACACTTGAACATACATCAGCATGATAAGAAATGCCTAAAATGACGGAAGCCATCTTTGGGAAAAAATTATTTGACGTGTAATTTGACTTTTTAGTTTGTCCCATGTCCCATCCACTAACATGGAGGGGGTGGGATTAATGACCTACACTGCAACCAGCCACCAGGGGGCGATCGAGATGTTTTGGCATCACTTTTGGGGAGCTGTCATGTCATCCATCTTTAGATACAGTCTATGGTCCAGACATATTATAACTGGTTACCATGGATGACAGTCTAAAGAGGGTTGTCAAACCCCTGGAAACTTCAGAACTTCAGAAATCCCAGATGTACCATTGCATGGACCATAGAAATTAAGTGTACTGCTTTATATCTCTAATGCAGAATCAGAGCAAAAAGACTGATGATCTTTCTCTGACTTTATTGAAAACACCAACTTAGCCGAGGCTCGCAGATTGCCTCTTAAGGACACTCAACCCCGCTGTGCTATGTCAAAACATGTGATTGTACCGACTGTATCTGTTGAAAGGAAATAAAAAGAAGTTAAAAAAAAAAAAAAAAAAAAAACACCAACTTAAGATGATGAGTAGCAGTTCTTCTTCATCCTGGGCGACATTGGATTTCAGAGGCACAGAGCATTTCATGCAATATAATGAAAAGTTACAGATTTCCTTTCTGACGGTGGATGTGTGTGTGTTTTTTCAGCACTCCAATGTTCACCTTTGATCTGAATGCAGCTGTTGGCGATGTTGCCTGGTCTCCATACTCCTCCACTGTATTCGCTGCTGTCACAACAGACGGAACAGTAAGTGTTACGTCTAAACTTACATTTTGCAGCCCACAGCTTACTTTTTTTTTTTTTTGCCTGCTTTGGCCTTCAGAATGCTCTGGTACAAGCTACAGTGCATGATTTATGCTTAGGATGATTAAGAATTTCCCATCATTGATTGTGCATTCAAGTGTTTTACATTTATATTTGAAGAAAGCTGATTTTGCTGTTACTGTTTACATGCAATGCAGAATGAGTGTTAAAAACGTTTCTTTCCTTTAGCTAGGATTAGATGAAGGGACACATTACTAAAAATCTGTATCAATATATTAAATCAAAAATATAATAACATATGAGATATTTTCATGGCTCCAGGTGATACACTGTAGTCTTAGACCTATATATATGAGGATGCTTTATCTGATAATCACCACCACACATCTGCTGTGTAGATAACATGAGCTTGACACTTACCTGACAGCACATGTGAAATCACAAACAGTCTGCCCCAGCTACCACCTGTCACCCACTTCATAATTATCCTAATAATATATTTATAGACTCGGCTGACTAAACCCTTACTATATTCATAGGCTAAGCCTCACATTAATGCAGAATGGCCTCAGGCAATTGAGTTTGTTCAAACACGGTTTCTTGTGACAAAGGCGGCTTCCTGTCCTGCCAGCGGTTATTGATTCCGGCCAAAAGTAATTTCAGTGGATGCCGCGTTGCTTATCTCCACATATTTTCTTAGTATGGCTGCAAGCTGTCCCCATCTGTTTGTCTTCGCACCAGTCTGAACCATGCTATAAAAGTCCAGAGTGTTGTGTCTGACACATTTCCTGTCCAGTGTGCCAAGTGAAGTCGAGTGAGAGCGACAAAGAGGAAATGAGAGCTGAGCAATTTGAGAGACACCTTATGTGATAGCGTTCGCACGTGTGTCCCGTCCTCTCCGATGCCAGAATTCAGTCACCGTAGTCACATTGCATACATAGGTATGCCCACAATTAGGCAAATTATTTCACCACCAAACATCAGTCTTGATGAGATATAGGAGAGAGGAAACAAACTCACAACTATAAATCAAATGTCCCTTTTATAGTATACAAGTTGTACATAAATAACTAGCAATGAATACAGCTGTTTTTTAAACCCACAATAAAACCTGCAGTTTGTTTAATTGTAAACATCCTCAGCAGAAAGAAAAATCTAATTAAATGACTTTGCTAGAAAGCATATTAAATCTCAGTCCTGCAATTTGTTCTCTGAAACTGGATCAAAAGCAGTTTTCAGCAGCTATTAAAAAACTCATTAAAATCTCATCAGTTGGCATACATTTTACAAGCACAATATCCCCTCCTTTCTAAGCAGCAGGAAGGACAAGGATATTAAATTGTCGAGTCGATCAAGGTCAGTTTGTCTGGTGTGCTTTACTCAAAACTGATCATTTCGGTCTGATTTTAAGGATGCGCTTGGGCGAAAAAAGCTTCGACTTCGTTGACGTGAGCTAGTGATTATATATAGGTATTGTGGGGTGTGCATAATTCACTGGATCCACTAAATAACTGTTGCACATTCAATCCAAGGCAAGGGCTAAACACGCCATTTGGTCGCTGTCACATTTTGAAGAATGTCAGAATATTGTCATAATTCCCACATTGACTGGTGCGGTCGCAGTGCACGATGTTAGCCGGCATAATCTTCCCCGGGACAGCAGATTCTTTGCAGTAAATTTGTCGTTTTCTGTGACAAGTGTCTGGTAGAGCTTGAGTGACTCAGCATGAGCTGTGAGCCCCTCGACAAGTATTTTCTGTTGATGAAAACCTGGCCTGCTGCTGCCACACTGCAAAATGTCAGAGAGACACAATGGCGTACGTGTGTGTGTGCGTACACGCGTGTGTACATGTGTTCATAAGGATAATGACTTGCCTGGCAAGCTGAGGCGTAAGAATGACACTGAGTCGTGCAGTGCAAACAAATATCTCTTCGTTCTCTCTGTCCTTGGCTTTCCTCTCCATCTGAGCTGACTGTTGAGGAAATAAGTGTCAAGATGAAATAATGAGAGGTCCAGGCTTATCCTCCAGTGATTAGTCTCCAAATCCATATTTGCTCTCTATGCAGCTCCTCTTAACCTTCTGCACATGGACTGCCTCATACTTCAGTTAGTATACCTGCGTCAGCTCATGTTAGATTTTTAGATCTGATACCCCATACTAAATCAACCTAAAGCAATAAAAACTGCCAAAATAATTTGATTTCATATATATAAATTAGGGCTGTCAATCGATTAAAAATATTCCATATTTATATATGTCCATAGTTAAACCTGCAGTAGGCAAACCCTCACAGGTACTGCATTTAGCATAAAAAATATGCTCAAGTCATAACATGGCAAACTGAAGCCCAACAGGCAACAACAGCTGTCAGTGTGTCAGTGTGCTGACTTGACTATGACTTGCCCCAAAACTGCATGTAATTATCATAAAGTGGGCATATCTGTAAAGGGGAGACTCATGGGTATCCATAGAACCCATTTCCATTCACATATCTTGAAGTCGAAAGGTCAAGGGACCCCTTAGAAAATGGCCATGACAGTTTTTCCTCGTCAAAATTTAGCGCAAGTTTGGTGCTTTATTTAACCTCCTTCATGACAAGCTAGTATCACATGGTTGGTACCAATTGATTCCTTGGGTTTTCTAGCTTAATATGATCACAGTATCTTCACTATAGCTTTAAAACTGAGCCCGATACAGCCTCCGAAAGATCGATTGCGTTAATTAATGTGTTAAAGAAATTAGTGGAGTTAAAACAAATTTGCGTTATCGCGTTAACTTTGACAGCCCTAATTAAAATCAATTAAAATGCAATATGTAATACAATATACGCTTGATGAATTATAGTCAATCATTTCAACACAGTAAAATGTATATCTGCCCCAAGTTCTTGTGTGATTTACAAATGTAGTCTGTGTGTGCTGCAGTCAGTCATGACTAATGTTACATTAGTGCTCATATATCAAAAGCGAAAACACTGCAGATAATGGCTGTAGTGATGGAGGTTACAGAGAGTCATACCCTGGTAGAATATGATGATTGGTTATAAGTGATGACTGCGATGCTTTGTGTGGCGCTGGTTCACATAGACGGTGTGAACCCTAGCAGCCCGGGCACAGTCATCTTTCTGGTGAAAGGAGTGGGCTGTGGAGAGGCAGTGGGCTCATTTGTTGCCGACAGATTGTCTAAATGCACTTATAGGGCTGAAAGAAGAATATCTCTGATCTGGGTCCTTCTGGTTAGCGATGCTTCTGATTTTGTATTGGGGCTGCCAGCAAAGACAAACACACATACATCCGGACAGAAGTGCACAGTCATTGAGTTACTGTGAACACCCTTCCTTGCACCAGATGGTCAGGCTGCGTCCCCGCAGAGGCTCCACCAGTCTGCTTCTCACATAAAAGACAACACAAATACAAGATATGAAAAGGCAAAGTCTGTAGCAACAGATGTAGCCTTTACTTACTCTGGAGGCAGACTCTCCAGACATGCTGTACACCCTCCAGCCTAAATATGGTGGTCAATAAGATGGGTCAGTTTTAACCGGATTTCTATTTAAACCTTCAGTCAGTGTTAGCGGTAATGCCAAACTCCAGAAATGTCAGTTCAGAGGGTCAGAAATAAAAAGATTCATCAATAACACATTCATTCTTTTGATCGCTCATCTTTTTCAGGTTCATGTGTTTGACCTCAGCACCAACAAATATGAGGCCATCTGCCAGCAGCCAGTGGTGGCCAAAAAGAAGACCAAGCTGACTCACATTGAGTTTAATCCCATCTATCCGATCATCATAGTGGGCGATGACCGAGGCTATGTCAGCAGCCTCAAACTCTCACCTAACCTCCGCAAGAAACCCAAGGTAAGAATCGCATGAAGTTGCCAGAGAGGGACTTTCAATCGCATTACAATCGCTTATTTACTCCAAAGCTATGCCTATTTTAAGCCTGCCTATTAGTGGTAAGAAAATAAACCCGTCTTTCCAAATGTAGCTGCTTTACCATCCCAAGTTTCTTCTCTTGCTGCTTTGTCACTATAATGACGCTCTATTGACACATACAAATGGAGCTTGTCCACATTACAAATTTGCTACGAAATCTTCAGCCACTTTCAGCACTATGGAGAATAGGGCTGCAAGAATCTGGCAATACGATTCGTATCGTGATACTGAGGTAACAATTCAGTATATTGCGATATATTGCCATACTGTAAGCAAGGCGATATATTGCAATTTTTAATAAAAATGTATTTGAGGAAAACGATCATGGTATAAAGAACACACGATAAATAAACCATTTTATAATAGGCAAAAATACTGCATGCATAAAACTGCATGGTTTTTTACCCAAACTGCATATGATTAGCATAAACTGGGCATGTCTGTAAAGGGGAGACTCGTGGGTACCCATAGAACCCATTTTCATTCACATATCTTGAGGTCAGCGGGTCAAGGGAAAATGACCATGCCAGTTTTTCCTCGCCAAAATGTAGCGTAACTTTGACGTGTTATTTAGCCTCCTTCTCAACAAGCTAGTATGATTTCGTTGGTACCAGTGAATTTCTTAATCCATTTGGAGTGGCGGTTGGGGCGATAGATGGGTCAAACAAACACAGGACTTTCACCCAGGAGGCCGCTGTTTGTGTCCCATGTGAGACCAAAAGTCAATGTTAACTTATTTTACCGTAGTTTTGTTTCGTAATTTACATAGTACTTTTTATTAACCCAAACCACAATCTTTTTCTAAACTTAACCAATTAGTTTTGTTGCCTAAACCTAAGGTTGTTTTGTTTGAATTCACAACGTTAATTTTCACTTTCACTTTCACAACCATAGACTGTACGTAAGAAGTGAACGGAGTCACCCATTGGTTTGTGGACTGCCGTTTTGAAGTCTCGATTTCGGCATTTTGGCCGTCGCCATCTTGATCTCTGGCCGTCGTCATCTCGATCTGTGGCCTGAACACTGAAGACATTTTTAGGCAACCAAAAATGATATAATTAACTTTAATGAACTGAAAACACACTGTGAAAGGGTTAAAGTTCTGTGACTAAAACACGGACAACTCTCAGACCGGACAACACCGCGGTAGCAACCTGTCAATCTAAAGCATACCCTGCTTTATGGTCTATTTGACTCTAAATGGGACCATAATTTACTAAATGAACATCATGCTGTATTGAAGAAGACTTGAATCTAGCGATTGAGACCATAAACTCATGTTTACACGAGGTAATAAAGTGAGAAGTAGGGTCATTTTCTCATAGACTTCTATACAATCAGACTTCTTTTCGCAACCAGAAGAGTCGCCCCCTGCTGGCTGTTAGAAAGAATGCAAGTTTAAGGCACTTCAGCATTGGCTTCACTTTTCAGACCCTGGAGTTGCCCACTGTTCACAACGTGAGAGGTGCAGATTGGTCCGTCTGAAGCATTAGAGTGGTAGTGATAACCGCTGATAATGTCCATTCAATCAGTTGATAACATTTGAAATGGATGGTTCTTTCACCTTACATATCATCTTATCTGTAAATGATCTGAATACATGTCTGCCCTTTTGCATTATTATCACTGCCACTTATTCCACGTCAATGAAAGCAGATCAGATGATTCATTCTTTGCAGAGTCCTGACCTTGAGCTAATTTCACCAAATAACAATAGAATGAAGGCCACCGTTCTCCCCCCCTCCTCAGCAGCTCATTATCAGCATCACTAATCGCCTGTATTTCTCTCTTCCTTGCTCATTTAGGCCAGTTAACAATTAGGCACAGAAAAGTCTAGTGTTCTTTGTAATTGAATAAGCTTGTTAGATAAGATCACTAGAAGGAGAAGCAGAACATAAATGGAAATTTTACTGAAAATCAATGTGATTACTGGTGGCCCAGTGGTTTAAAAGGCAGATCACATAACCGTGCAGGGGGGGTACCCATCGTCGTATCTTTTTCACAAGTCATCACCCTTGTCTGTCTCCCCATATTCCCCGTCACTCATTCTGTCAAACTGGCAATAAATGCCAAGACAAAATGGGGGAAATAATCGTAAAGAAAAGAAAGCTAAAATAAATTTTGTATTCGAAGCAAGTTGTAGCTATACAGTAAAACAAAATTTCACTTTACTCCATTCACAATTGATGAGTCACTGAAGGGTTTGTTGCCACTCATGACAACGGGTAATGAGCTGTGGAGTAATCACAGCGGTCCTACTAAACACAGGAGGAAACCAAATGGCACCCTGAGTCACAACACTTTAATCAGGGCTCATTGAGAGTCAGCTCTGCAGCCTCTTCACTTTTCCTTTGTGTTGGTCACATGGTGCATATAAACTAGAAGAAATTCTAATGACTAGAGTAATACGCATTTATTTTCACAACACATTTTTGTGCATTATACATGGCATTGCCGGGCCTGGGTGCAACCCACATAAACGGTTCTCATTCAACCACTCACAGCATAACGGCACATACACATACATCCAGTGGTACCTCATTAGCGACCTCAGACTGTAGCCCTAAAGCGTACAATTGGGGAATAATTGCACAGTTCAGCACCACTGACAGCGGTCAGAGCATTTTGGAACACAGTGTGGCAAATAAGCATCAGGCACAAACACCCACAGCAAATATTGTCAGTAATATGTCTTATACAACTGGCACAGCAGTCCATTAACACTTGTACAATGGGCATGGTGGCCCATTAATATACCCAAAACATTGGCACAGTGGCCTGGCAATCCAAACTGTAACAATACAAGTGTGTTGTACTCACCTATTTGAAGGGCACTCAGTAAGGCTGACGAGGCAGTCCAACTTCTTGGCTCATTAACTCTCACTAAAGCAGCCCACTTGACCTCTCTTGTCCTGTGGTGTTCCTCAAGTAGTTATTGATTAATTGTTTTGAGCTTGCAAAATGAGAGGTCAAATGTTAGAGCTTGGCACAAAAATGAAAAATTTACTACAGGATGTACCTTTCCAAAGTATGTTCTAAAATGTTCTAAGGGCTCTCCGTTGTGTTGAACTCAGCAGTTATTTCCCAGTTTTAAGCCTGACGAGGGCTACAGTCATTAATGTGGTAGTGTCAGGTGTGGCTGCTGTTATGCTGTACACACAGAATTGTATAGGCCTGTGGGTATGTGATGTTATGGTGGAGGGTCGCTGCAACACAATCTCATCCCAACTCGTCATGTACTGACGCTTTGTCAGACCCCTCGGTGTCCCTTTTCACTCGCAGTAAACATTAGGGGTGTAAATCGCAAGTTTCTTCACAATATGATATTATATCGATTATTTGAACAACGATACGATATTTGCTGATATCCCAAAGTATGCCACGATACAATTTCAATTCAATTCAGGGGCCTGCGATCGATATTAGATGATATCATATGCCCATTTAACACAATCAGTTACATTTATATCAACTCACAAAAAAAAAAAAAAAAATATCATTTGACAATTTTATTACTGGACTCTTCCAGACATTTAAAATTTATTTTTTTAATTAAAAAGAATACAAATAAACCCCCCTGCTGTTCACTATAAAGTGCCACATTTCTCATGTTTAAGCACTGTTTGAATGTTTAGGAAGGACGGAAATAGTGACACAGACGGTCCTTGGACTTTCAAAATAAAGGCATATCTTAAAGATGACGATATACGTATATCGATGTTTTCACTTTGCATTGATGATATTCGATCGTTGATCATTGAGTCGATATAACGATCCATATCGATGTATCGTTACACCCCTAGTAAACAATTGCTTAATGTTGTGAATTAAACAAAAACACTTGCTTAGGTTTAGGCAACAAAACCACAATAGTTAGGTTTAGGAAAAAACAACATGGTTGGGCTTAAATTTACTACGTTTGTACAGTGAAAATGGGATTGGACGTTGTGAACACGGGACACAAACGATCAGCTGATTGTAACGTGAAAATGAAATGTAACGCGCGGGACACGAACAGCGGTCTCCTGGATGAAAGCCCTGTGTTTGTTGGACCCATCCATCTCCCCTCCTGCCGGCCCTGTGTGTCTCTTTCACTCTTTAAACTACGGCACCACAGCACTTTCCCCGTGCGCTTATTGTTGCCGCGGATGGGTTTACATTGTAGTTAATGGCAGTGCTGGACTGGCCATCTGGCATACCGGGCGTTTTCCAGGTGGGCCGACGGCCTTTTGGGGCCGACGTATGTCCTTTTTTTTTTTTTGGCCAATAAAACAAGTAAATCGGCCAATTTCTTTTCCTTAATTGACACTGGGCTTGCCCATTCGCTCTGTGCCGGGCGGCCACAGTGAGGAGGAGAGGGAGAGAGATGAGGGAGGGAGTGTAGAGTTTGCAGTAAGCAGTTATGGGCTAGCAGCCTGGCTCAACATGTCATGAGAGATGAGCAGTGCTCGCAGTGGGCCGGTACGTAGCGGTACGCAGTATTTTACTCATTTTACTCCTTGGCGTACCATGACTTTTTCATGCGTACCGGAGCTTCTCACAAGCTGCCGGTACTGTCCTCTGCCCTCTCCATATCAGGTTCTCTGGGAGATTCATAACGGTGATACATAACGGCGCAGCGCCAGCGGATTTGCGCCGCGTGGGTTCCTATAGGGGACAGAAGCGCTGCGCTATTAATCTCCGCTCGAGCTGAAGCCTGGCTGTTCACATCAGAAGCGCATTTCTCTGCGCTGGTCAACATGTGATTCTGATCCTCTGCTGTTTACTATCCATCTCTCTCTGTCTGTCTGCTTCTGTGTGTCTGCCAGGGGCGGGGCCAAGGAGGGGGCCAAAGACGGGCCGGGGCTGGCACGGGCCACCCCTGGAATCTAAATGCCCCCCCCCATCAGAGTCTGAATATGATAGGTCCAATTAGACTCAACAAACATTAATGATGATCTGATGTATTACTGATATACTGTATGAGACCCAGCTGAAATTCTCAAATTTTTTTAATAAGGAATTCAGCATCACTGTTTCTGGCACTGTAAAGCAATATAATCCTAAAAAGGGACAGCAGTGGAAAAAAAATGAATTATAATTTATGAATATTAGTTTGTGCTAGATATTCACACGCAAAGTTTATGCCAGAGGGGAAAATTATTCAGTAAAGGTAAAATTAGAAGTTCAACATAAAATGCTGTTGCGGTGTACTTATTATTTTGTTATTTTCATTGTTTTAAAGTCACCAGAATTCAGGAAACAAAGTCTCTGAAACTCAAATTTTTCTGGGGGAGGACCCCCAGACCCCCGCTTTGGTTATGAAACACTCCCTATTTTTTGAGGTTTGAGGTCTTATGGTTGGCAAGTATACAAAACAACCACATTTGAAGGTATTTCCTCAAAGAGAGCCTTCAACAAAACATGGTGCACACAGCACAAACGGGCGGTGATGGGGCCGGTCTGGACCAAAATGCCAGGGCCGATTTTTTTGTCCCAGTCCAGCCCTGGGTGGAGTTAAGAAATGAATCATATGTTTTCAGTTATACTCAATTTATGTTGATTTACACTGTAGCCTAGTCAAGGTGAAATTTGATGTGACTGCATCATTGGAGCTAAATAAATCAAATCAAATCAAATCAAATCAATTTTATTTGTATAGCCCAAAATCACAAATCACAAATTTGCCTCGGGGGGCTTTACAATCTGTACAGAATACAACACCCTCTGTCCTTGACAATGCAACCCTCACATCGGCTAAGGAAAAACTTAACCACAAAAAAACCCTTTTAACAGGGAGGAAAAATGGAAGAAACCTCAGGAAGAGCGGCAGAGGAGGGATCCCCCTTCCAGGATGGACAGACGTGCAATAGATGTCGCGTGTACAGAGTAACCACATAATGAAAACACAACATAGACAATTTATGACAAAAATGAATACATATAATGTGAATATATGTGAGAAGGTGGATCCAGGAGGATGTCAAGCAGCTTCCAGGCGACACCAAACAGATAGAGCCAGAGCAACATGACCTCCTCTTGACGTCAAAACCAGTAGAGCCAGAGCAGCACGACTTCCACTCCACGCCAATCAGATAGAGCCTTAGCTGCGTAACCTCCTCTCAACGCCATAAAGGTAGAGCCTGAGCAACGCAACCTCCTCTCCATGCCAGATCGATAAAGCCAGAGCAACACGACCTCCTCTCTACCATGCACCACCAGAGAGTCAGAGCAACGTCACAGAGCGACTGATGGTCCATCACGGAGAAGCCTGATTCACAGGAGAGAGAGGGGAGAGAGAGAGAGAGAGCGAGGCACACAGCAGTGCTTGTGGGACATCAACAACAGAGGGTTATAGAGAGGCAGCGGCTTAAAATTAATAATGTTCTCGTCGGCAGGACTGCTAGGCTGAAATAATAAATTGAGACTGAGACCGACCCACCAGCTAACTAATTGAAAGTTAGGGCAAAAAGATGGGTTTTAAGTTTGGATTTAAAGACCTCCACAGAGTCTGACTGTCTGATGTCTATAGGGAGGTTATTCCAGAGGAAAGGGGCTCGGTAAGAAAAGGCCCTTTCGCCTGCTGATTTCTTTTTCACTCTGGGGACAGACAGGAGTCCTGTATTCTGAGAGCGGAGAGTCCTGGTTGGAGTATAAGATTTAAGTAGATCAGACAAGTAAGAAGGGGAGTACCCATTTACAATTTTAAAGGTCATCAGAAGCACTTTAAAATCTGATCTAACATGGATCGGGAGCCAGTGTAATGAAGCCAAAACTGGTGTAATATGGTCAAATTTTCTAGTTTTAGTTAAGATTCTAGCTGCAGTGTTCTGAACCATTTGAAGGCTTCTGGTACTAGAACGAGGCAGACCTGAGAGCAAAGCGTTACAGTAATCCAGTCTGGAAGATACAAAGGCGTGGATTAGAATCTCTGCATCGGCCATGGATAAAGAAGACCTGATTTTAGCGATGTTGCGTAGGTGAAAGAAAGCGATCTTTGTGTTGTCTTTAATGTGCTGATCAAAAGAGAGAGTTGAATCAAACATGACGCCAAGGTTCTTAACTGTTGAACTCTGGGATATCACACAGTTATCTAGATTTACTGTTACCTGGTCAAATTTATGTCTGTGTCGAGCAGGTCCAATGACCAGCATCTCCGTTTTATCCGAATTTAGGAGCAAGAAATTACTTGACATCCAGTTTTTCACCGCAGACAGGCAGGCCTCTAATTTAACAATTTGTGATCGATCCTCCGCTTTTATCGGCAAATACAGCTGTGTATCATCAGCGTAACAGTGGAAATCAATTCCATAACTACGTATAATTTGGCCCAGAGGTGCGATGTATAGAGAGAAGAGCAGAGGGCCAAGAACAGAGCCCTGAGGTACGCCATATTTCACCTCAGAGAATATTGATGTCGAATTATTAAAAGAGACACACTGCGTTCTTTCAGATAGATAAGATTGTAGCCATGCTAAAGCAAGCCCAGAGATGCCAAATGTGTTCTCTAGTCGGTCAAGGAGTATACGATGATCAATAGTGTCAAAAGCTGCACTTAGATCCAGCAATAAAAGTACCGAGGTGGAATCTGAATCCATGTTTAGGAGCAGATCATTTACGACTTTAGTAAGCGCAGTTTCGGTGGAATGGCAGGCCCTAAAGGCAGATTGAAAGGGTTCGAAAAGATCACTAAATAATATATGGTCAGAAAGTTGCTGAGACACCACTCTTTCTAGAACTTTAGAAAAGAATGGAAGGTTTGAGACTGGTCGATAGTTATTTAGAGACCCTGGGTCCAGATGCGGTTTTTTAAGTAGAGGTTTAACAATGGCTGTCTTGAAACTAGTGGGGACAGTACCAGTCGTAAGAGACACGTTGACAATATTCAACATTGTTGGTCCCAGCCATGGCCATAGATCTTTAAAAGTTTAGCTGGTAAGGGGTCGAGGAGGCAGGTGGTAGGTTTAGAAGCGGAGACCAGTTTAGACAGAGTTTCAAGAGAGACGGTCTCAAAATGTGTAAAGACAGAGGCTAATTGGGACTCGACGCACGGAGATTGCATTGCAAAATTTACAGATGTAGCTGGGAGCGAAGAACTAATTTTATATCTAATCTCATCTATTTTTCTGCAAAAGAAATCTAAGAAATCATGTGCTGTAAAGGATGAGCTATTAGTAGTCGGCTGTTTTTGGGTGAGTTTGGCTACAGTGTCAAAGAGAAATCTAGGATTGTGTTTATTGTTACTGATTAATCGAGAGAAATAAGCTGTTTTGGCAGCGGACAGAGCACGCTTGTAAATTAAGACACACTCATGCCATGGTAGGTAGTTTACTTCCAGTTTTGATTTACGCCATTTGCGTTCCGATCTCCTGCAGGCTTGTTTAAGAGCGCGTGTTTCATCATTAAACCACGGTGTAGACCTCTGTGACCGTCTGGTTTTAGTAGTAAGAGGTGCAACTGAATCTAGAAGATTAGAAAGGGCTGTGTTTAAGTCAGTAGTACAGTTTTCAACAGGACCTGTCGCTGTAATGAAAGGAGCCAGAACCACAGGTAATCGCTCACCAAGTTCAGTTATAGTCGACGGACCGATATGGCGAGTGGTAACTACATCAGCACCCGTATTACGTGGACAGGCTGATGATGCTTCGAATTTAAGAAGAAAATGATCCGACATCACCGATGTGACGGGAGAGACAGTCACGGCAGTTACATCTATTCCACGAGACAGTATCAGATCAAGGGTGTTACCACTGGAATGAGTGGGTTCATGTACAGACTGAATGAAACCAAAAGTATCGAGGAGGGCCAAAAAGGCTTTACATAGAGGATCATCAGCCTTATTCAGGTGAATATTGAAATCACCAATAATTACAATCTCATCAGAGTGAGTGATAATGTCTGAGAGAAATTCTCCGAATTCTTCTAAAAACTGTGAATAAGGGCCAGGCGGTCTGTAAAGTACCACAAGATGGAGCCTGCTGCCCTGGACACGGCAATTCGTGGTTAATGGGGATGATTTTAATACAAGAGACTCAAATGAGTTAAATTTAGTATCAAGTGTGGAGGATAAATTAAAAAGGGATTTGTAGACTAAGGCAACACCTCCACCTTGTTTAGTATCCCTGGCAACATGGGCATAAGTGAAGTTTGGTGGGGAAGCTTCATTTAATGGTAAGAAAACATTTGGTTTCAGCCACGTTTCACATAGCCCTATCATATCCAGGTCATGTTGAAGAATCAGATCATTTATCAGTAGGGCTTTGGTAGACAACGATCTGATATTTAGAAAACCAAATTTGAGGGTTGTTTTAGAGCTGCAGCTTTCAGTGATAGCGTTGGCATCAGATGAGCTAGTGATTTTAATAAGGTTTCTTGTGACATTAGTTTGAGGGATTAGTGGCCTGCGTACGCGACGGCGCGGTGATACAACTAGGATTTTATTAGGTATTGTGTTTTGTGAAACAGGATCAGGTGCTTCATGAGACAGTTCACAACCACCAGTGGTCGGGATGATTAACACGTTTTTGTGGTTCACATATTTCTTTGGTAGAGGAAGTTTGTGAGTACGCGGCCGGGGGAAGGAGACAGTCTCAATGTTGTAAACTAAGCTATCAGTCTGGTAATCTATACTATCTAGGTTTCCCTGTCTAGATAAATTTAGTAAGCTAATGGACTCCAAAACCGCACTAGCTATAGACCCAGCAGGCTCTCTAATCACCTGCGACCTGCCGAGCGCTGAATAACTAGTGTCAAACTCGCCGTAAGCACCTGTCTATATTCCTCGACAAAAGAGCAGCGCCTGCTCCAGTAGGATGCAGGCCGTCCGCTCTCAGCAGCTCGGGGTGGCCCCAGAAGGAAGGCCAGTTATCTACAAAACCTAAACCCTGCTCCCTACAGTAGCACGCCAGCCAGCGGTTCATAGCTGAAAGTCTGCTATACATCTCATCATTCCCCCGCACAGGCAAGGGAATAAATGCAGTATTGCCTTTGGTATTCTTTCTAATTAGCCAATTCAACAGATATGATATTTTCAGTTGGTTTTATTGTAGCATGTAAAGGTTTATGGTTGACTCTTAAAAGGAATCAAGTAGGCTAAAATGAATAACGAATAAATGATGTATTATTATAGATTAAACTACCCAGCAGTATATTAAGTCATTAAAATGAGCTCCACTTTTACCAGCTGCAACATTAAAGTGATGAACACATTAATGCATCAATAAGTATAATCCAATAATATACATTATTCTGCCTAATGGGTAATTTTATGTTTGGTACTTTAAGTACATTCATATGCTAATATTTTTTAGCTTTTACTGAAGAAGGATTTTGAATGCAGGACTCTTACTTGTAACAGAGTATTTCGACATGGTAGTATTGCTACTTTTACTGAAGTACAAGATCTGAGTACTTCCACCACTGCATGTACTATAATACAATAATAAACATGTAATACAATAATAATGTAATACAACAATATAACATATAATAGAAATGTTTACCTAATGATATACACCCATTGACCTTGCTTTGTTTGGTAAACCAATAGTGAGGTAAAGATCAGGGTAAGTAAACATGAAGTGTAATTAGGAAAACTGCTGTTAAATCCTGAAGCTGTTCAGACACCTGAATATACATAAACATGTGACTCAAGTGCTCTCAGGTGTAGACATAGTAATACTGGTGTTATACTATAAATAAAACACTTTGGTACACAAATCACATTAATAATAATCAATAATCCTGCTGACCTCTCAGAATTGATTAGTACTTGAGTAAATGTACTTAGTTACATTCCACCACTGGTGACAGTTATGAAGCTGTGACACATAGTAGACTGTTCAGATATACTCTGTGTGTCAGCTTATTTGATTTTTGGACAGAATTGAAAAAAAAGGCTCTGAACCCCTGAAACCGCCCGGAGTCTCTACCACGCACGCGTCCGTGCCTGGCAGGTTGACTCTGAAACAATGGCTGTGACCTAGCGACTACACGTGCCAGTGGAGCAAAGCTCCGCGCACACGTCCATGCCTGGCAGTATAGCCACGGAGGTGCCCAGGATCCTCTGCCCGTCAAAGGATTGCCTGTGGCACACAACCGTCCAGGATCCCCTGTGCTCTAAGCTCGTGAGAGGATCTTGGGTTGGCACACAGTCTTGTCTCTGGCGTCTGACAGAGATTCAGACTACTCCAAGGTCTCCTCAAAGGGAGACCGGAGCGTACAGGAATGAGAAAAACGGGTCCTATATGTAAACTCGGTTGGAAGGCCAGTGACGGGACTAGTGACATCACGGAACAAAAGAATCGCCAACGAATTGTGACGTTACCTCAGAGATATTCCGCACTAAATTCCAGTCAAATCAAATGAAGCAATCAAATAATCCGATCGTGCTCACTCTGATGAGTAGCCCCATGATCAAATATTGCTGACAGCAGCAGGTGGAGTCTGCTGGACTGGCCATCTGGCATACCGGGCGTTTTCCCGGTGGGCCGACGTCCTTTTGGGGCCGACGTATGTCTTTTTTTTTTTTTTGGCCAATAAAACAAGTAAATCGGCCAATTTCTTTTCCTTAATTGACACTGGGCTTGCCCATTCGCTCTGTGCCGGGCGGCCACAGTGAGGAGAGGAGAGAGAGGAGATGAGGAGATGAGGGAGGGAGTGTAGAGTTTGTAGTAAGCAGTTATGGGCTAGCAGCCTGGCTCAACATGTCATGAGAGATGAGCAGAGCTCGCAGTGGGCCGGTACGTAGCGGTACGCAGTATTTTACTCATTTTACTCCTTGGCGTACCGTGACTTTTTCATGCGTACCGGAGCTTCTCACAAGCTGCCGGTACTGTCCTCTGCCCTCTCCATATCAGGTTCTCTGGGAGATTCATAACGGTGATACATAACGGCGCAGCGCCAGCGGATTTGCGCCGCGTGGGTTCCTATAGGGGACAGAAGCGCTGCGCTATTAATCTCCGCTCGAGCTGAAGCCTGGCTGTTCACATCAGAAGCGCATTTCTCTGTGCTGGTCAACATGTGATTCTGATCCTCTGCTGTTTACTATCCATCTCTCTCTGTCTGTCTGCTTCTGTGTGTCTGCCAGGGGCGGGGCCAAAGAGGGGGCCGGCACGGGCCACCCCTGGAATCTAAATGCCCCCCCCCCCCATCAGAGTCTGAATATGATAGGTCCAATTAGACTCAACAAACATTAATGATGATCTGATGTATTACTGATATACTGTATGAGACCCAGCTGAAATTCTCAAATTTTTTTAATAAGGAATTCAGCATCACTGTTTCTGGCACTGTAAAGCAATATAATCCTAAAAAGGGACAGCAGTGGCAAAAAAATGAATTATAATTTATGAATATTAGTTTGTGCTAGATATTCACACGCAAAGTTTATGCCAGAGGGGCAAATTATTCAGTTTTCTTTCCTGAGATTTAAAGGTAAAATTAGAAGTTCAACATAAAATGCTGTTGCGGTGTACTTATTATTTTGTTATTTTCATTGTTTTAAAGTCACCAGAATTCAGGAAACAAAGTCTCTGAAACTCAAATTTTTCTGGGGGAGGACCCCCAGACCCCCGCTTTGGTTTAGAAACCCTCCCTTTTTTTGAGGTTTGAGGTCTCAAGGTTGGCAAGTATACAAAACAACCACATTTGAAGGTATTTCCTCGAATAGAGCCTTCAACAAAACATGGTGCACACAGCACAAACGGGCGGTGATGGGGCCGGTCTGGGCCAAAATGCCAGGGCCGATTTTTTGTCCCAGTCCAGCCCTGGTTAATGGTAATCCCGGTGCGTCACATGCCGGCACTAAAGGGTGCCTTGTGCGGCGGTATTGAACGCAGACAGCCGTGACAAAGCGTCGGTACTTGACGCCCTGGGAATGAGAACGGGCTGGGAAGATCTTTGGTGTGGAGAAACAAGAGCCTACTGTAATAGATTTAATTTATGCAGTCTTCACTTTCAATTGGAATCTGCTCAGAAAGTGTTTCACAATTCACGTAATGCTTATTAAGTACCCGGAAGTGCACATAATAGTGTTTTTTAGACACACACTCCAAATGTTCATGACAATAGCATCAAATGACCTCTGTCTGTGTTCAACCCAACACACTGTTCTGCTTGAATGTGTTCATCTCATCTGTTCTCTTCTCTTTCCACAAATCACAAGTGGCAGTTGCAATATAAAAGCAGCCTTAGGCAATGTTTTGTGATTGTCTAATAACCACTGTTGTCTCCCAGAATATAACGTCCATCATAACATTTACTTTTGTATTCATGATGAGTGCAAGAAAATGAGCAGACACAACAGTCTGGGCCTTACACCACAGGTAGGGCTTCCTATCTTTATGCATTACTTTTATACAGACAGAACAAGTCTGGGATTTCACTGTTGCAGTAAGCAAGCCAGCAAGGAATTTAGAAAATGAATCAGAACACATGTTGACATCTTGAGAGATGATGCATTTTTTTATGATTTTGATTACTTTTGAAGTTTTATTAATTTGAAGTGCTGGTTTGTCCTCGATCAGCCTTTCTCTCCACTGTGGAGGAAGCTTTATTGAGCCATTCATCATGGCAGAGATATTATGTTGCATCGAGATTTGATGCTCATTCGTTTTGGGAACGCAGCTGTCTGTCTGTACCATCCCCCTCGCTGTATCCATTTCAAACTTTAAAAGGGACATATGCTCAATTTCAGATTTATACTTGTATTTTGGGTTTCCACTAGAACATGTTTACATGCTTCAATGTTCAAAAAACACATTATTTATATCATACTGTCTGTCTGAATATACCTGTATTTGCCCCCTGTCTGAAACCCACTGTTTTAGCACCTGTCTCTCTAAGACCCCCTCCTGGAAAAAGAGAGATGAAAAGTAGAGATGTGTGCCTTCCCTCGAATATAATGAAACTAGATGCCACTCAAAGCGCCAAGAAAAATATTTTTGAAAAACTCATCAGCAATGTCTCTTTCCAGAAATCATAGCCTGGTTAATCAAGATAATCCACAGACTTTGTTGTGAGCAGTTTCGTGCAGGAACTATTTTCTTTCTACCGAACTACACCAGCCTACCATATCACAGCGCAGAAGGAAGTGTGCATCTATACTCGATAATGCTAGCTCACCTAGCACCACTGAGCTAGCTAACGTTAGAGCCATAGACTGTTAGACTATTAGAAGTGGATGTAGTCACCGTGACGTCACCCACTGATTGGTGGACTGCCGTTTTGAAGCCTTGAGTTCTGCATTCGTCACCATCTTTTTTTTTTAGGCCGTCGCCATCTTGTTTTTTTGCAACCAGAAGTGACACGAGAAGGTGGAGCTAAGTGCAACTTTTTAGGCAACCAAAACGATACAATTAACTTTCATGAACTGAAAACACACTGTGAAAGGGTTAAAGTTGTAAGATGAAAACATGGACAACACCCAGACCGGACAATGTTGTGGTGGCGACCTGTCAATCACAAGGTAGCCACGCCCTAAAGCATACCCTGCTTTATCGTTTATTTTACTCTAAATGGGACCATAATTTACTAACTGAACATCATGCTGTATTGAAGAAGACTTGAAACTAGCGATGGAGACCATAAACTCATGTTTACAATGTTTACTAGGGGGGATGGGATGAGAGCGTCCATCAACACGACACTCAAAAATGTACTATATTTTAGTTATGCATACTGGTATTTTTATCCCTCATGTTGTCATTTTTCCAGTGTAAACATACTACAAACAATAAATGATTAGAATAGACATAGCATTAGACATTATGGGATGTCATAATGGGAAAAGCACAGGTGTATCTACTAATACTAATTATAGTTAAGACAAGTTGTAGTTCCAGAGTCCTGAACAGTGTTGTGCATGCTGGCTAACGAGCATGACTTACTGGGACACTTGAACGTTAACGAGGCATCGTTAATGTTATTAGCTACACCTGTGCTTTTCCTGCTCTAACAAATGTCACAAAGTTGCTGCTGTGAAAAAGGTTTCAGGAAGCGTCTTGATGCATCCCTCCAGCGGTCTGTATTATAACCTTCTTCCTTTTTAATTCTTGAGGCAGTTTGTTGGATGTCTTGGTGAGAAGCAGGACTGTCAAATATATTCACTGCTTACATAAAACGGTAGTTTCTGACAGTGCTCGCTGATCCTCATGCAGTTTTGGGATGATTTAGGCTGCTGCACCTCACTCTGCCTTTCTTCAACCTAAGAATCTCAGGTCTGCGTTTGTATAATAATAATATCTAATCATGCTAATTATTATTATTAGAAACTTACCTCTCTGCAAACGCACAAGACATGTTAATACGAATGAGTCCTAAAAGCTGGAAATGAGTTAGCATTTTAGCGCTTCCGGTTCCCTCGTCTGGAAGTCAATGGGTTTTTTGAATGGGTTTTTAGTTAGATGCCTGAAATAAGGTCTGTGGTTAACACAAGCTTAAGAGATTTCAATGTTTTGTTCTATGAAATAAAATACATCAGTAAATATTCCATTCGTGAATTTT